>CM064521.1:17559397-18032887 GCA_032716605.1 Paralithodes platypus
AGATGGGTTGGGTGTGAAAGGGATCTGCCATGTGTAGGTCAATTGGCTCTGCAGACTCCTGTTTCCTTATTTTGTTTATGTTCTCATTTGTGAGGAGAGAGAGAGAGAGGAGAGAGAGAGAGAGACTAGGATGTCAAATGTAAGGAAGACAGAGATAAATGAGAGAGAGTTTTTATGAGATGGGTTGGGTGTGAAAAGGATCGGTCTTGTGTGGGCCAATTGGCTCTCTACAGACTCCCATTTTCTTATGTTCCTATTTCTTACAATTGTGTTTTGGTTGCAGGTATATGATAACATGGGTGTATAGTAAGTAGTGTAAATAACAGGTAACGTTTATGAGATGGGTTGGGTGTGGAAGGGATCTGCCTTATGTGGGCCACTTGGCTCTGCAGACTCCCATTTTCATCTTGGTTGCATGTGTAAGGGATCTGCCTCATTTGTACCGGTGTGCAAACAAACAAGAGCGAGAGAGAAAGAGATTGGCTGTGTAAGGGATCTGCTTCTATTCGCTTGGTATAAGAGTTGTAGATACGTGGAATAGGCTACCGAGTGCTATAGTAGGATCAATTACAATAGAATTTCAACATAAAATTTGATAGAACGAGATGAGTTGGGTGTGATAGGGATCTGCCGTGTGTGGGCCAATCGGCTCTCTGCAGACTCCCATTTTCATCTTGGTAGCATATGTAAGGGATCTGCCTCTCTCGTAACAGAGTCGTAGATATGTGAAATAGGCTACCTAGTGCTATAGTGGGATCAAGAACAATAGAGAATTTCAAGATAAAATCAGATAGTCATATGGACGAAATGGGTTGGATGTGAAAGGGATCTGCCTTTTGTGGGCCACTTGTCTCTCTGCAGATTCCCATATTCATCTTAGTTGCATGTGTAAGGGATCTACCTCATTTGTACCGGTGTGCAAGCAAACGAGCGACAGAGAGAGACTGGGTGTGTAAGGGATCTGCCTCTATTCGTTTAGTAACAGAGTTGTAGGTATGTGGAATAGGCTACCGAGTCCTATAGTGAGATCAAGAACAATAGAGTTCAACATAAAATTAGATAGGACGAGATGGGTTGGGTGTGAAAGGCTGCCACGGGCGTGTCTGGCCACCATTTTGGATATCATATCAAAAGTTGCCCAATACAAAAATGCACCTTGTGTCAAAGAGAGGGAAGACTCCGAAACAGAGATACATCTATTGGCTTATTGCGTTAACATATACCGGACCCCCTATCTCGCGACGATTTGTTGTTTACATAATACAAGCGTGCCCCATCACTTTCGTAGTTACTATATAGGCATGCTTTTTTACTGTGTATGGACATTTAAAACACAACCCTATATCCTTGTATGCATACATAATAGCATGAAGGATCTAGGAACTTTGTATAAGCTATGTTCTACAATCGTAGGGACCCCTTCCATCTTTACCCCCCTCCCTTATACAATTATCCAATACCTCATGTACTCACAACGTAAATAAATTTTAAGCTATCCCTGTATACTGGGGGTAGGCGATAGGTGTTTGTATTGTGGTGGCTAAATAACTCTGGTGGAATGTAGGTGGACATAACTGTATTTTAAGGTTATTAAATTAACACAAAATAAAAGTAGAACTGCAATAATCACCATTAACTATTATAGCACTAGTCTCGACTCGTTAATGGGTACAGGAAATGTTTACTCGCGTTAATGTTGCTTTGTAACGCGCTCTTTTTTACCCTTAATTTAAATCGAAATCATTTAAAATATCACAGTAGTTTAACAAAAAATTTCAGACCCTTCAATCATTGTAAATTATTGCAAAACAAACTTTATTTGGCAAAACGCTTTTAGGAATTGACATGTTCTAACATTTTGAACTTAAGAATAGTTATATGTAGAAAAATTTAATATTTTGGTAACACTTAGCAGTGTCCAGTACCTACATATTCCGCCGTAGAGGAGAGCTATATAAATACGACTCACTCAGAGATTTACGAGCATCTCAAACCTCTCTTATTTGTATATCTGCAAAAAACAATAAAAACTGTTAAATTATTTTTTAACTGGCACATATTTACCAACCCTAGCGACTTTTGTTGCCTAGAACTCTTTGCGCATCTTCAGGTTTTTGCAAAATTGTAGGGACTATCCACGGATTGGAGAAAGGCTTTGATTTTATTGGACATTAAGGGCTAATTAAATTAATAATTAAATAATCCATTTTTTAAAATTTTGACATTACTAGGAACCTTGAAATTTTAGCATGCCATACTTTATTTTATACAAAACCCGAAACCTCTACACTAATTTATACTTATCATAAACATTTAACAAATACACCACAAAACTTTAATTTCATTAAGCAACTACAGGCAACAGGAGGAATTGTTAAAATACGAGCGGTTGTCTATATTTTGAATATCATTATTAGGTACTATAGTTTGCAAATTTTTTAACTAAATTGTACCGTAACAAAACCACAAAAAAAAAAAAAAATAATAAATTATGATTACTATTTTGAGCATATAGGTGCCAAATATTGCTGGTCTTAGGTTACGGTGGTGTGTTTATGTAATAAATAATCTTCTTTCCATACCCACGGCTTTTTGCTTATTAAGCAAAAACTGGGTGATGAGTGGAAACCTTATAGACTGTAGACGGCTTAAGCACTTTGTGTGGGAATGCTAACATGCTCTTTACATTTACCATGCCAAGCGATCGTTAGCATATCACAATATTGCCCCCAAATTTTCTTTAACGCATCTTTTTTTAATTTATCAAAGTTCTTGATCCCGATAAAAATACGCAGTGCCTGGAGTTCGTCGAAAAACGGATGAAGTCAAATTTGGATGAATTTCCCGCGTTTAATTGATTACATAGGGGTTCCCCGTTTTGGGGAGAAATAATCAAGTCTAAAAGACTTGTGCGCGTTCGGCGGGGGGTTGCACGCGGGGTATTGTGTTGGATACAAGGGGGCCACATTTATCAAAAATAATGCTCTCATCGGGCCTGGGAAAGTGACAGACAGGAATATAGTGTATCACAATTCTTGGCCTCCATGGGCCATAGACATTAAACGTGCACCTGCACGAAAGCTATTGTTTAATCACCGTGATTATGTTTTTGTTCTGTTCAACAGCGGTGTTTTGGGGAACATTGCGTCGTGATAGGATGCATCGGTAAACACCAAGCTGCATGTCATGAAAGGTTTGCTATTAAGTGTGGTACCAGTCTAACCTCCTTTATTGCGAATTATTTTGCTGTGTAATTGGGGAAGGCTATAATTTCAAGGAGTATCGAGTGGTGACTAGCTGACAGAAGATTGTTCTGTGTTATTGCGTTAGTCCTCGCCCAATTGGATAGGGATGGGTGGTCGTGTTTTTTGCCTTGGCTGCCAGGAGTGTGATTTTGTTGTTACTAAGTGACGCCCCGTATTTAAGCGTACAGAAGACATGCCGCATGTGTTCTAATCCGGGTTGGACAGAGCCTCTTTTTGATTGTAGATTTTTCCTAGAATTTGTGTGTTTGATATTCTTGGTGTATGTGTGTGTTGCCATGAGTTTAGTGGGTGGTCTTGGTTCGTGGAGTGCTGCCAGGAATTGAGTGCCTCTCATGAGATGTCTTTGACTTTGAGGATTTTGGTTTCTTGATGTGCTGTGTGAGTGGGTGTCTGTGATGTGTTTTGAATAGTCGTGGGATGTTTGGTTAGAGGCTACAGCTGATGTATTGTTGTGAGCAGTATGTGGTAGTGTGTAGATAGTTGGTGTCTGAGTGGTTGATATGATTGATGGCTGGATGTTTGTTGATGTATTTGGTGTGGGTGTACTTAGATTCTGTAGTTTTAGCTGTTTGTTTTAGATATTGAACTAATTGATTTGTGGTGTGTCTTTTTTGTTGGTCCATGTTTGTGACCTGAGTGTAAGTCTGGTGTGTGCTGTTTGAATGTCATATGAGTAGAATATGTTACTCCTATGATTTGGGGGGTGTGTGTATGTGTTAGGGGTGTGGTGTTTATGGGTTGAGTTGGAGGGATGTATTTGTGTTCTCCTGTCCAGGCTTGTGGAGCAGGGTTCGGGTGGTGGATTTGCTTTGGGGTAGATTAAGTCTGTTTGTAGTGAACCAGCAATCGTAGTGTGTTGAGATAGGCGTTGTAAGGAGATCCCGGTTTCTCGTTTTGGGGGCATGGTGCTGTGGGCATGTGAGTGTTATGTCATCTGCATAGGGAGGGCTAAGTTTATTTGTTTCTTTTGAGGGCGTACTGGGTGTAGGGGTGTAGTTAATCGTGCATGTACAGATTGAAGCTCGGGCCCGTTTTTGGCGATTAGGACGGATCCTGTGGGACTCAGTTTGGAAAGTTTCTGATTTTAGATGAAGGACCGGCAAAAGATACGTGTGAACATCGGCATGCTAGGACGTTGGCCCGCCACCTTTTTGTGTTGTGGTGCATGTTTGGTGTTGTAGATTTTGTTTGGCTAGGTATGTGGCGGGGGATGGTTATCGACGGCTTTACTAATGTCGAGTGTGGCTGAATAGTGATCTGTGTGAGTGGTCCTAGCTGAGTTTGATGCCGCGGCGAAAAAGCTCTGTGAGTAAAGGTCTGTGAGAAGAGTGGTTGTGGAGTGACAGTGGCCTAAAGCCATGTTGTGTTGGAGCTCGGGGTATGGTGGGGCTGTGTAATTAGTTGTAAGTACTAGGCGTTCCATGACTTTGGAGGGGGAGCAAAGGAGTGTGATGGGGCGGTGCGAGGAGTGGTAGACGTGGGGTCTTTGTTGCGTCTCTGGGGGAATGTGGTGAGGAGACCCATGCTTCCAAATGATGGTAGGTGTTGTGTGAATAAACTGTAGTTTGATATGTTAGTGAGGGCTGTGTATGCCTTGTGGTCCCAGGTGTCTGAGGTGGATGTTGCTTATGTTTGGTCTAGGCCACAAGCGGGTGAGTGCTTGAGATTGTTGATGATGATGTCTTGTCTGGTGATTGGTGAAGGGTTGTGATAGTCAGGGTCTGTGGGGAATTGTCTCTTACGGTCGGATGACACGTAGGATCGTGTTTGTGAGGTTTGAGCGTGACTGACATGTGAGAAGTGATTGAGGAGAGGGTCTGCTTGTTGTTAAAATGAAGGAGTAGAGTCTATTGTTGTCGATTGCCGCATGTGATTGTGTTGTGTTGCTGTTGGAAAGTGGTGATGCTGTTTAGTGTTTTGTAGAGTTTTTTGGAGTTTGTTTTGTGGACAAGTGTTTTTGTAGGAAGTTTTATACAATTTGGTTGTTGTTGTTCTTGTGATTTGGTTGTTAGTTTGGGTGTTGAGTGCTTGGATTTGTTGTGTGCTGCTTGTGTGTGGGGTGCTGGGGGGAGTGTTTTCAGTATGTCGCGTTGTCTGATGAAGGTTTTGAATTTCTGGTGTGAAGTTGGGGTTGTGTCTTTTTCTTGTTACCTCTTGGAATGGGTGTTTCTATGTCAGTGTTTTGGATAGTGTTATTGAGTATGTGTACAGCAGATTGTTGATGTTAGGGATGGGGGTACCTGTTTAGAGTTGTGAAGTGTGTGTTCTGGTACTAATTTTTTGGGAATGCTTGCCAGTTAGGTCTTTTATAATTGGTGTATGTGGGTGTGTGGTTAGCTTGGGTGAGGTATGGTTTTGGTGGTGATAATGATCGGGAGGTGGTAAGAGCCTAAGGTTCTGACCACCCTCCAGGATGTTGTGGGGCCGAGTTCTGCGGGAGCACAAGGTGATGTCTGCGCGAGGGTGATGGGGATAGAGGGCATGGTGAGGAATATGGGTATGTGGATGGATGTCGGTAAGGATGATGAGGTTCTCTGTCTTGTTTTGTGAGTACCAGCATCTGTCTGTGTCGGGGTTGTCGAACAAACCAGGCTCGAGCGTCTTGGCGTTGAAGTCGCCACCCAGGATGATAGTGTGGGGGCTGTTTGTGGTATGTGTTGTAGAGTGGGGTCTGTATTCAATTTGGTACATGTAGGGAATGTATGTGTTTATGATGGTTTTGTTGGAGTTGTGGTCAGTGCGTATTTTATTTGATTGTATTTCTGTTGTGTTAACATTTGGGGGGGAGGAGGGATTTGGTTTGTACACTTGTGTAACTAACCTGTATGATATTTCTTTGTGTACCAGGGTGATGAGTCCACCGCCTCCGCCCCCCCGACAGCACGGTCCTTGTCTGAAGGTGGCGAAAATCTATGAAATGGTGGGATGTTTTTTTGTGTTGTGTCGGAGTTTAGGTTTCTTGTAAGATGGCAATAGTGTATGTTTGTGGTTGTTTGATGAAGTGTGAGAGTTCGTGTTTCTTTGTGTTGATGCCATCTATGCTTCAATTGGAGAATGTTAATGTTATCGTGCACGATGGTATTTTGGGATGCTGCTGCACGAGGATTGGGGTGGGTTTGAGGGAGGGGAGGTGGGGGTGGGGGTGGGGAGGCGGAGGGGGCTGGGGGTTTGGCATGGTTGATGTGGGGTTGGGGTTTGGGGAGCAGGAGATGGGGGTTGGAATGGATTAGGAAGGGGTGTGGTATTGTTGAGTTGAGGATGTGGATGGGTATGGGAAGGTTTATAGGTGGCTTAGGGAGGAGAGGTGGACAGGTTTTAGGGGGGGGGAGTGGAATGATATGGGGAACGGCTAGGTGGGTTGGGGCAGGAGGAGGTGGACGGGTTTTGTTAGGCGGGGGATTTGAAGTGGGAGAGGGAGGGAGGGCGATGAGGAAACAGGTTCAAGGTGTTTCGTGTAGTGTTTCTTGGAGGCAAATGTTGTGCCGGGGAATTGGGTCCAGTTCCTGCATGAATTGCAGAGAACTGAACCATGTAGTGTGTCGACGACTCGAAGTGATGGTTTTTGAGCAAGTGTTTACATATGTATGTGTAGGTGGGTCCTGGGTTGCTCTCAATGTCTCCGGCTAGAAGAAGTCTTCGAGAAATGACAGCCGGAGAGTCATTTCTCGGTGTAGGAAAAACTGTGTGATGTGTGTGTGTGTGGTGTGAGGTGTGGAAATTCCCGGCGCGACCGAAGCCGCTCCAAGGACTCCTGTACGAGTAGGCATAATTGCCCAAAATTTCCTTCATTCCCTGCTCATTTTCATGCATAAGTAAAAGCCAGAGCGTAATACAATAAATGTATTCATGAAAGTACGGTAATAGCTTTCAAATTACTCCTGAATCATCCCTGTACGACGTCTGGTTTTCTTTTAAGGATCTTGCAAACGAAGGGCAAAATTGCTAAAAATTACCAAATCCGATAGGCCTAGGCGAAATCCCTAAAAATTACCAATTATTTTCTGTTTTCGCTATGTGTGACGCTGCACATAAGTGAGCTCTCTCTCACACAAACCTCAGTGTCGTGGCGGGGCCTGTAGGCTCCGGCTGACGTCCATCCGTACTGCTTGCAAAAGCTGGCCTGGCTCACAGGCTACAAAATAGCCGGAAAATCGTCTCTGTCATATGAGGGGCCCCGCGGGAATTGGGTTAAGAAGTGTGGTTGTTTTGATTATTTGATAGGGTCACCATAAGGGTAATGGTGTGGCATTTTTTCTGTACAGAAGCTTGGCCTTTTTGGTTGGGGCTTCTTAGGAATGTGACCTTTTTCGTTAGCCATGGAGAAACTGCAGAGGTACAAATTATAAGCAACCTCATGTTAAAAATATTGTATGGATTGTATGCGTGTATGCCCCGACAGAGGATATACTTGAAAGAAAGAAAGAGGAGTTCTGGATGAATGTGGAGGCTGCCTGGAGAAGTTTTGACAAGAACGAAAGAATATTTCTGATTGGGGATGTGAATGGTAAGGTGGGTGATAGGAAAGTTGAGGGAGTGGTGGGAGGGTGGGGGGTACCATCAGAGGTGAATGGGAATGGTAGTGCACTTGTGGACGTGTGTGTGGGGAGGAGGCTGTGGATAGCCAACACCTTCTTCCGACACAGAATGATCCACAGGTACACGTGGTAACGGATGTTGACGATGAAGGATAAGACAGTGGTGGAACGAAAGTCATTGATTGATTATGTATGTGTGGATGAACGAATGAAGAAATCTGTGATGGATGCTAGGGTGTATAGGGGTATTGGAGGGGGTCTGTCTGATCATTATGTAGTGGTAGCTAATGTTAGGATACAAAAGAAGTGGGTGAGGAGAGCTGGAGGGAGGCGAGAGGAGGGTGGAATGGTGAGGAGGGTGGAATGGTGAGGAGGGTGGAGAGGTTGCAGGAGGAGGAAGTCAGGGAGGAGTACAGGAGAGCAGTGGAAAGACGACTAGGTGGGTTCGACCTGGAAGTTATAGAGGAAGTGCAGGAGATGAGCAAGGTGTTTAAGGATGAGATTTGTGCAGCATGTGAGGAGGTGTGTGGAGTGAGGAGAAGAGGGAGGGGAGTGAAAGGTACAAGCATGGTGGACAGAAGAGTTAAGAATACGTGTGGAAGAAAAGAAGAAAGCATATAGAGAGTGGTTGGGTAGTAGAGGGAATGAAGATTCCGAGAGACAGAAACGAGCACCTGAGTGTAAAATGGAGGGAGAGTAAGAAACTGTTCTGGAAAGAAGTCAAGAAAGTTAGGGAAATGGTAGCAAGGGAAACAGTAAGGGTGTGAAAGATAAGAATGGGAGAATGCTAGCCGAGAAGCAAGAGAGAGTCGAAAGATGGAGTGAGTACTTCAGTGAGTTGCTAAATGTAAGGAATGAAGAGCCAGCAAACATAGCTGGATATGGTATGGGAGGGAGAAGAAGAGAAGTAGTGGAGGAGGAGGTGGGGATCAGGAGGTCAGAAGTGTGGGAAGCCATGAAAAGAGTGAAGTTGGGGAAAGCACCAGGAACAGATGGAGTGTGTGGGGAAATGTTGAGGTATGGTGGTGAGATAGTGATAGAATGGGTATGGAAAATGTGCAAACTAGCATGGGAGAAGGGGAGTGCACGGGATGACTGGAAGACTGGCATAATAGTCCCCCTATATAAGGGCAAAGGGGAAAGAGGAGTGTGTGGTAACCACCGAGGAATATGACTTCTAAGCGTAGTAGGCAAGGTATACAGTAGGGTACCGGTAGTGATTGAGAGAGTGAGAACGGAGAAATGGATAGGCGACGAGCAGGGAGGTTTTAGGAAGGGAAGAGGATGTGTAGATCAGATTTTTACCCTGAATTGTGTTGTGGAGAAGTATCTGGAGAAGAAACAAAAGGTGTATGTTGCCTTTATGGACTTGGAGAAGGCCTATGACAGAGTGGATAGAGAAGGTTTGTGGAAAGTATTTAGAATATACGGAGTAGAGGGCAAGTTGCTGAAAGCAGTGAAGAGCATGTATGAGGGTGCAAAGGCGGCAGTACGTGTGGAGAGTGAGCAGAGCGAGTTCTTTGACCTGAATGTTTGGTTTGAAACAGGGGTGTGTGATGATCCCCGTGGTTGTTTACTGTATATATGGATGGAGTCATAAAAGAAATACTATCAAGAGCAGTGGATGTTGGTGTATCGCTGAAAAGGGAAGGAATTGAGTGGAAGCTACCTATACTGCTGTTTGCGGATGATACAGTTCTGATGAGTGATAATGAATGGGAGTTGCAGGGTCTGGTAAATGAGTTTGGAACAGTGTGCGAAAAAACGGAATTTGAAGGTAAATGCGGGGAAAAGCAAGGTTATGGTCTTCGAAAGGGGTGAAGTCAACAGAGTGTGAAGTGAAGCTGAAACGGTCAGGCTATGGAGATCGTCAACTCTTTTAAGTATCTGGGCAGTGTGTTGAGTAAAGATGGGACTATGGATGAAGAAGTGCGGGAGAGGGTACAACAGGCGAAGAGGGTTGTAGGAACGCTAAAAGCAGTAACAAGAAATAGGGTGGTCAGTATGGAAGTGAAGAAATCCTTGCATGACAGTGTGGTAATCCCGACACTGACTTACGGAAAGCGAAGCATGGACGTTGGTTGAGAGACTCAGACCAAGAGTGAGAGCAGTGGAAATTAATTACTTAAGGAGTGCGTGTGGAGTTACATGGAGGGATAGACAGACTAATGAGGAAGTAAGAAGGAGGTGTGGAGGTAGATGTGCTGGAAAGTGTGAAAAGGAACAACTTGAGATGGTTCGGCCATATGGAACGTATGGAAAGCGAGAGAATGACTAAGAGAGTGTATGAGAGCGAGGTGGAGGGACAGAGAGGGAGAGATAGACCGAATGATAGGTGGAAGGATGGAGTGAGGAAGTACATGAACGAAGGCGGTGCTGGTTGGGGGGGTGAGGGGCGTCGACTGACTGGGGACAGAGGTGCATGGGGGCGGTTCGTTCTTGGCCACCCCTTCGGGGATCACGGCGTCAGGCAATAGATAGATAGACAGTTGTTAAAAATATCTTATATATTTTTGTTTAGCTATACTTGGCATTCCTCTTCCTCTATGTATCTAGCAATTTAACCCCCTCAAACTCCTTATGACGCGATGGTGTGGTAATTACCCCGGGCCAAAAAGCTCTAAAAGACGATCGAGTGATAACTCAAGCGACCTTGAAATACGCAGGCGTTTCGTTCATGGTCACCCCTTCGGGGATCAAGGTGTCCGGCAATATATACCGGTAGGCTATAGATAAATTCATTTTTGGGCTATTTCTTCCATTTTATTTATCCTGTTAAAGTGCTTGATTGATTTTTGTGCTAATGTATTTAGTATTTGGTGTAATTTTACATATTTCAGCAAAATCTGGAGAGCACATGCAATTTATTTGTGCATATTCAGTAAGTATTGCTGGGGAAAGGGTTAAACGTATTCATCTTTTGGGGTATTTATTCTATGTTTTTATCCTGTTTCTGTGATTGATTGAGTTTTGTGCTAATGTAGTTGGTATTTGGTATAATTTTACATATTTTAGATAAATCAGAAGGGCACATGCAATATATTTGGGCATTTTCAGTTAGTATTGCTGGGGAAACGGTTAACATACAGTATTCATCATAGGAAGGGAAGAGGATGTGTAGCTCAGATCTTTGCCCTGAAATATGTTGTTGAGAAATATCTTGAGAAGGGACAAAAGTTGTATGCTGCCTTCATCGACTTGGAGAAGGCCTATGACAGAGTTGATAGAGAAGGTATGTGGAAAGTACTGTACTGAGAATATATGGAGTAGATGGCAAGTTGCTGAAAGCAGTGAAGAGTATGTATGAGAGTGCAAAGGTACCAGTACGTGTGAAGAATGAACAGAGGGAGTTCTTTGATCTGAATGTTTGGTAAAGCAAGGGTGTGTGATGTCCAGATGGTTGTTCTATATATACAGTATATGGATGGAGTCATAAAAGAAATACAAGGAAGAGCAGTGGATGTTTGTGTACTGCTGTTTGCTGATGATATGAATGCGAGTTGCAGGGTCTGGTAAATATTTTTGGAACAGTGTGCGAACAATGGAATCTGAAGGTAAATGCGGGGAAGTGCAAGGTTATGGTCTTCGAAAGGGGTGAAGCCACAGAGTGTGAAGTGAAGTTGAACGGTCAGGCTATGGAGATTGTCAGCTCATTTAAGTATCTTGGCAGTGTACAGAGTAAAGATGGGAGTATGGATGAAGAAGTGTGGGAGAGGGTTGTAGGAATGCTAAAAGCAGTAACATGAAATAGGGTGGTCAGCATGGAACTGAAGAAGTCATTGCATGACAGTGTGGAATCCCGACACTGACTTACGGAAGCGAAGCATGGACGTTGTTGGAGAGATTCAAACCAAGAGTGAAAGGGATGGAAATGAGTTACTTGAGAAGTGTGTGCAGAGTTACATGGAGGGATAGACAGACGAATGAGGAAGTACGAGAGAGGTGTGGTGTGAATGTACTGGAAAGTGCGAAAAAGAACAGCCTGAGATGGTTCGGCCATGTGGAACGTATGGGAAGCGAGAGAATGACTAAGAGCGTGTACGAGTGAGGTGGAAGGACAGAGGGAGAAATAAACCGAGAGAGAGGTGGAAGGATGGAGTTAAGAAGTATATGCGTGAAAGCGGTGCTGGATGGGAGGAGGGGCGTCGACTGACTGGGGACAGAGGTGCATAGGGGTGTTTCGTTCGTGGCCAATCCTTCGGGGATCAAGGCGTCCGTCAATAGATATAGATAAATTCATCTTTAGGGCTATTTCTTACATTTTCTTTATCCTGTTAGTGTACTTTATTAAAAATATTGGTAATGTAGTTGGTAATTGGTGTAATTTTACATATTTCAGATAAAGGATGTCAACAGAATAATAAATGATGAGCTGAAGAGACGTTTAGGTATAAAGAGTATTAGCGAGGAGATGCGTACAAGTAAACTGGGATGGTATGGACATGTGGAGAGTGGATGAACAAAATTGGGTGAAAAGATGCAGGTCTGCGATTGTGGAGGGAGCTGCACCAAGGGGTGGACCGAGTAAGACCTGGGATCGGACTATACGTGCCGATCCCAAATCCAAAAACTTGACAAGTAAAGCATCCCTTAACAGGGTTGCCTGGAACGCCACCATTAGGAAAAGAGACTGAAAACTGCACATCTGTGTGGAGCACTCAGTCTTAAAATGTTATGTACGTATGTATGTATAAATCTGAAGAGCACATGCAATCTATTTAGGCATTTTCAGTCAGTATTGCTGGGTAAAGGGTTAACATATTAATCTTTTGGAGTATTTCTTCCATTTATTTATCCTGTTAGTGAGTTTTATTGATTTCAGTGCTACTGTAGTGGTACGCCCCAAATAAACTTAGCCTCCTATGCAGATGACATAACACTCACATGCACCAACCATGACCCAAAAAGAGCAACAGATCTCCTTCAACCCTATCTCAAACACACGACATGGCTGGTGCACTACAAACAGACTTAATCTACCCCCACCTAAATCCACCGCAACCCTGCTCACAAGCTGGACAGGAGAACACAAATACATCCCTCAACTCACCATAAACAACACACCCCTAACACATACACACACACCCAAAATCCTAGGAGTAAACATATGATACTCATATGACATTCAAACAGCACACCACAAACATTAAAAAGAAACGACACCCAGACTTAACGCCCTCAGGTCACTTGCTCACACAAAATTTGGACACAACAAAGAAACCACCACCACAGTATATAAACAATACATAAGATCAGTGATGGCAATACGCAAGCCCAGCCTGGGCTTCTGAACTAGGTGAAACACATAAGACCTTACAGGACTATTCAAAACAAAGCCCTGAAGATCATTACAGGCTGCACAGCTACTGCACCCACAGATCACCTACATCAAGAAACCCAAAATCCTCAAAGTCAAAGACCATCTGGACATGAGAGGCACTCAATTCCTGGCAGCAGCCTCCACGAACCAAGACCACCCACTAAACTACATGGCAACACACCCACAGACACCAAAGAAATATCAAAACAACACCCAGCACACGGTATCACACACAATTACTGTCCTCTCTTCCACCCCGAACCACCTTCCAGAAGCACATCCATACTCATATCTCTCGCCGATCCATCCACTCACTCACAGACAACACGCAGCTGCAAGCACGACCTCCCGAAATCCATCCTTCCAAATCCTCCCTTCCGTCGCTTGAGGACAGAGTCCACCTGGCCAGGCTGAGATGCGGACACCATCCAGCTCTCCTGAGCTATCAGAAGAAACTGGATGACTCCGTTGTCGATGCCTGCCCGGGATGTAACACAGCACCCCATACCATTAAACACATAATAGAAGACTGCATTTCACACAACCACTTACGCCAACAACACAATATACACTCAATGAGAGCTCTGTGGGAAAGCCCGATCGTGGCCATGGCCTTCCTCAGGGACTCGGAGCTGTTCGGCCAGGCAGCTTAGGGAACAACAACAACTCGTACGGGATTAATAGCTTTAACCAAAATGGTCACACTCCTTAATGGTCTAAGTGGCCATAGCCAAAATGGCTACACTATATTCCTTCTGTACTTTCTCCATGCCCGATGAGATACATGATATTTTGATATAAGTGGCACAGCCCTTGTATCCAACACAATACCCTGCGTGCAACCCCGCTCGAACCCCGCACAACGTTGCTTGCAACTTTAATTATTATTATTATTATTACTAGTACTATCAAAATCATTAATACCACTATCATCATCACTACTACTATCACCATCATTACTGCTATCACCATCATTACTGATATCACCAGCATTACTATTACTATCACCATCATTACTACTACTATCACCATCATCACTACTACAATCACCATCATTACTACTACTATCACCATCATCTCTACTACAATCACCATCATTACTACCACTATCACCATCACTACTACTATCACCATCATCACTACCACTATCACCATCATTCCTACCACTATCACCATCATTCCTACCACTATCACCATTATTCCTACCACTATCACCATCATTCCTATCACTATCACCATCATTCCTATCACTATCACCATTATTCCTACCACTATCACCATTATTCCTACCACTATCACCATCATTCCTACCACTATCACCATCATTCCTACCACTATCACCATCATCACTACCACTATCACCATCATCACTACCACTATCACCATCAGTACTACCACTATCACCATCATTACTACCACTATCACCATCATTAGGAGTTTCGACCTTGGCCAGCTCACTCGACAAGATTGTTGCGGGGTTTCGTTAAAAAAACCTGGGTGTGTAAGTAAAATACTGTCTCCATATGGAGCAGGTACTTCATGTGACAAACCAGTGAGTAAAATAGAAATAATCAGTCAAGATAGTGCGGATATAGTGATGTGTAATAGTAGTATCGATAACACTACACATGTAACTGATAGTAAAGATGAGAATACTGATAGAGTAGAATTTCCGTCTAGAGCTAGTAGTTCAACAGGAAATAATAAGTTAGCTAAACACAATAGAAAATTAGTTGCAAATAAAAGTAATAGGTTGAGGGTATATTATACAAATTGTAGGAGTTTATGTAACAAAATGAACGAACTTAGAGCACTCGTTAGCACAGAAAATATAGACATAATAGCGCTAACTGAAACGTGGATTAATACAGAATCTAGGCATTTTTTAGCAGAATTTGATATTCCAGGATATAGTTTGTTTAAATATGACCGAACAAGTAGGAGGGGCGGGGGTATAGCAGTGTTTGTCAGGAGTACATTAAAAAGCTGTATTAAATCAGGTATTAGACTAAATAATGATAATGAAAGTGTTTGGGTAGAGGTTAACGAAGGTAGTGAGACCATAGTTATTGGAGTTATATATAGACCGCCTAATATGAGTAGAAATGGCGGAAAATCGTTATGGGAGGAAATTAAAATAGCATCAAGGTTTAGCAATGTGTGCATTATGGGGGATTTTAATTTTCCGAACATTGATTGGCAGCACCAAATAGGCGACTCCGATTCAGTAGAGTTTATTGAGGTAGTACAAGATAGTTTTTTATTTCAATTCATAGATACGCCGACTAGAGGTATTAATATTCTTGATTTAGTTTTCAGTAACAATGAACATATGATAAATAATGTAGAGATTGGTGACCACCTAGGAAATAGCGATCATAAATCTATTTATTTTAATATACAATGGACAGGGAATGCTAAAGAGAATACGACACTTATCCCAGATTTCAGAAAAGCCGATTATGGTGGGCTAAGAAGAGACTTAACCCTTAATTAGCGGCGAGCAACATAAGTCGAGTTAAAAAAAGCTGGACTATGTGGCGGCGCTCGACATAGGTCGAGTGGCAATTTCAGCACGTAATGTGGCTGAGAGAGAGAGACAAGTGGTGGCAGGAGACTAGCGAGCGTATGACTGCTCCAGACCACCGCGGCGAACCTACTGACACAAATCTCAGCTCCCTCCTCCCTCTCTCACTCGCTACATACTCAATTATGTACCGAAAGTACCGAATTACCTGCTTTTTGCACTCGCGTTGCACGGTTATTGCAAGAAAACTATCCATCATACAAGGATCGTTATGGTGTCATTCGAAAGCTCTGTTTATGCCCTTTCAGGGATAGGTACTTGTTTTACGTTCTGGGTCTTATTTAGGCATGAAAATGATCACGTAAACAGCCCTATTTTGGCTAAAAACACCCCGCTGTGCGGTACATATAATAAACCGCATAGGCCGCTCGTAAGGTGTTAAGGGTGGACCCTATTGTTAAGCAATTAAGTCAGGATATGCCAGAGTTAAACTTGCCACCTACATATAACCAGTTTATTGCTTCACTCCACAATGCTCAAAATAAATATATCCCTAAAAGAAGATTTAGATCGACGCAGAACCAACCAAAATGGATGACTAATAAGCTAATAGATCTTATAGGAAAAAAGAAAGGAATATATCGAAAAATAAAGAAAGGTGAAAATCATTTACATATATACTATCAGACTCTATCAAGACAGGTCAAAAAAGCAAAAATAAATTATGAAATAAGGATAGCCAGCGACTCAAAAAAGACCCTAAAGCTTTTTACCAAACTATAAATCTAAAGTTAGAGATGTAATAGGCCCCCTAAAAACTTCAATAGGAGAAATAACAGAAAATGATTTAGAAATGTGCAGTACATTAAATAGTCAGTTTCTTTCCGTTTTCACTAATGAAAATTTGGCACAGATTCCAGAAGTCAATATGGTATATAGTGATAGTATAGAAAATATGTTAAGTACAGTTAGTATAAGTAGAAATGATGTGCTTAAGGAAATTGACAGACTGAAACCTCAAAAATCGCCTGGTCCTGACGAGGTATATGCTAGAGTATTAAAAGAATGCAGAGATGAGTTAAGTAGTCCATTAGCATTTATATTTAACAAGTCATTAGAAACAGGTTTAGTTCCAGAAGCTTGGAAGCTTGCAAATGTAGTTCCGATCTTCAAAAAAGGTGGTAAATCGATAGCATCCAATTACCGTCCCATTAGTCTCACATCAATCATAGGAAAGTTGCTAGAGTCCATTATTGCTAGGAAAATTAGAAGCCACTTAGTAAAATTTAACTTAATAAATTCTTCTCAGCATGGATTCACTCAGGGACGTTCTTGCCTTACTAATTTGCTTAGCTTTTTCTCAGAGGTATATGAAGCAGTAGATAGTGACAAGTCATATGATATTATATATTTAGATTTCAGTAAAGCTTTCGACAGAGTCCCTCATGAGAGATTGATGAGAAAGGTTGAGGCACATGGAATAGGAGGGTCGTTGTTGGGATGGATTAGGTCATGGCTAATTGGTAGGAAACAGAGAGTCAGCATAAATGGTACCAAGTCAGAGTGGGGAGCAGTCAAAAGTGGTGTCCCCCAGGGATCGGTATTAGGTCCCCTGTTGTTTCTTATATACATAAATGACCTAGATTTAGGTATAACTAGTAGGATAAGTAAATTCGCAGACGATACTAAAATGGGGAGATCAATTGATTCAGATAGCGATATAGAGTGCCTCCAAAGGGATCTAGATACCTTACATGAATGGTCAGTAAATTGGCAGATGAAGTTTAACATTGACAAATGCAAGGTATTAAAGATAGGGAAGATGCAAACAAATGTTAAATATAAACTAGCTAATTTAGAATTAGAAAATTCAGACTGCGAGAAAGATCTAGGTGTGTTTGTTAGCAATGATTTGAAGCCTAGAAAACAGTGTATAAGCGTTCGTAATAAGGCAAACAGGATTCTCGGGTTCATCTCTAGGAGTGTGAGTAACAGAACTGCTGATGTTATCTTAAAACTTTACTTGTCATTAGTGAGACCCCATATGGATTATGCTGTCAATTTGGTGTCTTTATTACAGAATGGACATAGATTCATTGGAGAGAATTCAGCGTAGAATGACAAAAATGATCCATAATATTAGAAATTTTCCGTATGAAGAAAGGTTGAAGAAATTAGGTTTACATTCGTTAGAGAGACGCAGAGTTAGAGGGGATATGATAGAGGTGTTCAAGTGGGTTAGTGGGATTAACAAAGGGGACATGACAAATGTACTAAAGCTCAGTGATAGCGAAAGAACTCGTACCAATGGTTTCAAATTAGATAAATTTCGTTTCAGAAAAGATATAGGCAAATATTGGTTTGGTAACAGAGTTGTAGATGGGTGGAATAGGCTACCAAGTGATATAGTGGGATCAAGAACGATAGGGAGCTTTAAGAAAAAATTGGATAAGCATATGGACGAGAAGGGTTGGGTGTGAAGGGGGATCAGCCGGGTTGGGCCAATCAGCGCTCTGCAGACCCCGTAATCCTGCGTTAATCTCTAACCGGTTTGGTAAGATGATCCTCAGGGTATTAGAGTGTTGAGCCTATAATTGGGCTTTGTAATTGGGGTTGTGTGGGACAGGGATCTGCCTTGCTTAGGCCAATCGGCTTTCTGCAGACTCCCATTTTCTTATGTTCTTATGTTCTTATTACTACCACTATCACCATCATTACTACCACTATCACCATTATTACTACCACTATCACCATCATTACTACCACTATCACCATCATTACTACTACTATCACCATTATTACTACCACTATCACCATCATTACTACCACTATCACCATCATCACATCGAAAGTGCCAGTGTCATGTGACACACGTCTGCCGCCAGTCAGCGAGGCTGTACCCGCGGCTGACGTGTGTCACATGACGCCGGCACTTCCAACGACAATATTGTCATTAAATTAACCTAACCAAATAACCTTACCTAACCTGGGGACTGCCGCCCCCAGACCCCTGCTGCTCTTAAAAATGGCTTTGATGTCAAAATACTAAATCAAATACTACAGGAGAATGAAAAACGCACCCGAAACCGCCACGCATCATAAGGAAACTGAGGTCCGAAGGTACATTCGTCGGCGATATAGCATCGATGGACGTCGTGAAATATTGTTAGAAATAGTACTTTTGTACTTTTGTAGATTTTTAGGTGACAATCACCACGGTCGATCTGGGGATCCGCCGCTGTAAATCTAGTTAAAAACTAATAAAACTTCAAAACGCACCCACAAATTTACCGTACTTTAAGTAGGATGGGTCACTATTTTGGTATTGTGTAAGCACTTTTTATAGGAGGCGGAGAGTGTTATAGGTAGCGCCAACGAACTTGACAATTATCTTGATCCCTGACCTCTCTGTAACTCAAAAGGGCCTAGAACAAACTGGCTGTAAATATCCACACCTATTTCCTGGTGGACTCTTCCAAAATGAGAGAAACGTCAGCCCGATTGTTTTCATTAATTTCGAGTTATAAGAAGTTAAGGGGTAAAGATTATTGTCAAGTTCGATGGCGCTACCTATAGTGTTACTTTCGTAATTGTTTAATCGAAGTCCTCTTTTTCTAGTTATTAAAAACGTATTCTATGGTGTATTATATGATATATTTTATTATTTATTTTTTTTAAGAGACAATGAACGGAGGAAGGAAAAACACAGATAAAACAAAACGGTCCATGTGCCTAAAGGCATCCTCCATTCATAAAATGTTTGTAACAACTGGATTTAAACATTTGTAGATTGTAAGTTTGTGGAAAGCAATTCGAGGGAAGTGAATTCCAAAGAGTAGTAGCTCTGGGGATAAATGAATTCTGATAAGCAGAAGTTCTGCATTGTGGAGGAGAAAGTGTAAATTCATGGGCGCTCTCAGCTGCCCTAGTTCTACGGGGAAAGATGTGGAGAGGCGGCACAATTGAAGCAAGTTCCTCGGAAGAATTGCTGTGAAAATATCTGTAGAATAATGCAAGGGATGCAACGTTTCTTCGTATGGATAATGTAGGAAGGTCCTGTGTGATTGCAGGGTTATTGATTAATCTAATAGCTTTATTTTGAATTTTGTCCAACTGCCTCAATGCAACCACTCCACTTCCACCCCACAGAGGTGAACAGTAATCCATCTGAGAACGCACATGGCTTTTATATATTACGGCCAACTGCTCGTCAGTGAAGAATTCTCGAACTCTGTACAGGAGTCCCAGTTTTTTAGAGGCATTCTTAGCAATACTTCTAACATAATGTGTCCAGCTCAAGTTAGTAGTTAATGTTACACCGAGAATGTCAATAGTAGGGGAAGTGGGAATATTTACATCATTAAAAAATATATGGGAGTCAGTGAGATTCTGTCGGTTAGAAAATTGAATGTACTTGGTTTTCTGTGCATTAAAGGAAACTAGATTCTTTTATCCCCATCCATCAATTCTAGAAAGGTCCTGGTTCAGAGAAATTGCAGTGTTTATTTTTGAATTTATAAGATCGGGTTGGGTGGAAGAATTGGTAAATGTGAAGGAACTGTGGAGTGTTGAGTCATCTGCGTAGGAATGTATTGGATTATGAGTGGTAGATATGAGATAATTGATATGAATGAGGAACAGAATTGGGGCCAAAACTGATCCCTGGGGAACACCAGCATTTATTGAGTGAAATTGAGAATAAAGGCCATCTACCATTACACGTATTTTTCTGTTATGAAGATAAGAAGAAATTAGTGGAACTAATGATGCAAGGCCGTAGTGTGACATCTTCGACAATAAGGATTGATGCCAGACTCTATCAAATGCCTTTGATATATCCAGTGCTATTGTATGTGTTTCACCATGTTGGTCTGTAGCTTGGTTGATTTGATGCGTAAGAAGGCAAAGAATGTCTGCAGTTGATCGACATCGTCTAAAACCATATTGCCTATCACTGATTAATTTATTATTCTCAAGATGCTTAATTATGTGATTATTTAATATAATTTCAAAGACTTTACCAAGAGTGGAAGTTATAGCTATTGGTCTGTAGTTTGATGGATCTTTAGAGGCACCTTTTTTAGGAACTGGATGAATGTTTGCTTCTTTCCAGGGTATTGGGAAGCATGAGGTATGAGTACACAGACGGAAATTTTTTGCCAATACAGGAGCGAGCACCAAGGAGCAATTTTTAAATTAAAGAAGCAATAGAACTGTTCAAATGACCAGGGAAGTGTATATTAAACCAAATACAAAACTTTGAGTAGTGCGCGGTATTAGAGTAAGTCCACGGATGTGTGTTTACATTTTGGGTTTGGAGCGACCTGTTGCCTACTCTAAATGCTCCGTTGTATGCGTATTTCCTTAATTGACCGACAGGTGGCGTGCAGGTGGTAGCGGTCGTTGGATTTTAGGCCGCTAGAGGGCCGGCGGTAAGTGTGAAATTACAAACCAATTATCTAGTTATTTAGGCTACTTTAACAATATTTATATATTTTTGTTAATACCAATAAGTATTATTTGTGATTTTTGAGGTTGCAGATATTTTATTTTATCTAAAATATGCGTAATTGTTAATTCAGTTTGAATTTATTGTTCTCGAACTTTCGGTGACCCTAGAGGACCCGCGTGGGGTCAAGGGGTAATTCTCATTGTTCTAGTTTCCAGCCAGCGATTAACATGTCTAACTTGTCTTGTGAAAAGTACGATGGTGGAATCCAGAATTTCTATCATCGATACAAAGGTGCAGCCGACGACCTCTACAACCTTTGTGTGAGGGCGGGTGCCCAACCCCGAAAGGGGTTGAAATAGGGGAGCTATCCCCCCGCCAAAGGCGGCTTTCTAGGGCCTTTCCTAGCTGATGCTGAGAGGATTGGGTTCTAGTGATGTGGTGATGGGCTGGTCTATCAGAGTGAGAGGTGAGCAATCTCTGCCATACCCATAGCTTACTCTGACTTTTCCTTTAACTTATATATTTTCTAGATCTCAAGTGACGGCGTCTCTTCCGTGGATTGACCTCCCAATCTACCAAGATTGGAAGCCAAAGCGTCACATTTTTCCCTTGCCCCTCAACTTTCTCTTCATAATTGCTGAGGGGCACAGGGCCTTGGGTGGGGCTTTGGTTTCCCGGGCGTTTCCGCACCCTCCTCAGCCCCCCGCCATGGAGTGGCTTCGGTCACCCAGGCTTTATTGTGGTCGGCGGGGAGGGTTCTGTGGGGGCACTCGGTTGTGGCCTTGGAATTGCTCGGGGCCTTGGGGCTGTTCGGCCAGGCAGCTTGGGGAACAACAACAACAACAACAACAACCTTTGTGTGAGCCATGGTCTTATTTTAGACCATAAAAACTGTGAAAAGTGTGGACAAAGTGCTTCCTTTGACTTAAACAAGAAAAGGTGGAGATGCCAAAAAACAATGGTGATCGGGTAACGGAAACGAAACAAATGTGGATGGTCCCAGAGTGTGTTCGCCAACACCTTTTTTTGCTGAGCCTACTTCACAAGATGTCGATCAAGAACAATGAGGTAAGAGATATATGTTTTTTATCATTTTTCAATACAATTTTTCAACCCAAGACCAGCTGGGGTCTTGGTTAGGTTAGGTTAGGTTAAGTACCAGCTATGTTACTAGGCCTATGTAATTAGTGTATTTTTGGTTTAGTCTGTGCTCAAAAATCCATTTTCTTTAATACTCCATTTTTTATTTTCAGTCTCGATTACGAAAACATGTAAATTCATAGGGTCTCGAAAATTACAAAAAAGGGGTTTTTAAGCATTTCCCTTTTCTTAGGCTGCATAAAAACAACGGGGTTGTAGGGGGTTGGTGGGAGGGGGGTGGGGGGAAGGGGGGAGAGGAGGACATACACTAAACAATTACCGATACTTTTACCAAATCATCATCACCAGCTCGGAACATATTTCTAATATTCCAGATCGAAAGACGAGATTTGAAACTCATATATGCTAAGGTTACCCAATAATAACCGTTTTCTTTATACAAGATGGTTATAGAAAATTAATATTATGCATAACTTATTTAAATTGTATTGAACTCCAGGTGTTAATTATTAATATTTATCTTTAAAAAACACTATTATACTTTAAAATTATGTGTTTTTGTGAAGTATACTGTATAATATTGTGTATCTATTTATTAACACCAACCACTATAAAATAGAAAAAAACTAAACAAGATTACCAACTAGATAAAATAGTCAAACTGTCAGACCACTTACGACCAGAAAGTCATTGAAGTAACAGCTAAAATTTCTTGCTCTCAAGTTACGGTAAGAAATCATTATAATTACGTGTTTTTCAACTACTAACTAGTAGAATAAAAGTGTACACATCTTTTGAATACAAAACACATCAACAAAGATGACTTCCACTCACAAGAGGGTTATTCGGATCCCTCAAACCGATTACGCTCATTTGAAAATTGCTTTGCTGGACCTGGCCACGGAATGGGAGCAACACGCTTGGTATGATGATAACCGTGAGCTTTATTGCTTCACTGGTTCATCACTGGAAGATTTGGACCTATTTGCAAAGGAGCTTAACCCGGGAGCTGCGGGGAGACTCTTAAGAGTTCCCCCGGCGCACTGCGGGGAGACTCTTAAGAGTCAGAGAAAATAAAAATCAACTTTTGACATCGAAAAGGGCCATGCAAAATCTCAGTCCTCTACCTCCCCTCCTTCCCCACTTTCCTCCTCTCCTTCAGTTATCACCTATTTTCCCTGTTATTCCCTTATTCTGAGGTATATTTTCGTGCTAACATTAGAAATCCGATTGGAGGGTGTGGTCATCACTGATAGCAAGCGAGTGCAAGAGAGAGAGAGAGTATCGATCGACTGTGTCTCAGTGGCCTTGGGGGAAATTGGCGGGAAAGCAGATTGCCTCACCCATACATTATACAACTCGCGGGCTATATCTCCGATTTTGACCATCCAAACGCTGTTTTCATATGTTGTTTCAGGTTAATACCTTTATAATCAACCCATAATAGGCGCATATGGATAAGTATTAATGCTATTAATGGCACAATGAATATTTTAGTGGCGGAAACACCTCAAATACGTCAGCACAGGGGGACGTTTCCAATTACCCCCATGCGCACTTCAGAGGTTAAGGAGGGTCTAAACACTTATGAAGAGTGCAAAATTGGAAATGATGGAGTGCAAAAGAAGGCTGAGCTGAACAAAATTGCTCAGAAGAAGATCAACGAGGCGAAAAGGTTCGTGTACAGAGATAAAGTTGCAAAGCATCAAAGCTTCAAATCACAAGAGGGCTTTAATTGGCGACAGGTTGACATTTCAGCGGAAGATTATGCCGCTCACAGTGGCCAGATTGAAGCTATTAAGGATCATTACTACATCGATAATATGATCCACAACAAGATAGATGGTATTCTATTTGTACGGGGCAGATACCCTCATGTTGATAATTTTGAGGGTCATGTTGAGGACTTGCTGACCCGGGTTGACGAGGAGGCGCAGAGGTTGAATGAATGGAAAATGACTCTGGGAGAGATTGAGAGGAGGAAGGAGGCGTGGAAGAAGGAGAAAGTTGTGAAGGAGAAGGTGAAGGAAGGGCGAGTATTGAAATTGAAACTGAAATATGTTTATCTACCCAAAAAATTATAAATACGTTGTAAAAAATTACATATTTCATTTTGTTAAAAGGCTGAGCCTTATGAGAGTGAACTCTCCAAAAATGCACATACCGCACTTGTTATGCCTCTAGTTGAATCTCCCATAGTATGTGAATCTTAATACTATGCGTTCTTTAAGAGATATGTATATCTATTTCAGTGTCTTGTGATATTATTTAATGGACATTTTTTTCAAGCTTTTCAGGAAGACATTTATATTTTCTAATGTTGTTATTTGATCCGTTTGCTTAACCCCTTCAGGATATGAGGACGCGTTTCTTCATTATAATTTGGTTATTATTAAACGATTGCATACAGTATAGGAAAGGTCTCTAGGAATCAAAGGGGTAAAATATATCTCCATTACTTCTTTGACTTCCAATGTACCTTCCTAAACTGAATATAATCATCTCATGATAGCCAACATATAAGGAAGGAACGTGTCCTAATATACCCTTGTATGCAGACAGTGAGGGAAGAAGGCAGGTGGTGCATAGGGGTGTTTCGTTCGTGGCCAATCCTTCGGGGATCAAGGCGTCCGTCAATAGATATAGATAAATTCATCTTTAGGGCTATTTCTTAAATTTTCTTTATCCTGTTAGTGTACTTTATTAAACTTTTTGGTAATGTAGTTGGTAATTGGTGTAATTTTACATATATCAGATAAAGGATGTCAACAGAATAACAAATGATGAGCTGAAGAGACGTTTAGGTATAAAGAGTATTAGCGAGGAGATGCGTACAAGTAAACTGGGATGGTATGGACATGTGGAGAGTGGATGAACAAAATTGGGTGAAAAGATGCAGGTCTGCGATTGTGGAGGGAGCTGCACCAAGGGGTGGACCGAGTAAGACCTGGGATCGGACTATACGTGCCGATCTCAAATCCAAAAACTTGATAAGTAAAGCATCCCTAAACAGGGTTGCCTGGAATGCCACCATTAGGAAAAGAGACTGAAACTGCACATCTGTGTGGAGCACTCAGTCTTAAAATGTTATGTACGTATGTATGTATAAATCTGAAGAGCACATGCAATCTATTTAGGCATTTTCAGTCAGTATTGCTGGGTAAAGGGTTAACATATTAATCTTTTGGAGTATTTCTTCCATTTATTTATCCTGTTAGTGAGTTTTATTGATTTCAGTACTACTGTAGTGGTATTTGGTGTAATTTTACATATTTTAGATAAATCTGAAGAGGACATGCAATATATTTGGGCATTTTCAGTCAGTATTGATGGGGAAACGGTTAGCATACTGTAGTCATCTTAGGAAGGGAAGAGGATGTGTAGCTCAGATTTTTGCCCGGAAATGTATTGTGGAGAAATATCTGGAGAAGCGACAAAAGTTGTATGCTGCATTTATGGAGTTGGAGAAGGCCTATGACAGAATTGATAGAGAAGGTATGTGGAAAGTACCGGTACTGGTACTGAGAATATACGGAGTAGATGACAAGTTGCTGAAAGCAATGAAGAGCATGTATGAGGGTGCAAAGGTGTCAGTATGTGTGGATAATTAACAGAGCGAGTTCTTTAATCTGAATATTGGGTTAAAGCAAGGGTTTATGTGATGTCCCGAAGGTTGTTCAATATATACCAGTACAGTATATGGATGGAGTCATGAAAGAAATACAAGGAAGAGCAGCGGATGTTGGTGTACCGCTGATAAGGGAAGGAAACGAGTGGAAGTTGCCTCAACAGTACAGTACCGGTACTACTGTTGCTGACAACACAGTTCTGATGAGCGATAGTGAATGGGAGTTGCAGGGTCAGGTAAATATGTTTGGAACAGTGTGTGAAAAACGGAATCTGGAGGTAAATGCTAGGAAGAGCAATATTATGGTCATTGAAAGGGGTGCAACCATAGAGTGTGAAGTGAGGTTGAACGGCTATGAAGAATGTCAGCTCATTTAAGTATTTGGGCAGTGTGTTGAGTAAAGATGTGAGTAGGCCTATGGATGAAGAAGTGTGGGAGAAAGTGTAACAGGGGAAGAGCATTGTAGGAACTCTGAAAGCAGTAAGAAGAAATAGGGTGATCAGCATGGAAGTAAAGAAGTCCTTGCATGACAGGGTGGTAATCCCGACATTGACTTATGGGAGGGAAGCATGGATGTTTCTGACTGGGATTGATCATTGATAATCATCGGTTATGTTAGTTGGAAAATTAGTGGGGTAGAATGTAGAGTTCGGGTGTACCGCCAGCCGTGTTTACACTACGCGGAGCGGCGGCGGACGCTGGCCATCATGTTCCCGTCTATTTGACTGCTTTTGGATACAATAATAGGTTGAGGGGGGTCACCCCCCCCATGAAATATTGTCATCATCATATATATTGCCAGCAGGAGGCAAATAACCGAGAAAAAAACCGCCTTCAAAATAGACGCGAACTAAAGGCTGGTTCACACATAGCCGAGTCGGTGTGCGAGTCCAACACGAGTGATGAAATTTTGCTATTCAGCAATGACTTGTCGATACTCCTCAACACTCGTATAGACTCGTGCTACGCTCGTGTATACTCTACACACTCGTGGGTACTCGCCACGGGGTCCAAAAATTTCATGCATGCATGAAATTTTTGGGTCCCGTGGCGAGTACCCATGAGTGTGGCCTAAATACGTGTAGACTCGTGTACATACGTGTTAACTCGTGTTTGACTCTGAATAACTCTTCGTTATTCGTGTTAACTCGTGTTGACTCGTGTAAACCCGTGTAACACTCTTTGGTGATTAGTCGCTTTTCGTCATCATTTCGACATTGACGAAGCAACACGTGTCTACACGCAACAACACGTATGTAACACACATGCAACACGTATCAACAAGAGTAGAAAGCACGAATGCGAGTGCCAAAATTTGGTGCCCCCATGATGCCAGAGTTTACACGATTCAAACACAAGTGAAAACAAGAGTAAACACGAGTATCCACTGAGAAAAAACACGAGTGTAACACGAAAAAGCAAGTGTTATTTGAAATACCGTTATTTCAAAAATGTAGGAAGAATCAACGAGAGTTTACACGGATGTAACAAGAGTCAACACGTGTGCAACAGAGATCCAACGAGAGTCGACGCGTTGTCTTTCGTGTTGATCCGTGTAACAATCGCGTTGACTCGTCCATACTCTTTGTTTACGTGCCCTGGAATGTGGCAATTATTTTTCAAATTTTTGACACTCGTGTTGGGTTCGTGTTACACTCGTTTTGACTCTCAGTTACTCGTACAGACTTGCATGAACACGTGTCGACTCGTATTGAATCGAGTTAACTCGTGTTACACTCTCCTTGACTCGGGAACAATTGCTACTCGCGGCCGACTCAGCCTCCAGCAACGGCGATAATCGACGAGTGTGACTCGTGTTGGACTCACGCACCGACTCGGCTATGTGTGAACCAGCCTTTAACCACGGTGATCGACATATGTAAACATGATGGCGGCGGTGTCAGCGTCGGACACTTGCGATAATGTTCCCGTCTATTTTGAATGCCATTGGATACAATAATATGTTGAGGGGGGGCTTTGCCCCCATGACGTGTTGTCGTCATCATCATATATATTGCCAGTAGGGGGCAAACAACCAAAAAAATTGCCGCAAAGCCCTCCCCTAAACATATTATTGTATCCAATGGCAGTCAAAATAGACGGGAACATGATGGCAAGCTTCCGTCGCCGCTCTGCGCAGTGTAAACAATGGTGGCGGTACGCCCGAACTCTACATTCTACCCGGCTAGGCCTATATTATAGGCTACAATAAATAAGTAGGCTAGGCTATTTTTTCTATAGGCTATGCATAGTCTAATATTACAATTTAAGGTAGCATTCAAGTTGACTACAGCAGGACTTACCCTTGACCAGGTATAGGCTATCCTAGTGTTTAATAGGCCTATACCCCTTTGAAAGGACATTAGCCTAGCCTAACCTAACAACCTTACCTAACCTATTATAGTAGGCTATTATGGGTGGGGGCTGCTGCCCCCACACCCCGATTTTTGGTGTATTTGTCTATTTTGTCTGTGAAGTGGGAATTTTTTCAATTTGTCGATAACGAAAATCCTCCATGCGGACTATAGCTTATGGAGAAAAATATGGCGAATCTATTGTTGCCTATTATCTCTAATAAATTGTTTCTCATAATGCTGCAGTAGTGTCGTTTAAAATACCAACCATTTAATTGTGTGCCTTTAAAAATGACCTAAATTAGGCTATAGGCTACTGGAAGATTAGAAGAATCTTTAAGAAAGACTAGGTTAGGGTTATTGTCGTGCCAAAGCTAGATTATAGCCTAAATATAAAAGGAAGTGAATAAAATGAAATATGCCGAAAAAAATCGCCGTCAAAATAGACGCGAAGTTAACCACGACGATCGCCCTATGTAAACATGACGACCGTACACCCGGTAACTACATCCATCCCATTAAAAGTTACTGTTGGACACCAAATATGTTGAGGGGGTCTCTGCGGCTCTGCCCCCCCACGTCGGCCCGTCACGTATTATGATGTACGGTAAGTCATCATCATCTGGGCTAATTCATAGGATCCCCAATTAAGGACAAAGTTAATCAACAGACGAAATAAGCTCCCAAATTACAATAACATAGCGGCCCGCCGTTTATGGGCGACTTTTTACACGTCATTTTAAATGTTACTTTCCTGCCCTGGTCTAGGCCTAATAGATTTTTCCAAAGAATCAAACTTAAATTAAAAGGAAGTAGCCTAGCCTACAGTTTATAGGAAGGCTATTCCAACATGCATTCCAGAACTTAGGCTAGCCTAGGCCTAGGCTATATGAAAATTTGTGGGTGGTCTGCCAAAAAAGAATCACTAGGCCTATTAGGCTATGGGTAGGCTAGTATGGGGTGCATTTTGAAAATTTTCTGAACTCTTAGGCCTAGGCTAGGCTAAATTAAAACTCACAAAATCTGAGTAAAACCAGCACTAGAATTTTGTCTTGTCTTGTCTTGGGGCAACCTCAGGCGAATACTCGCCCACTCCGGCCCTATCGTAGTCGCGGTGATCCTATGTCACAATTAAATTAGTTTATAGTTAAGGTTAAAATTCACCACCGTGTCACTTTCATTCTAGGTCATTCGTAGAACCGTAACACTGTAAAGGCAACAACCCAATAGCAGGTCATCAGGTGGTGAACCAGAGACCTACAAACCATGGTACTAGGGCCAGAGCAATGTCTTGAAGCGAGGTGCCCTTATCAACCAACCCCAGACAATCCAGTAGGAGCTGTCGGAAGGAATCCATCTTTGAAGCCAGAAAGGGACGCCCATCCACATGCTCAGTGACGGGACGAGGCGAGGCTTAGGAGGCATATGTAGGACGACCAGATGTAGGATGTGGAGGGGAAGAGGTACCGTACGACGATACATGGGATGCGGAGACTGCGGAGGGAAGAGCTCGTCAAAGTCATACGGTTCCTCAGGACCTCAACAATAACCGGGGGACGGCCGGTGCGGGCAATGGTCGATCGCCGTAGTTAATATAAGTTCGCGGTCGCGGAGATCCTATGTCATAATTAAATTAGTTTATAGTTAAGGTTAAAATTCACCACCGTGTCACTTTCATTCTAGGTCATTCGTAGAACCGTAACACTGTAAAGGCAACAACCCAATAGCAGGTCATCAGGTGGTGAACCAGAGACCTACAAACCACGGTACTAGGGCCAGAGCAATGTCTTGAAGCGAGGTGCCCTTATCAACCAACCCCAGACAATCCAGTAGGAGCTGTCGGAAGGAATCCATCTTTGAAGCCAGAAAGGGACGCCCATCCACATGCTCAGTGACGGGACGAGGCGAGGCTTAGGAGGCATATGTAGGACGACCAGATGTAAGATGTGGAGGGGAAGAGGTACCGTACGACGATACATGGGATGCGGAGACAGCGGAGGGAAGAGCTCGTCAAAGTCATACGGTTCCTCAGGACCTCAACAATAACCGGGGGACGGCCGGTGCGGGCAATGGTCGATCGCCGTAGTTAATATAAGTTCGTGTCTATTTTGACGGCGATTTTTGTTGTAGTTAGGCTAGGCCTAGGCTATTTGCCCCCTGCTGGCAATATATATGATGATGACAATATGTCATGGGGGGCGATTGACCCCCTCAACATATTATTGTATCCAACGATCTCTAACCTCTGTATCTCAAAAAGGGCTAGAGCAAATTGGCTGAAAATTTCCACATCTAGGCTATTCCTTGACAGATTTGCTCCCTCCAATTAATATTTATTAGCATAAATTCAGCCTAGTTTAGCCTATAAAACAAAAACTAACATTTGTTTAGCCTAGGCCTACATATAAAAAGAAAAAACCCACTCGTACTGCAATTATAAGCATAAATATGAGTATCTAAGTTACAAAGCAAATGTTTTTGTATAGCCTAAAATAAACCATAAAATTGTCATCTTTCGACTGTTGAAGTCATAAATATAAAAAAATCTAATACATTAGGAAAAAATGCGTTAAGAGTTGTGTTAGCGGGTCTATCGTCCCCTTTATTTACGTAGTCGCACGCTCGCAGTTACATTCGCGTCTAATTTGACTGTGGTTATTTGCCCCTGCTGGTGATATACATGATGATGACAATAAGTCATAGGGGGATAAAGCCCCTTCAACCCATTATTGTATCTCACGGCCAGGCGTTGGGTAAATTGTTTTGTTACCGGCCGGCGGATTGAGGGTGGGTTTACCAAGTTTACCCCAGCAGTTAAATTAGAAGCGAATGTAGGCCTAACTGCGAGCGTGCGACTAGGCTATATAAACAAAGCTTTTGGTATGCCCACAACTACAACTCTTACCAAAACTGCAATTAGCCTATTTTTGTTTTGTTTTATCAGTCTAGGCTAAATTGTGGAGGCTAGGCTAAATTATTTAGCTGCAATTAGCCTAGCCTATTTTTTTTTGTTCTTTCAGTCTAGGCTAAATTGTGGTAGGCTAGGCTAAATTCTTTAACATGTGTACTATTGTGTAGGCCTGTGCTTTCCAATAGAAGTAAAAATATGTAGCATAGCCTAGTGCAATTTTACTAAAACCCAAGCCTACCTGAATATAGCCCTATGCAGAGCTCAAAAGCAAAAAAAAAAAAAAAATATGTTGAGCAGTGAAATAAAATTAAGCTAGGCCTAGGCCTGGTTTCTCATAGGCCTAATAACCTAATGAAGTATACTATAGCCTAACCTAATTTAAGTTATTTCACAAAATACTAATAGGCCTACCCAGCCCTCCTCATGCATTATTTTCCATTGTAAAATAAGTTTGTGCTTAACTGCAGTAATGAAAGGTAGCCTATAAATAGGCTAGCCTATGTTGGCTGTGCAATTGTCTCGATTGGACTATTTTGACCTAATTAGGCCTAAAGCAGCCTGAGTCTATTCCCAAACCCCAAACAGTATCCCATGTTAAGCCCAAGGCTAGGCCTAAGCCTAATCCCACTCTCAATCAAAATTCGAACTGATAAATTCGTACCTACCGGTAGCGCTGCCTAGGCTAGGCCTATATTTTTCGTGGATAGATATAGAAAATGGTTTAAAGGAAAGAGCATCCTATATTATGTTCAACTAATATGTAATAGCACTGTGTATGGTTGTATTACATTTAAATAGTGATAGATGTGTATATTAATGGGATAAATACTCCGAAGTTCGCATACATTCAGAAAATTATATTGCAACACTGTTGCCAGATACTAATCAATCCCATTATCATTATATCATAATGGATTTTACTCATTTGCATAATTTCAAATACCTAGGACATTAATATAATAGTTTCCTATCTTTTTTGTAGTGATATTTGTCTGATTTAGTGGTATATTGGTGTCTGTCTAGGGTTATAATGCATTGTGAAAGTTACCTCTGAATCTCTGACTTGGTAACAGTTCGGTATGGGTAACCCTGCTTTCTTTGAGTACTACACGGCAAGAGAAGCTTTCGGTTCTGTGATTACTGTTCAAGGTAAACAACAACTGCTAAATTCGACATCATGTTCAAATAATATGTAATAGCATTGTCTATGGTTGCATTAGACAACAATCGTGATAGGTTTCTATTTTATGTGGATAAATAGTATTAAGCTGAATAAACTAAATATCGAAAGTTCACTAGAATGGTTGTTGATACATATGAGGGAGGAAGAAGATAGGAAGGAAGGGCTAGGCAGTGTTGCCAGTTGTATCGCTAGATATTACCGCTAGATGTAGAGCTATTTACTTCAATTTAGCAGCCATTTTTTCATAATTATCTAGAGAGATTTACTAGGGATAATTTAAAAATGTCAGACATTCTAGTCATATTACATTGTAAAATTTGCAAAACAAACAAACCAAAACTCTTTAGAAATTGCAGCATTATTCTAACATTGTTTAACTATGTAGCAACATGCTAGCGACTTTTGAGAAAGGATCTAGCGGTACTTTGTGGAGACATACTGGGAGGGAGGTGGTAGTTGCAGTGTTGCCAGTTGTAAAGCTACATATTACCGCTAAATGTAGAGCTATTTACTTCAATCTAGTAGCCATTTCTTTTATATCTAGAGACATTTACTAGGGATAATTTGAAAATTTCAGACATTCTAGTCATACTACATTGTAAAATTTGCAAAACAAACAAACCAAAACTCTTTAGAAATTGCAGCATTATCCTAACATTGTTTGGCTATGTAGCAACATGCTAGCGACTTTTGAGAAAGGATCTAGCGGTATTTCGTGGTAACACTTTAGGAGGGTTAAAATACGAGTCACACGGGCAATTGCCAAAACTTTAAAGGTCCATATCATTGTTATTAAACTAAGCATTTGGCAAAGGGAGGAATTGTTAAAAACCTTAGCCAATACTCTGTCATTCACCAAAAATAAATTTGAATTTATCATTATTATTTGGTAGGGTAGGTATGTATAGGTAGGTTGGCAAAATAATTGCTGGAATTCGTAGGGACTCGAACGGTTTTGAGAGTTAAATAAAAAAAACAAAAGATAGGACTGAATAATAAAGAGATTATGTTATTAACCTAACAAGTGCGCATGGGGGTAATTGGAAACGTCCCCCTGTGCTGACGTATTTGAGGTGTTTCCGTCACTAAAATATTCATTGTACCATTAATAGCATTAATACTTATCCATATGCGCCTATTATGGGTTGATTATAAAGGTATTAACCTGAAACAACAATAAAACGAGTGAAAACAGCGTTTGGATGGTCAAAATCGGAGATATAGCCCGCGAGTTGTATAATGTATGGGTGAGGCAAGCTGCTTTCCCGCCAATTTCCCCCAAGGCCACTGAGACACAGTCGATCGATACTCTCTCTCTCTCTCTCTTGCACTCGCTTGCCATCAGTGATGACAACACCCTGCTTGCAACTCGCTAATGTTAGCACGAAAATATACCTCAGAATAAGGGAATAACAGGGAAAATAGGTGATAACTGAAGGATAACTTTAGAGGAGGAAAGTGGGGAAGGAGGGGAGGTAGAGGACTGAGATTTTGCATGGCCCAGGGGCCAAAAAAAAATAAAAAAATACAAAAATAAAAATAAACAAAATATTTTTTTTTCGATGTCAAAAGTTTTTTTTTTTTTTCACTCACTCTTAAGAGTCTCCCAGCAGTTCCCGGGTTAAGCAAAACTGGGATATGCGTGGAAGCCTATAGACTGTAGACGGTAAACTTTGTGTGGGTAGCGAATTCGGTTTTAAAGTAATTTAAGAATAGACAGTTTTCAATGCTGCGGCCAAACTATTCCACCCATTTATATTTTTTTGGTATCAAAACGTTCGGAATCGCGAGCCTCACCCAACTACGCAAGCATGGCTCTGATCATCGGCGTAGTTTTCAAGATGTGGAATTAGAGGTTTTTTCAAGATTGCCGGAAAAAACCCACGTGCAAAAGCAAAACCTTCTCTATAAAATTTGAGGAGCATTAGTAAGGGAGTGCGTATGCCAAAGCCCAGTCGTTTCCTGTCAGTGGGAGAGACGGTATTTAGGCGTCAAGTTTTTCGGGGAAATCGGCTGCCACGGGCCTGTTTGGCCGCCATGCCGGATGATTAGCATATCAAAAGTTGCCCAATACAAAAACGCACCTCTTGTGAAAGTTTGATCTTTATCCAAAAAGCGGCTCTGGAGTTATTGCGTCGAAACCGGCGCGTAAGAAGAATTTGGATGAAATTCCAGGTTTAATGATTACAATATGGGTTCCCCGTAGGGGAAGAACCCCTAATTATGAACATAATAATTACAGTTGGTGTTTTCTATTGTCGTAAAGGCCAGTTCTCCACATCAGCAGATTGAATGGCACTCACAAATGTGGTAACAATACAGAAGTTATTAACTTTTGTTTTCAGTAATTCCGTAGTATCATTAGCTCTCAAAACATAATATATCATAACATAACGACATCATAGCAATATAATAATATAGTGTATCATAAGAGCAATGGGATATTTTGAAGATTAGAGCAACCTTCTTCAAAATAGGCTGTACGCTCTGAAGCTTCCAGAAAGAAGGAAAGTTACCAAAAATCCCAAATGTAATAGTTTAACCGTGACAAGGAGTTAACCCTATTCAATTTAGGTGTGGTCTTTCTAGCCCACCCCTGTTTCACCCTTTTAGTTTGGCGATTATTTAGATGCTTCACCCCATTCAGGTGTCGATTTTTGTATCTGTGTAAGCATCAGCGATCCTCCAAATTAGGGGAAATCAGCATCGGCTGGGACATATTTCAATCGAAAAGTGTGCAAACTTATTTTAAAGAGGATTTGGGACATTATATATATATACCGTATATATATATATATATATATATATATATATATATATATATATATTATATATATGAGGCGTCCGGCAGCAGAAGGGCGGAAGCACCCAAAAAAAGTTTGATACATATTCCATAACGAAGGCTGAAAAATCACTGTTTAATAAAGGAATTTGGTGCTTCCGACCTTCTGCCGCCGGACGCCTCATATCTTGAAGGAGGTCTAGGAAAGATTCTGTTTAGTTTAGGGAGCAAACAAAAAATTGACAGCTCGAATAGTTGTACAAATTAATCAAAGCTCTCAATAATAATTAATTTGATTTTATTCATCTAAATAACGCCAAAGGAGAGATGGTCTAGTTACTAAAAAACAACAACACATATCTCACCAAGGGCCGTGGTTCGCTCGTTGGGCGGGAACCAGATGGTTGCGAATAGTGGTGGGGCTGTTAGGATAAAGGCCCCAGCTATGCCCACAAGGATGGCACATGCGTTACACAATCTGACAGTAAGAACACATTAGGCTGGAAAATATATGCGCACAGTAGACCGTAGACAATATATATTGTAGAAAAGCTATAACTACTTAACTTGACTTAATGTGATGTCAGCTCTTAAGTGCTATTGTGAATAACTTTAAGAGCCACCTGGAAAACTTATTAGGTATTACTGATAGGCTATTATATAAGCTAAGCTTTCTGCCTTAGTAACCTGAACCTCTGACGCCAGTAAGACAGCGGTGGTGTCAATGTAATCTAGGGTATGTGCATACCTACAGTAAGTGATGTATGCAACCTGCTACAAATTATATGGTTTAGTAAAACAAAACAAAAACTACAATATATACTTGTTTGCACCTTGAGAGCAAAGCCATTCATGGCTTTACCCGGGACTCAGCCAGAGTCTCCGAAGCTGCTGACTACCGTTACTTGCACTTGGTGTTGATAACTAATGTTACTACAAGTGATATAGTATAGTTACGAGGGGTTCATACAAAGTTTGTACACATGATAATATGAAGATGCTATAATGGTGTGAAAGATTTGACAGTGTATTTATTGCAAGGACTTGCTGCAGAATTTCCACTTTACCATGCAGAGGTGCTAAAGTAATACTACAAATTTTACAGTACAGTATATCCTAAGGGCTTAATTCTGAAGTTATACTCATTAAAATATGAAGGTATAATGAGGGTTTAAATTAATCTTACACATTAAAATACTGCTCTTGCATGGTGATGCAGCGGAGAGCTGTACCAACAGCTAGTAGGACAGCACTAGCCACGATCCCCACCCGAAGACCCCAGCGCTGAGTGGCCCAACAGGCAGGCAACATCCACACCACAAACATAAAGGTCCCCCAGTCCGTCAGTAGAGCAACCTTCAGTGAATCCCACCCAGGAAATGCTGCCTCCACACTTTCGCTGATCGGACCCCACGTAATCCATTCAAAGTTCTGCAAATGAAAGCGTTAAGTAGTATATAGCACTTTTAGGAACATAAAAAACTAAAGTCCTCCAGACCATCAACAGAGTCACCTCCAGCATGTCATGTCATTTAGGTGTCAATTTCTTTCCTGGCGAGCGATAGTTAGCCTGTAATTTAAGAGGAACCGGCTTTCGGCCGGGACATTTTTCTATCGAAAAATATACAAATTTATCTTGAAGGAGGGCCTTGGGCTTTTTTTTTTAAGCTTGATGGAGGTCTAGGGAGGAAACAAAAAATATAATATAAAGATACATAAATGAGCATATAAATGCGCCCATCTCCCCTTAATTAGATAACCGCAGCTGAAATTATGAAATGAGCAAGTAACTGTTGAGCGTGACTGTACAGCACCTGCATTATCCATCATTTTTGTTACACCAGAACCAATTAACCCTACTAGTATTCAATGGCGCCTTGCTTCATCTTATTCTAGTGATCATAAGCTTATTCAGTTTAGTAATGATCTGTGGGAGTTAGAGTTAAGCGATGTGTTTATCCTTTGAATCCTTAAGATCCTTTCTCGTCTGCATGATATCGTCGAGGATTAGCCAGAATGTAGTTAAAGTGACGATAATATATTACTGAAGCGCTTACAGGGGGGAGAGGGGAGAGTTTGTTCCCTAGGCCTTTATATAGCTTAAGGATATTATTTAATGTACTTTGTGATATGACAATTCAGTAGGTTACACAAACGAAGCTGGTTTTGGCGTCATTATGAAGCTATTTCTTATAGTTTTTGGCTGAATAAATTTCATTTCATTCAGACACTTGTTTAATATTCAGGAGTGCCTGAATGATCCCTAATATAGCGGAAACAAGGGGAAATATGCCCGCAGCGTAAGTGTTAAGCACTTGCCACAACTACTGGCATTACAAATGCCAGTAGTTGTGACGCCACCGTCACAGTCATCGTCTAGAGTCTAGATACTGTCTACTGACTTCATAAGTGACGTCAAATTATCAACCAATTCCCTGGATGACCCATTTAATCAATCACCTGTCACGCGCAGCTGCGCAGATTGCCCATAATGCAGTTTTTGGAAAAGGGAGGAGAGGTTAGCTGGCTAGTCCGCCATAACGTCTCCATGGCGTCACCATGGTCTCTCAGACGTCATTCGAATTTGTGTGCGTTTGTGGTTTTCGTTCATATCCAGTGGATTTATATAACGAGGGACTTTCGGAAGTGAGTATTTACCCATTATCCAAGGACCGTCAGAAGTGAGTATTTACCCATTATTCAACAACAGGTTCGGGTGGGAAAATGAGATTTTACCAAGCTTAAAAACACCTCAAGACCATCATCAAGATAAATGTGTAAATTTTTTGGTTGACAAATGTCACGTCCGAAGGCAGATTCCCCCTTAATTAAATTACAGGCTCGGTATCACACGCTTGGAAAAAAATCAAGACCTAAACGGCAAGAAAGGTCTTAACCCTTTCACGCTCATATGACGCAGAGGTTGCCAGATTAGCAATAAGAAATAGAGTTCTCTCACTCTTATAATTACCTCTCCAAAATTAGTTTTCTGCCCACATGTGACGCTCCTGCATAGTAGCCACGTGCGGGCATGCGCACGCGTCGGCTGCCCAGCCGTTTAGAAACCGGCCGCCGGCTTTTCCTTAGTATATATCCTACGACAATGTAACTAATGTCTGGGATATTCTTATGTTGTTTCACAGCTTGAAGCTGCCCTTATTCTTAACCAACGCATCTTAGTATAATCCTAGAAAATCCTAGAACTCTCCAGGAGGCAGCAGAAATGGCTGACCTCCGACTGTCATTAATTCGAGGGTGCGGAGCAGCAGCTAGGAGTGAGTTGGGTGCAAAGGATCGTACCCCTCCCCCTCCCAAGAATTTTGATACACATAAATACACAAAACCATCTAGCACTGACAATAAAACTGAACATAAATCAAATACCGTCCCGTATAAGAAGTCTAATGGTACCTCCCACTCCCAAGGGATACCAAAGAGTAAAGAGTGCTTTGCATGTCACAAGGAGGGTCACTTTGCAAATGCTTGTCCGAACAAGCCACCAAACAAGGTTGTGTCATTGGTCCGCAGCATAGGGGTGTCGCCTATATCTTCTGAGTTTGCCAAGGGTAGTTCGTCAGAGGTTGGGACACAGCCTGTGTTCAAGAGTCCGGAAGGCTCGAACCCTGTCCGCGACGTCTTTGGGGGTCATAGAGGGCATGGTTTTGTGAGGTGGGCTGGCGAAAGGCGAGGAGTTAAGCTATTGCGTGATACGGGGGCTTCTCAGACCTTGTTAAAGAACTTTACTGGTAGGCCGATTAACGCTGCTCGGGTGGTGGTAGTTCAGGGGATCAATGCTACGAAGTCCTACCCGCTGGTGCGGATGGAGCTGGAGGTGGGTGGTGTGGCGAAGGAGCTGGATGTCGGAATTGTAGAGAACTTGCCTGTTGGGGGCGTCGACCTCCATCTCGGCAATGACTTTGCGGTGCCTGCTTCTAAGGTTTCACCCTTGGTCGTTGCCGAGAAGGCGGCCGACGTTAGTAGGGAGGAACAGGAGTGGGTTGAGAAGTGTAGCGGACAAACCATGGCGTGTGTTGTGACGCGTTCTCAGACATCCGGAGCCTTGCAGCCACCACCTCAGTCTATCAAACCGCGGAGGAAAGGTCACAAGAACACGGGAAGTGTTGGTCAATTGGAGAGTTTTGAGCCGGCAGTGTTTCTTGGTGACTCATTATTGGCACCTATGTTAGAGTCTGGAGAGGCCCCGGGGCCTGTCACCGCTAGTGCAGGTGCAGGGCAGGAAGAGACTCTGCGACAGCATCGTTATGCGCAGCGTGAGGAAAGGATGGCTCAGCGGGACATTGGAGGTGGAAATAAATTATTTAAGATGAACTTGGATAATCTCGCACCTGCTGATATATGTTCCTTGCAGCTGGAAGATCCTGAAGTCAGGGCGTGTGGTAATGGTGCTATCGAACTGGAGAGCGATGGGGATGCGCAGCCTGGTGATTTTTTCTTGTCCGAGGGGATCTTGTATCGGAGACATCAGGATCCCAAGAAAAAGTGGGATGGCAGGTCAGGATTAGTGGACCAGTTAGTAGTACCGAGGGTGTGCCGTGAGAGCTTATTGAGATTAGCTCATGATGTGCCTTTGGCAGGGCACCTGGGGTGCCCCGGAGGCAGCTCTGAGCAAGCTTTTCTGGTGGCCTGGGTTAAAGGCGAGTGTCGTGTCATGGGTGTCACAGTGTCACACTTGTCAAGTGGTTGGGAAACCCAATCAGGTCATTCCGAGAGCCCCGTTACAACCCATCCCTGTCATTGGGCCGCCCTTCAGCAAAGTAGTTATCGATATGGTTGGCCCATTGCCCCCCACTAGTGCCGGCAATAAATTTTTACTAACTGTAATGGATGTAGCAACACGGTATCCAGATGCTTACCCCATGCGCAACGGGATGGCCAAGACTGTTGTCAAAAACCTACTTGTCTATTTCTCTCGTTATGGCTACCCTCAGGAGATCCAGTCTGATCAGGGATCCAATTTTACTTCTGCTCTGTTTAAGCAGACCATGCAGCAACATGGGATAGTGTCTGTGGTGTCATCTGCCTACCATCCCGAGAGTCAGGGAGTTTTGGAAAGGTGGCACTCGACTCTCAAGAGTATGTTGCGGTGTTATTGCATGGAAAATGGGAAGGACTGGGATCTAGGTCTCCCATACGTTTTATTTGCTGCGAGAGAAGTACCTGGGGAGAGCTTGGGATTTAGCCCGAACGAGTTGGTTTTGGACACAGGGTCAGGGGGCCCCTCCACATAGTCAAGGAGATCTGGGAGGGAGTCACAAAGCCATGCTCGCTTCTAAAGTATGTAGTTGAAAGCCGTGAGAGAATGCTAAAGAGCTTGGAGGTAGCAGGTCGGAACCTTAAGAGTTCACAAGCTCAGATGAAGGACAGATACGACCAGAAGGTGAAGCTGAGGGAGTTTGAAGTAGATCAGGAGGTACTGATACTACTGCCTCTGGTGGGACACCCCTTGTCTGCCAAGTATTCTGGTCCGTATCGGGTTGTAAGGAAGGTTTCTGATCTCGACTATTTAGTAGCTACTCCTGATCGTAAGAAAAAGAACCAACTTTGCCATGTAAATCTGATGAAAGAGTATGTGAGGCGCCCCTCCGAGCCTCTCACTGTCCCGGTGTTGATCTGCAGCGATCGTGGTGGAGAAGGAGGAAGGGACAGTCAAGCTGCGGGGGAGGATAATTGGGATTGTCATGTTTCCGCGGATCAGTGGGCGGGGAATTCTAGACAAGTGGCTCACGAGTTGATATTGCACCTGCCTGAGCAACAGCGTGTAGCTGTGCAGCACTTGTTTGATTCAAACCCAGCTGTTTTCGCAGAGCATCCTGGCCTCACTACTCAAGCGGTGCACGATGTCGATGTTGGGGACCACCCGCCCTTTAAATCAGTGCCATACCATGTTCCCCCTATTAAATTACCAGCACTTAGGGAAGAGCTGGATTATATGCTGAAACGTGGGCTGATTTCTGAGGGTGCAGTAAGGTGGACTTCCCCCGTCACACTGCAGCCCAAACCAGATGGCAAGGTGCGGTTTTGTATAGATTTCCGCAGGTTGAATGGTTTAACCCCCACAAATGCCTACCCTCTCCCTCGCGTGGACGACAGTGTGGATAAGATAGGAAAATCCAAGTTCCTCAATAAGATAGACCTTGTTAAGGGTTATTGGCAAGTGCCCTTGTCTGAGCGAGCGCGAGAGGTGTGTGGGTTTGTGGTGGACGGTGCCACATATCGTTGCCATGTTATGCCATACGGGCTGAAAAATGCCCCTGCAACGTTTCAGAAATTAATGAACGACATTGTAGCCGACATTCCCAACTGTACGGTGTACCTAGATGATGTCATAATATACGACGATGATTTTAACAGTCACTGTGCTCACATCGGACAGCTTTTTAATAAACTGAATGAAGCAGGTTTGGTGGTAAACCTGGGTAAGTGCGATTTTGTCAAAGCCACAGTTTTGTACCTGGGGTTCGAGGTGGGGATGGGTCAGGTGTGCCCTCCACAGCCAAAGATCAAAGCCATCGATCAGTTTCCCCAGCCTACGACTAAGATACAAATCATGCGGTTTCTAGGTATGATAGGCTATTATCGACGCTTCATCAAAGGCTATTCGACTGTACTTGCACCTTTAACTGACTTATTAGCTAAGGACAAGAAGTTCCGGTGGTCTCCTGAGTGTGCAGAGGCATTTTCCTTGGTGAAACACCTGTTATGTACCCACCCATACTCAGGGCCCCGGACTTCAGCAGACCTTTTCAGCTGGCGACTGATGCCAGTGGCGTAGGGGCTGGGGCTGTCTTGTTACAGACAGATGATGAAGGTATCGAACATCCAGTGAGTTTTTACAGTAAAAAATTCAATAGTGCACAAAGGAATTACTCTGTAATTGAAAAAGAACTCCTGGCGATAGTGCTGGCGCTCAGGCACTTCGATGTATATGTTCCTGCTTTCGGACCAGTCGTAGTGGTTTATACCGATCATCACCCTCTGAAATTCTTGAATCAGTTTCATAACCGGAATATGAGGCTGACCAGGTGGTCACTCATGCTTCAGGAGTATAATCTGGACATACGCCATATTGCCAGTTCTGATAACGTGATAGCGGATTGTCTATCAAGGGTGGATGATGTTGGTTAGACTGCCACAGGATTGAGGGTTGAGTGTGGAGGAAAATAGGCTGTCACTGTAGTTCAGCCGGAAAAAAAAAATAAAAAAAAAGCAAAAACCTTATAAAAACTCTTTATTTTTATAACGTGTAGAATTTTGTATAAGATGTTGTAGCAGTATCTAAGTTGAATGTTTTCGCTTATTGTCGCTAAGTTAGTTGAACTTGCTCGGTGGAGCGCAACAGTCTTTATTTGTTTTATATATAGTGCCTTGCGTCGCAACAGTGTGTGGTACTATGAGAAGCTTTCGGTTAGATATGAAGAACTTAGTCAAGGGTCATATATCTTGGGGGAGGTGTGACGCTCCTGCATAGTAGCCACGTGCGGGCATGCGCACACGTCGGCTGCCCAGCCGTTTAGAAACCGGCTGGCGGCAGGCGGCCGGCTGGCTTTTCCTTAGTATATATCCTACGACAATGTAACTAATGTCTGGGATATTCTTATGTTGTTTCACAGCTTGAAGCTGCCCTTATTCTTAACCAACGCATCTTAGTATATTTTATTCTCGATAGTTGTTTGTTTCATTATAATATATAAGATGTAAGTCTAGTGAGAGTGGGAAGAGACGAGCGGGAGAGAGAGACCGGCTGGGGGACGTTGCTTCGCGCGGAGAGTCCAGCTTGGGACGAGCCTGATGTTGCCACGTGCATTTGATAGCAACGTCAGGCTTAGTTTCGACTCACGCCAGGGGTAGAGGATTTTGACCCGGCAACTGTGTTGAGTGTTGCCAAGCATGGGATGTATTTTGCATGCCTAGGGTGGGGTCCAGACAGATTCAAGACTCAGAGCTCACCTCACTGTCGTACCCTTCGGACCCCCTTGATATCTATCCCTCTCAATCCCACTTAGAAACTTTCTCTCTTACTTTGTATACCTTCCTTCCACTACTTCACCAATCTATTTAATTATCCCATCCCCTTGATAGACCTTATATCTATTATTGTATTAACGACGAGCTCTCAGATAATTAGATAGGATTTTGGGCCTTATGCAGAGATGTAATTGTTAATGAGACCTAGGAAGCTTTTTTGTTGTCTCATATTTGGTGGTTTCATGCTTGCTAGTGTGTTCTTGTGTCAGGTTAGCAGGGGCTAGACCGGAGGGGAGGCTTTTTGCGATCCTTTAAGTAAAGTCTGCTGGTGCGAGTCCTGTGGACCCGCACGACTTTACTAGGATACCCGTGGGAGTCTGGGGGCATTTTCTTGTCTGTGTCCCTGTGTGCCTAGCGTTGTGTTGTGTGAGGGCCCTTGCCTAGTCCACTCAGCACTGCGCTAGCACGTCTTGCTTTTGTTTTAGGGTCGCCAGGAGAGAGTCAGATACTTGCGATCGGAGTCTCTCAAGAGAGCACCCTTTCAATTAGAGTAATTTGGCGCACAGACTTGGGAACGTCCCTAGGCTAGAGCAGGTGGCTCAGCCCGGGTATCCGAAGCCTATATCCTTCCGGCTAGACCTCTGCCGCCTGGCAGATTAACAGCTAGGGGTTTATTATCTCTGTATGCTTGTTATTGTGCCACAGTTTACCGTTTTTGTGAGCATTGTGAGTCAGGGTGTGGTTTAGAGACTCTGTCCGAGCAGGCTTGCCTGACTAAGAGTGAGAAGCACACCTGTATGTGGTTATGTTGCGAGTTGCTGCCTTTATTTAATTATACCTATGCCATTATACACTGTATGGCCTATCACTAGTATTTATTCCTGCTTATGAGTTAAGAGTTCTCTAAATCCGTAACTTACTTTCTTTGCTAAGCATCAGATCCTACAGTAGCCGCATGCAGTTTAGAAACCTGCATCTTGTCTACCTGTACGATGTTTTGAGGACTGTTTGCTTTCACCTTCTTTCACGCAGGGGTGATTAGTTGTATTAATTAACGTAACGTTAAATGTACTTTCTTCTAGTTTTTTATTAAATTGTTTCTGCAATTTAATTCCATTATCTATCTTTTCCTTGAAGCTTTAAGTCAACTTAATTGTGTCATCTTTTATATAGCCTGCTTGACTATCAGCAGTCTATAGTGCGTGCACCCTGTAACCGAGTCATAGGATACCTTTTTGTCCGGGCAGGACTCTTGACGGTTTAGGGTGGTTTGTTGCCTGGGTTTATAGATAGGGGTTGGATCTAGCGTTTTCCGTTGTTGCTTGTTGCCGCATACCTAGTCCAATAGAAAGAGCCCAGTGTTTATATATCCCAGGACATAACACACAGCTAACTCAAAGACAACTGCAGAGGTTGAAGTAACTAAACTAAAGGTTTCTAAATATCCCTGATGGTAACAAAGGCTTTAAAGTATCCCTAATAGGCTCAAAATCGCGTCATATGTCGGAGAGGGTTAATATTAACAACATATTAACATATTTCACACATTCACGATGTTGGTTCCGATGTGCCACGAGGTACACAAATTGGTACATCGGCAGAGAGAGCGACACGAAGTACGCGTTTGACGACGAAGCCACGTCGGTGACACGTCCTAGCCACGACGGGCCAGATGGTACCACGGTTGCAACAGGAGGGCGGCACGTCAATGCCCTAACGGTCCAAATTCTGGTAAAAACCGGTACCCGACTGGGCACGATGGGAGCTCAATGAGGGCCGGTGGTGGTATGATGGTGACACGTGGCCGACCCGACAAGGACGACGCCACAACATCAGGCAGCCTGACAGACATAATTGCATATATAAAGAGGCGAATATGGTACCTGCACGTCACTCTACACACATCCCCAGCCACGGCCACCCGTCATAAGTTAAATATGTTTTGATGCAATATTGTAATTATATATATTTGGTAGTGCACTCACCATACGTTAGGTTAGGTTATTTTTTCTTTCTATGTGAGTGGGGGAGACAAAAGGCCTATGTCGAGTGCCTCCCCAGAGTTGAAAGAGTGACAGGGCCAAAATCATGGGACGTTCGAGCTAAAATGCCTGGACATACGGAGTTTAAAGCAATTTAAGTCATAGGAAGAGGGAAAGACTGATTCTGGGAGTGAGTTCCAGAGCTCAGCTGTTGAATAGAAGAAAGATTGAGGTAGGTTAGGATAGATAGAAATATAGTGTAATTAAAGCACAAGATAGAAGTACAATAAATAATACAAATATATACAAATTATGTAATTCTTGAATAATACATTATTTATGAAAAAATCAAGGATAATAAACTTGCCTTAAACATTGTGATAAATTTTCATAATATGCCATTTTTTCCTACCCCGAAGAATATGCCATTTTTCTGTGCCTTTTTTCCCATTGCCATTTTTCCTGTGCCGCTGCGGGGGATTAAAAAAAAAACCTTTAATGTTCCCGATGCACCCAGATGCCAACACCTGTATACCTGTATACCGATGCAACCTGATGCTCAAACGCCGTCTACACGTCAAACACATGATGTACCCGATGGTACCACGCCAATTTTCCCTCGTGCGATTTGTTTGGACACCCCCAAACACATCGTCCCCAAGCACGATTTGCCACGTCCTGCCCCGTGGGTAACCCGCCGCTCCCCGATGACCCCGACACACGTTGGTGATTGCACCACGTTGTGTCCCGATATTCAAATCGGGGTACGTCGTGCTCAACATCGTGAATGTGTGAACTTTACAGAAAAGAACAATAAGAATAATTAAATCAGCCAACTTTAGAGAACATACTGCACCAATATTTAAATCCTTAAAGCTATTACCATTTGAAGATATTTTTGTTAATTCAGTAGCTAAACTTATGTTTAAGATAATGAAAGATCTTACGCCAAGCTTCTGTAAAGATATGTTCACATCAAATTCTAATATACATCAACATTTAACCAGACGGAGTCACAAGCTACATATTCCCAGAGCAAACTCAAATTTAAGGAAAATAACTTTTAGGCATAAAGGTGTATTTGTATGGAATAATGTAATGGATAAAATCAATCTAAATTGTAGTTTTGAAATAATTAAAAGGCAAATAAAGGAATATTTAATGAGTAGATAAATATAAATAAATAATGTTTAAGATACTCTTGAGCATGAACGAACAAGTTGGTAGTAATGTTTCTGTTGGTATTGAGGTTCCCTTTCTTTCTTGAGCACTAGTCTTTCTTTTGTTGACCATTTTATATTTGTGTAATTTATTACTGTGAGACATGCCGTTTGGCATCAGTTCCCAATTGTCTCATTGTATTATATTGTGTGTATAACTATGTGAATGTAACTATGATGTACTTTGTGACAATAAACTTTTATGAATTGAAAATTGAATGGGGGCTTTAGGCGAAAGGTCTTAAAATAGCCAAGCTAATGGGGCGGACATATTAAAATCTCAAAACTAATGGGGCTAAACATGAGGGAGTAGGGGGTCCAGGAACAAAAAAAAAACCCTCCCCTTATCGGCGACAGGTTCATGATATGTGATCGTACGATAATGTGTGTTCGTTAGCTTCAAGATTTATCCTAACCCGTTCAGTACAGTGATGCCGTTATGTTTATGTTATCCGGACTAACGCTAGATGATTTTATTCTGCTAAGGATGGATCTCTTGGAATCGAAGTACCACTCTGACGTTCTTTCTTAGTTTAAGGAGAGTTTTGGTTTTATTGCTAGACCTCCTTCTCCCCATTAGTTTTGAGATTTTAAAAGGTTATCCCTATTAGTTTGGCGATTAGAAGACGTTTCGCCCCATTTCTTTGCCAATATTAAAACCTTTCGTGCAATTTAGGAGTCAATTTTTTCCTGGCGAGCAATAGCAATCCTGCCTTCGTGTCGGGACATTATTCTACCGAAATATATAAACATTTAACTCGAAGTCCCCGTTTTTTTTTTTTTTTTTTTTTTTTTTTAAAGCTTGATGGAGGTTTAGGGAGGCGACTAAAACTAATAAATAAATATATAATAAATAAATAAATGTACACATGAATAAAATTCTCCCCTTAATAAAATCGTCAGGAGAGTTACTTGTCTCACCTTTACTACGTTCCCCCTGTGAGGTAGTAGTTAAACAAAACACACAAATTGACGTATTAAGTACAATAGATTAAGAACTAGTGATATGAAGTTATATATATTGTTAATGAATCCGTTGACTACTATCCTATTTAATCATGTAATACAAATTTGATGGTATTTATGTATAGAGTAGCTTCATTGGACTGTCATTTAATGTTTTGATTATTCTAATATTTATATATATATAAATATATATTTGTGTTTTCAATTTCAGGATGGCAAAAACAGGACTCTCATTTCAGACATTATGTAAGTACAATAGTCTTTTTCTGTTTTTACATTTTTATGACATTTAATATTGAGATGCCACTATTGTTTTGGCGAATGGACTATATAAGTGTTTTTATTTGCTCATTGACACTGACATTCAAAGATATCTTTGGACAAGGTTATCATCTGTCTCCAATTCAGGTACCTCAACAATTATGTCCTATATACAATCTTTATGACCAATATATCATTCCTATATACAGTATGTCATTACCATCGGGAAATAACAATACTTCATTAGACTTAGTGGGTTAAATAAGGGTGGACCCAAGAGAGGTGGCCATCTTGAATCAGTGGAGATCTATTTTGGTTTTTCCACCGTATTTTTTTGTATTTTGTCAACCTCTACATCAATGCTAAGACCAGCGGGGGTCTGGGGGCGGCAGCCCCCAGGTTAGGTTAGGTTAGGTTAATGACAAAATATGTGTTTTGGGTGGCATATCCTAATATTGTTGGATAATGGGTAAATACTTATTTCCGATGGTAATGCCATACATAGGAATGATGTATGGGTCATAAAGATTATATATATGACATAATTATCGAGGTACCTGAATTAGAGACAAATGATAACCTTGACCGTAAAAATTAAGTCATCTGATTCAAAGGGTTAAAGTACAGAGAACATTTACGTTATACTTCTTTGATAAGAAGTTATTTAATGTGCCTCGAGGGTAAAATTTTAGGGCATAGCTAGTTCTAGCACTGAAAGTTAACAATATAAAGCTATTGTTCAAGTGGGCAGCAATAATAATTTTACTTGGCAGTTAATGATAATAACCTACAAAAAGGACGAGACAAAGAAAGGGGCGAGGGACTTCGAAAGTGGTCCCGGACCCTAAGAATTGGAACTTTAAATGTTGTTTCTGTTCGGGCTCTGTCTCAAGTCGGCTACCCCCAGCTATGGATTATTTGCCTGAATATATAAATTTAATGCATACATAGTTACATACCTACATTACTTTTGTCGAAAAAGAACTTAACGGGGAAATATAAATATAATGTTAATGTGTGTTGTGCCTGTGTGCGCGCGTGTGTGTGTAGGCGGGGGGGGGGGGGGGGGGGGAGGGAGGAGGAGGAGGAGGCTGACTTGCTAGTTTCATGTGTGCTCACCGGTATTAGGGCTAAATAATTTAATCTCCAAGTGCTCCGTCAGTATATTATACAAGTTTTGTTTTGTTATGAAATATAGGCCTAATCTAGATTATTGATTGAAACGGCTCATTTTCATAGTTCTGTTGAATTAATATTATAATTTTAATTCAAATTATATATTTGTTAGCTACCTACAGACGATATTATTTAACTTGTCACTCCAAAACTCATATTTTGGATTGCGTACATGGGTCAATAAGGTCATATTTAACCATTTGATTTTCATTTAGACATGACATATAATGGAAAGTAGTACTGGTCTTACAACTGAGCTGGTAACCCTCGATTCCAGAGTTCAAATCCCGATGTGTCAAGGGAATGAATTATTGGGAGGAAATTTGTGCTGTACTTAATTTCAGTACCTAACTACAAAGCCCACCGACGCACCATTAAAAAACACCCTTGCCGTTTCTAATATGTTTACATTGTATGAATATTCCCATATTTAACCCATACAGTACCGGTGACGTCTTTTTCATTGTAGTGTGGCAACTATAAGACGATTTTATTCAGATTAGGAAGGACATCTAGCAATAATATGACTTCAAACTATCTCAACTAATCCTTTTAACTACCGCAGACCCTTCCTAAGCTGTATAATATCGTCTAAATTTAGCTAGAATAAAAGATAACACGTCGCTGGTACTCAAAGGGTTAAAATATGTAATGGAACGATACCTAGTGAGTGAGAATCACAATATGTAATGGAACGATACCTAGTGAGTGAGAATCACAATAGGGTGCATGAGAGAGTGTTAAGTATAAGTTACCGGATTTTGTTATCTTTCTCTCCTTTTCTCTCTTTCCCTGGCTTGTATCCATTCGGCCCCATTCAGCCAACTGTTTTATGACGTTTATCCCCATTCAGGTGTCGATTTATTCCTGGCGAGTGATAGCGATCCAGCATTGTGTGGAGAAATCCGGCTTCGGAGAAATTTTTCTATCAAAAAATGTACAAATTTAGCTTGCTGTCAAAACAAAAATATATATATGCTGGCTCGCTACCGCTCGCCAGGAAAATATTGACACCTGGATGGGGATAAACGTCTTAAAACAGTAGGTTGAATGGGGCCTAATGGATACAAGCCAAAGAGAGAGGGATAGAAAGAGAAAAAAAGCGAGGTGGGCTCCCTTAAAATGATAGCCAGCCAAAGCGCCGTAATCTGGGAAGTCGTAGTGCGGCAATTCACTAGGGAAACTCGTCATCTAGAAATGTACAGTCGGATACCATAGTCTCTAGCCCACTCATAAATGTACAGTCGGATACCATAGTCTCTAGCCCACTCATAAATGTACAGTCGGATACCATAGTCACTCATAATGTACACTCGGATACCATAGTCTCTAGCCACTCATAAATGTACAGTCGGATACCATAGTCTCTAGCCCACTCATAAATGTACAGTCGGATACCATAGTCTCTAGCCCACTCATAAATGTACAGTCGGATACCATAGTCTCTAGCCCACTCATAAATGTACAGTCGGATACCATAGTCTCTAGCCCACTCATAAATGTACAGTCGGATACCATAGTCTCTAGCCCACTCATAAATGTACAGTCGGATACCATAGTCTCTAGCCCACTCATAAATGTACAGTCGGATACCATAGTCTCTAGCCCACTCATAAATGTACAGTCGGATACCATAGTCTCTAGCCCACTCATAAATGTACAGTCGGATACCATAGTCTCTAGCCCACTCATAAATGTACAGTCGGATACTATAGTCTCTAGCCCACTCATATACATTCCTGATCCTCACCTATTTATAATTATAGAAGTATATCTCTGGAAACCAATTTATTATTATGTTCTATAAATCATCCACAAAACTATCTATACGTATAATATTTTCGATTGTCTGTGTGTCTGTCTGTCTGTCTGTCTGTCTGTGCTTTATGCATGGCCACATTTTTTAAGCTAGAGCGTTCATACTTGGTATGCATAGTAAGGGGGTCCCTAGGCAGGTTTTAGTGAAAAAATAGAATTCCCCAGGGTGAAAGGGACGGAGAAAATGGGCGCGAAATCGGAAAAATAGACGTTTGGGGCAGAAGGAGGCCTCCGATCGAAAAGGTGTATGGAACGAAAGTTGTTCGCAGCCCCCCAAAATGGGGGTACGGATGAAGTCAGATCCAAAATCGGAGGTCATTTAGCGGCCGAAACCGAGGTCGCCGTTTAATGAGGCACAGGGAGGTCGAGGCCGGTGATTATGGTAGTAGTAGTAGTGGTACTAGTGATTGATAATGGTGATTATGGTAGTAGTAGTGGTGGTAGTAGTGATGGTGATTATGGTGATTACCCGGGCAACGCCGGGTACCCCTGCTAGTATACACTATTTATTGAAAAGCAAGTTATATAAAAAATCAATCCAGATAGTTATAATTGCATAAAGAAACACAAAAGGGGTCCACAAATTCTTATAAGTGGCCTAGAGACTATGGTATCCGAGTGTACTTCAAGATTTCATAATGTTGAGTGATCTAATCAAAAGCTATTATTAGAAGGGAGAGTTGGAACATACAATATATCTGATTGATAGTGTTAAGGGGAGGCAGACCGTTTTTCTGGACCCCCTTCTCCCTAATGTTTAGCCCCACTAGTTTTGAGATTATAAGACGTTCGGCCCATTAGTTTGGCGATATTTACACCTTTCGCCCCATTTCATTGTCAATTTTAAGACCTTTCGTGCCATTTAGGTGTCGATTATTTCCTGGCGAGCGATAGCGAGCCTGCAATTTTAAGAGGAACCGGCCTTTGGCCGGTACATTTTTCTACCAAAAAATGCACAAATTTATCTTGAAGGGGGGTCTAGGGGGTGTTTTTCTAAGCTTGATGGAGGTCTAGGGAGGAAACTAAAATTATGTATGAACAAATTAATTAATAGACCAAACAAAGGGTCAGTCTCCCCTTAATGTTGGTGTGTATACTCACATGCACAAAGCCGATGATAGAGTAAAGCGCCAGAATCCAGAACCTCCTCTTGTATGTCTTGATGGTGATGTTGTCTGTGGTGTTGTGGTCTGGCTTCCCCTCCTCCAGGTTGTTGTTGTTGTTGTTCTCACAGCTGCCGTAGGTCTTTACCAATCCGTTTTTCTGCGAACCACCATTCGCCCGCACCATGGAGTCTGAGGGGATATTATTATAACTTACACTAGGTGATTTTCTTTAGCTTAGGATGCTCCTCTAGGATTCAAGTGGGGTTAAACATTATTACAGTTTCCCCCTGACTCCGAAAAGTCCTTGTTAATCCGAACTTACCATTGACTCTTTGTTAGGAATTATTATTTTAGCTTATACTGTAGTAGGAGATTGTCTGTAGTGGGATGAACCTGACATGCAAAGTGGGGTGAGCACTAAACCCTTTCACACCCATAGACCCGTCTTAAGCTTAATATACTCCTCTAATGATAGTCAAAATAAAATGAGATGAACGTCATTGAATTATAAGTGGTTTTTATTCTTCGTCGTTTATTAGATAACTTAATTCTGCTTATGGAGGCCTTCTAGAAAACAAAGGGGTAAGCCCTCTTCATTAACCCTTTCACGTCCTACGACCCTTCTTACGCTGAGCATACATACAAATGATACTTTATTATTTGGTGATATCCTTCAGCTTGATAAGTACCTGTGGGAATCAGAGGGGTAAACACTGCCACAATTAAAATTTCCTCTCTCACTGGTCCTTCCTATGCTGAATATAATCGGCTTCGACCCCGCACCCACCTTCGCCACTGAGTCCCATGGGATACAAAATTCGACCTGACCACTCGGCACATTTCGATCACTCCATCCATTTTGACCACTCCATCCATTTTAACCACTCAATTCAACCCAATTCGACTGATCAACAGTGGCAGACTGATCAGTGTGGCAGAGTGGTCTTGCCACTGGACTGGTAATCCAATGGACCCGGGTTCGAATCCCAATATGTCAATGGGATGATATTATTGGGATGGAATTTCTGCTGTACCTAATTTCAGTGCATTACCACAGCACACCGAAATGCCAAAACAAAATACCCTCATTGTCCCCTGATTAAATAGCACTGTATGAATATTCCCATAGCCTATTCAAAATATGCTACAGGGGGGCAATGCCTAGTGAGTTAATTGCTCAATAGGTGGCGTTCTGAGAGTGAGGGTCCGAGCCTGGGGAGTGAGACTGTGAAGCGCAGGGGCGAAGCAGCTTCAGAGATGCAATTGGGTTCGAGCCGTGAGTAGGTGCTTCGCATGTCTCACTCCCTAGACTGGAACAAGACCTCACGGGCCTCACCGTGTTCAGCGATAGAGTGTAAAGGCTATCAGCCTATTATGCCCATCTTAGCCCAATCCGACATCTTTGGCCCAATATGACTGCCTCGGCATAGTTCGACTTCCTTAGACCATTTCGACCGGACGGTTCGGCCCAATAAAAAACAATATTTTTTGCCAGTTCGACCAAACCGCTTGGCCCAATATGACTACTTGTCCTATTTGATCCGCCTGTTCAACCTAGTTTGACCGAACCGCTCGGCCCAGTTCGATTACTCATCCCAACTCATCACTTGGGCTGTATCAACAACTAAGCCAAATCGATGATCACTCAGCCATACTTGATCTATCAGCCAAATTTGACCAATTAACCCAATTAGACTGCTAATCCAATTGGACTTCTCGACCCAATCACAAATTCGGCTCGATTCGACCAGTCAATCATGTTTACATGTATGGCAGATATACGTTCTCTAGTGAAGACTTGTGTTCACCAAGAATTGCTGTTTAAACTTGTAAGGGTGGGTCCTTGGGAACTTAGATAAATGCAGTTATCTTTTCAGTACAGTATTTTCAATTATATTCTAGCCAAAAATGGGAGATTTTGTCTATTTTAGGAGAGACGTCTGGCATTGAAGCGGCATAAACAACCTGGATTAGCTTGCTCAGTACAGTGATGCATCTGTGTAATCATTAGGCAATTATAATAATCTTAACCCTTTCACGCTTATGACGCAATTTTGAGTCTATTAGGGATACTTTAAAGCCTTTGTTACCATCAGGGGTATTTAGAAACCTTTAGTTTAGTTAGGTTTTAGGAAGGGAAGAGGATGTGTAGATCAGATTTTTACCCTGAATTGTGTTGTGGAGAAGTATCTGGAGAAGAAACAAAAGGTGTATGTTGCCTTTATGGACTTGGAGAAGGCCTATGACAGAGTGGATAGAGAAGGTTTGTGGAAAGTACTTAGAATATACGGAGTAGAGGGCAAGTTGCTGAAAGCAGTGAAGAGCATGTATGAGGGTGCAAAGGCGGCAGTACGTGTGGAGTGCGAGCAGAGCGAGTTCTTTGACCTGAATGTTGGTTTGAAACAGGGGTGTGTGATGTCCCCGTGGTTGTTTACTGTATATATGGATGGAGTCATGCAAGAAATCCTATCAAGAGCAGTGGATGTTGGTGTATCGCTGAAAAGGGAGGGAATTGAGTGGAAGCTACCTATACTGCTGTTTGCGGATGATACAGTTCTGATGAGTGATAATGAATGGGAGTTGCAGGGTCTGGTAAATGAGTTTGGAACAGTGTGCGAAAACAGAATTTGAAGGTAAATACGGGGAAGAGCAAGGTTATGGTCTTCGAAAGGGGTGAAGTCACAGAGTGTGAGGTGAAGCTGAACGGTCAGGCTATGGAGATCGTCAACTCTTTTAAGTATCTGGGCAGTGTGTTGAGTAAAGATGGAACTATGGATGAAGAAGTGCGGGAGAGGGTACAACAGGGGAAGAGGGTTGTAGGAACGCTAAAAGCAGTAACAAGAAATAGGGTGGTCAGTATGGGAGTGAAGAAGTCCTTGCATGACAATGTGGTAATCCCGACACTGACTTACGGAAGTGAAGCATGGACGTTGGTTGAGAGACTCAGACCAAGAGTGAGAGCAGTGGAAATGAATTACTTAAGGAGTGCGTGCGGAGTTACATGGAGGGATAGACAGACTAATGAGGAAGTAAGAAGGAGGTGTGGTGTGGAGGTAGATGTGCTGGAAAGTGTGAAAAGGAACAACTTGAGATGGTTCGGCCATATGGAACGTATGGAAAGCGAGAGAATGACTAAGAGGGTGTACGAGAGCGAGGTGGAGGGACAGAGAGGGAGAAGTAGACCGAATATGAGGTGGAAGGATGGAGTGAGGAACTACATGAACGAAGGCGGTGCTGGTTGGGGGGAGGGGCGTCGACTGACTGGGGACAGAGGTGCATGGGGGCAGTTCGTTCGTGGCCACCCCTTCGGGGATCACGGCGTCAGGCAATAGATAGATAGATAGATAGTTTAGTTACTTCAACCTCTGCAGTTGTCTTTGAGTTAGCTGTGGGCAGAAAACTAATTTTGGAGAGGTAATTATAAGAGTGAGAGAACTCTATTTTTTATTGCTAATCTGACAACCTCTGCGTCATAACAGCGTGAAAGAGTTAAGAAAGGACTTTCGTAGTCAAACAGTAGAGTGTGTCGTAAGACATGTGGAAGCACAGTCACGCCCAAGATATCCCCACCTTGAATACTAAGCTATTGCGAACATTTTGTAACAAAATAATGTTGTTGATTATGAAAACATGGGATTGATAAGATTCAGAGATGTAGTAATTTGATATTCTTCCAGTAAATATCGATATATCGGCTGCAAAGGGATAAATATTTCAGCCAGGTATAACAAAAATAGATACTAGTACAAAAAGTACATGAGGCTAATAATATCGTGAACACACCTCTCTATCTATCTATCTATCTATCTTTATCTATCTATCTATCTAATGCAGAGTTCATTTACGATCAACACGGCCACTGCAACACCTCTTTTCACTCAGTAAATATCCTTCCATTTTCTTTTCGTACTTTATTGTATACCCTCTCTTATTAGTATTATTTGTTTAAGTTTAGCTTAATGCTGTTCTCTTAATACATAGTTTTTGTTTTATTATGTTTAGCTCTTCTCGGTTCATATTCATACGAACCTTACTGCTTGATATTTCACATCCATATGTAATTATTTGTTTTATTTCTTATGTAAACTTTCATTTATTTTAGATTCACTGAAGATGGAGACTGTTTTCTCCGAAACGTTTGGTAACCAATAAAGATAAGATGTTCGCTACTACGCTGGTTCTCCTTTTCCTTGTGAGACTTCGATTCCCAAGAGGAAGCTCCATTGCAGAAATTATATATATATATATATATATATATATATATATATATATATATATATATATATATATATATATACAGTATATATATATATAGATAGATAGAGAGAGAGATGTAATAGTATATTCATAAACAGGAAATGTTTGTGACAAGTTGACATAAACTATAAGTTTCATTCCCGGAGGGAAGTAAAGAAAACCTAATATTTAGTAGGGCCCCGTAATCATTGACGATATTGCCTATTAGTATAATAGTCTCCATTCAACATCCCCCGTCAGCATTTTGAATCAACCGCGCGGAAGGATCAAGGAGGACTCATCATAAGTGCACGCTCAATTCCCTTATGGGGTCGTAATTATGATTGGGTACCCTACAGAAAAAACTCCATAAAAAATAAAAAATAACTTAATATCTGTTATCATATGACTTTCCATATGTGGATTTCTTGTGTTGCGCTACACCGACACCAGGCCCTCTAGCGGCCATCTCGACCTTCATTGAAATACCAAGATCAAACTATAGAAATCAACGAATGGGAAGTGGGATGGTTGGGAGGGTCGTTTATCGTCAATGATTACGGGGCCCTACTAAATATTAGGTTTTCTTTACTTCCCTCCGGGAATCAAACCTATAATTTAATAGTTGACGATATTGACGATATTGCCAGAATACCAAGATTGGAGGGGGACATTCGTGACAATATCCTTAACCTCAGGGGACAAAAGTCCATATCACATTTTTTAAGTTTTATTGTATGCAAACAATATATTCTTATAAAAAAATTACAAAAGATTGCAAGCAGTGCGTGGCATCAAGAAAATTGCTTACTCATGACCAGATCTCACTTCAAGATCTATGAATGATACTTTGTGGGGACATGCATGTGTTCCCCCAGATCGAACTATAATTCTGCAGAATTTCGTTCTCACCTTAATACTATGTGTACAATATAATCTGTTTGTACAATTTTGGTAAACTGAATAGTTGCAACTTATGCTAGATTTGTACTTAATCTTAACATAAAAATAAAATATCTTTGACTGTATAACCAGTTTGATCACAGCTCGTGATTTATCACAGTCTCCGGCTGACGGGGACTTAGTGAGGTATGAGCTATTCCGCACCACCCCCCCTTTTTTTTTAAACATAACTTACATAATAGCTCATAACCTACTGGACTCGTTGTCGTAAAGCTACACAGGTACGCTTTGGTTTATCTAGAGCGACCGACAGGTAACGTGTTAAGAAAGTATGATTGGAAGCCCAAAGTTGAGTATTAGCAATGTCTTCTATAGAAAAATTCTGGAGGAATCTAAGGGAGACTGCCCATTTCCTGATGTCGTGAGCCCTGCCCACGACACCGGGGTTACTTTCTTTAATAACGTCTACAAGCAAGGAAGCTAACTTCCTCTTCGTAACACGATTACCTGCCTGATTCACCCACAGAGCACCTAGTTGGCGAGGATGAGCAGCCCTCATAAACTTAGATAAGGCCTGCACAGGGCATAAAATATGATGAGTGTGTCCGCGTTTCAATGCCGGAACAGAAAATTCAGAAAACACATGATTGGAATGCTCGTTCTTTGCAATTAATGTGGGAGACAGCGCGATTTGTACATGATCGTGTAGCCTCCCAAACCTAAGGCAGTTAGGTTCGTTGCTCATCGCCGCCAGCTCAGACACCCTATTTCCAGTGGCGAGAGCCATGAGGAATACAGCCTTCTTCAAGAGTGAATCAAAATCCGGCGCATTATTATATGTACGTGACTGAAGTAATGATAAGGCTTTGTCAAGTGACCAGGTGGGCATGAGCTAACGGGGTGGTGGGCGCAGCTTGAAACACGCCCTCATAAAACCTTTCTCCTCCGCCTGCGGTATGGAAAGGCCCACGAGATAAAAAAAAAGTGAGATCTGATGGCAGACAAGTGATTTTTTAACGTGATTACTGAAAATTGTTTGTGCTCAATTAGATAATCTAGGTACAGTATTTGAAAATCAAGGCTCCCGAGGCATCTGTTTGCCCTGACTCTACAATCCAGGTCGTAAAAGTTTTCCAATGTGACTGGTATTGTCTCCTGGTAGACATAGTATACTGGATCAAAAGCTTATTTGTGACACTGTCCCCAAATTTAGCTAACCATTTTCCCTTGTAAATGTCCATAAGGCAAAACTGAGCGAGGTCTGAAGGTTGCCAATCATCTCTAAGTGGAAGGCGGAGACCGGGAGCGACACCGGGATCTTGCACCATTCCTGCAATTGATGGTACCACGCCTGAGCCGGCCATAACGGCGTCCTATGTAAAAAAAAAATCCTGCGGGCTACATACCCATACGTTTTATTACTGGCTGACTTAGTAGTACCGATACTTCCATAAGTTTGTTTACATACACACATTAAAAACTATGATTCACACATGAATAGGTCAGTCTTTTTGTTCACCTTATCACATCATTCCAGGCAGCTCGGTCTTTGGTATCCCTCTAAGTTAGTCCTTTGCCTGCAAGTTCAGTGTGTACTACCTGATCCCACATCTTTCTTGGTCTACCTCTCCTTGCGACTCCCTCCACGTTCATAGACTTGCTTTTCCTAACCCAATTATTCTCATTCATCCTTTCCACATGTCCATACCATCATTTTGAAGATTGAGAGCTCTTTTAAATAAGTAAAATTATTATTATTATTATCTAAGCCTGCTCCTACGCAACTCCTCTTATCTCTAATTCTCTCAATGCCTAAACTCCCTCTGAGCTCTACATTGGGGGTTATGTTTATCATAGCAGGCCCATATATTTATCTCACCATCCTCATTTCATTTCGTTCCATCCTATTTATATCTTCCATCTTGGTTTTGTTAGCATAGGCCTACACCATCACACTTCTAACACAACAACTATATAGCCTCCCTTTTAGTTGTAGGGAGAGCCCTTTCATGGTCAGTAACGGCAGCATCTCTCTGAACTTCTTCCATCCACTTCTGACTCTTGCGACTGAACAAGCCTCTTCCCCCCCCCCCCCCCCACACACCCCCATCAGCAGCAATCATGTCACCCAAGTAGCAGAACTTATTGACACATTCCAGGTGCATTTCACCGAACTCTATGCTACCAGGTGGATCTGGTACTACCAAGACGCCCTTCATATGTCACATTCAAAATTAACAGCCCACAACAAGGGGCCCCTCAAACCAATACACCTCTTATGCACCCATCCATAACATGTGCAACACTGGATAGAATTACACCCAACCCTATTTTTACAGACAGAGCAAGGAAAACTACCACTCAGTTCCATGTTCATTGCCTCTGATCATGACATTTGTCTTGCCTACATTCACTCTTGATTCTATATCTGCCATTCCCTCCAGCCACCTTAGGAACATCGCCTCAGCTTCAGCCGATCTGTCAGCGATCAATACTAGGTCATCTGCGTAGAGCAGCTCCTTAGTCGGACCCGACTTGAACTCTCTCGATAGCGCCACCATGACAAACGAGAGCAGGCTCAGGACTGAACCCCGGTGCCCTCCAACATTCACCGTGAAGTTGTGAACTGATCACTCGGCTCTCCTTTCACTATCACTGCCACTCGGTAGCCCTCATACATCTTCATTACTACTCGCACCAACCACTCCTCCACGCCACTCCTCCATGGTCCACTTCATAACCTCTCTGGGCACCCTGTCAAAGGCTTTCTCTAAATCCACAAAGACTTAATGGAGTTCCTTATTTTTGCCCAGGTACTTCTCCTGGAACGGCCTGGCATTAAGCCAAACTGCATCTCGCTTATGGTCACACTCTCCCTAATTATACCCTGAAATACTCTCTCACAAACTTTAATAACTTGGTCAAGTATTTTCAGTCCTCTGTGATTGCCTCTTACGACACGACGCAGTAGACACGTGGGGCATATATTCCTATATTTCCTCTACCACATGGGTAAAAGCCCCTCTAACCCACTGGGGAGGGGGGGGGGGGGTCAGTCCTCTGTTGTTGCTCCTATCCATAGAGTCACCTTTTCCTTTAAAAATATTCACTATCACACTCTTTTGCCAGTTGTTAGGCACCTTCACCTCCCTTACAACTACTTTTATCAGGTTTCGAACTTAGGACATCTCATACTGAACGTACATGCTCTAACCATTACATCATCAAGACAGTATATAGGTACAGCACATGACTACGATTAATATCCATTTATCTAGAACTGGATATTAATCTACTCATGTACTGCACCCAACTGCACTATGAATAGCCTAATGATTAAGCGAGAGGAAAAATATTTTATGGGGCACAGTTCACATGTCCCATATTCTTTTGACCTTGGCTTTAACCCCTTCTGTACCGGCCAAGTCTTATTTATTATTTTCTGGCAACTACTAGACGATTTTATTCAGCTTAGAAAGGAGGCTACAGACTATCTCAATTAATCCTTTTAGCTATCTATATATCCTTCCTGATCTTAATAAAATCGTCTAAACGAAACTGAGTTCAATTAATTAAATAAGACGTCATCGGTACAGGAGGGGTTAAAAATTGAGAGAATGCTATGGGTGTATGCTTACTAGTGCGCATTACAGTACACTCACGGATGCAAGGGCTGCCCCACTTCCATAACTTTAAATTAAGTGGGTATGGTTCACTTTTTGGTAGATTTGTTTAAATTTATCTATTGTTTGTTTAGTTTCCTCCCTAGCCCTCCATCAAACTTAAAAAAAACATCCATTAGATCCCCTTTCTAGATTAATTTGTGTATGTTTCGATAGAATAATGTCCCGGCCAAAGCTGGCCAAAGGCCGGTTCTTCCAAAATGATAGCACGAAAGGTCTTCATATTGACAAGGAAATGAGGCGGAAGGTCTTAAAATCGACAAACTAATGGGGCAAACATCTTAAAATCTGGAAATTAATAGGGTGGTAAATCTACAGTTATACTACCCCTATATTTTCATTATTTTCCTTTCGAAACAGTCTATTTTAGTTTTACCATATTCAGGAAGCCCTACTGATGTTTGAATTGTGGGAGCCTGGGGAAAGCAGCCCCCAAGTTAAGTTATGTTGTCATGTTAGATTAATGCTTCTATTGAAAATGAGAGTCGGCGAGGTAGACGCGGCGGATGCCGTGTAACGTAAACAAACCAATTACCAGACTCCTCTGATGACAATATTGTCATTAACCTAACCTAACAACCTAACCTAACCTGGGGGCTGCCGCCCCCAGACCCCCGCTGTTTTAAATAATTATGTAGAAGACATAAAATCACTAAATAGTACTGCGGGAGAGCGAAATACACCTTGGAGATCGTGCGTCGTAAGAAAATGGGTTTACAGAAAACAGAGTTTCGGGGGTACAGTCGTCAAACCGCATCCGACGAATCTCACTATAGTGATGGTTTATAATACTTCAATGTATCTATTCCAAGTCAAATATACATTTCCGCGCATCATCAAACCATACTAAGTCTACTACGAATAATATTAACCTATTAGGAGCAACAGAATAGCGACAAAGCAGGGGTAGTGAAGGTGTAGACTTATCGAAATAGTTCTTGCCCCTTTGATTCGTAGATATACTTCCTAAATTGCATTCAATTGTCCAATGATAATCAGAGTAAAGTGTCAACATGCTTCCTCAAATACCGAAAGAGTTAAAGATATATTTGTTCACCTATAACTAGAGAGATAACCAGAGTATAAATCATGGAAGTAGAACCCAACTTTTGAGCGTGACTGTACATTGCGTGGCTTACCTGTTTGATCGCCGGTGGTGGTGAGCGGGGTTTGGTCCGTGTCCGCCATCATTGGTCGGAGCTCTGGAACAGTAACAATGGTATTAGTTCCCACACTTTGGGAAGATTCATAGGACAAACACCTTCCAGAATTATTGAGACTTATAGGCTTTAACTACCCAGAAATTGCTGGATAATTTTCTGAGGCACAACTATGAAATGACGAAGTATTATGATGCACTGCCTGTAGCCACATACTGTATATCAAAGGACTGGGATTCAATAGAGTGTTTGTTTTTAGATGACGGTAATTTACCATTTGCCCATCTTGATAACCCAGCCTTAACTAAGAGTGTGTAGTCAAATGTGTGTGTTAATTATGAGAACTTAGCATTGATATAACACAGACAGATATTTTTCCAACAAGTATTGACAAATTAACTTCTAAAGGATTGAGTTTACCGTCAGGTGAAAACAAACCGAATTTACTAACAGTTAACCCGACTGGTGGCTGTTAACAATATGCTCATACATTGATACTGTGCAGGCACGTTCCTTATACCTGGTCTGGCAGCCAGAGTTAGTTATGTAGAGCAGATTAACCAGACCACTGAGCTCCATACGGAACTCTCATAGGTCTGGCTCTGGCAGCCAGAACTAGTACATTTATATACGATACCAAACAGTTGGTCTGGCACTCGATATGAATGCCCGATGAAATTTCCATTGGTAAGTTCATTAGTAAAAATAATTATCAAAGTTGTCAACTATTCACTGCTTTCAATGTATGTTTTCGCTACTGACAACCTGCTTTTCAGTAGAAAGGCATCTTAATATATAATTATCTATTTAGGTACTGTACTATCATACAAAAAAGTATCCTTACTCTCGTGGAACGCTGAGTTTCATAAAGTGGGGTACGATTCGAGCAGTTTCGGTATAGTTGGCAAGCCTGGCTGTCTGAAATGTCACAAAACATTTTCCTTATCATATTGTATCAATCAATGCTATACATCGTAATACCAGGAATAATTCCATCAGTGGTATTCTCGTATTTATTTTCACAAAGGCATCACGTGTCACCATTTGATAATACACTTATATCTAGAGCACCGCTTAGCCCTATAATCCAGGGGGCGGAGCCACAAAACTTTACGACGTCAGTAAGCTAAGATTTCGTTCGGAAACGTTTCTTCATGGCAAGGAATAACACTGCTGCGAAATCTCAATACAGGTTCATATTTCAGAAGGAAGAAAATATTCCACTGCGCTCGAAATGAGCCTGATACACTTCGGCGAGGTCAGTAATGCAAAGATACGAACAAGGTCGAAATCGTTAAATGCTTTGTGGATCCGCCCCCTGGGCTACCAACCCATCCTACGCTCAAACAATATGTTCCATATTACTTCGTCCATTGAGTCTAAATGGTGCGTGTCATTTTAGTAGGGATACTTTTTTGTATGATAGTACGTACAGTACTATTGTGGACATAAGTCCTGATACACCTGCCTGCTAGAGAATCGCGAAATGTGTTGTGCTGCATTTTGTGTCACCCCAAAGTCTGATAACCCACTCTCATTAAAGTGTGGTGGCACAAAATGACAAGGGGCGATCCAGACTTTTAAATATATAAGCTGCATTTTGTGTCACCCCAAAGTCTGATAACCCACTCTCATTAAAGTGTGGTGGCACAAAATGACAAGGGGCGATACAGACTTTTAAATATATACATTATATGGACAACCTTTCCTGACTATTTTTAAGAATGAAAGTAAATATGCATTGCAGAATAATTATTACAAAGCAAATAAAGACAAAATAAAGCGAAATAGCGTAATATACCAAATATCATTAGGCATGTCAGGGACTGGAATAATCGACAACAGAACATATCGGCAATAAATTTGAATATATACAATTTAAGATGTGTTGTGACATTACATATTAGGTGAAATTAGAAAACATATTTATTTGTTTAATAGTAGAGCAAGAAATATTCGCATACATAGACATTTCAATAATTCTGAGGAAGAGTGACGGATTAATTACCGTAACGAACACTGATTTTCTGAACTTCACTCTTGGTCAAGGTCACGAGGCTAGATAGCCCACCCACCCCTCGATATATCTACGATCCTACTGGCCCTCACGCAGCCGTGGTGCTTAGCGCGGTCGAACCTATATTTCACAAATGTTATGATATTTATATATATGCGTGTACTGTTACTTAGTAATATTGTATTGTGTAACCTAATCAACCCGAATGATATACATTTAAGTAAGAATACACCGAAATATAATCGTGATTAGGCTCGAATGGAGTGGCACCGCGGCTGCGGCCAATGTTTATAAACAACACGCTTAGGCCTACATATCAAGATCAATAATTAATGATCCATCATTTCGATATTATTTTAATCTAGTTGAATTTGTAAAAAATTGTGATGACTATTCCTATAATATAATCGCTTAGTTTGAGGTATTATATATAATAACTCCGGTAGGTTATCGGCCTTCTATAGGATTATGACGCTTCTTTCGGATATTCTGAGGATATAGCTAGGTACATTTATAATTATCACATCCAAATCGATTATTTGTATATGGATATATACACAGTCTTAAAACTGTTATCAAGTTCCGAAAGTCTGAATCGGGTTGAGTTTAGACCCTGTGGAAGAGCAGGGTTGAGTTGGCTTGATATTGGACACCCTTTTATGGCATTTGGGTGTGAAATACGACACCATTTCCAGTCTATCGGAGATAGTGATGGTAAAAGAAAATGCGGCATTGGTAACATATTTTGTGCCCCCCGCTCCCCCACCCTATCCCCACCCTTTCACACTCTCAAACAAGCCCCTCCTTACCTCTTTCTTGCCTTCTTTCTTGCTTCACGTCTATAAGCTCCTCCCCTAGTTTGGTTTCCAGCAATAACTTCTCTCTCCCTTCTGTCTCTCTATTTTTCCTCTCTCATCGAACCATTGCATATTATGCATGTTTTCAAAGCTTTTTCCTATAATGATATATCATATCGTTAAATTAGCATTAGGTTACGTAGTTCATGTTCATATTAGCCATTATATAACAAACATAGCATAATATACAGATTTAAGATCCATTTGAAGGTGGAAGTAAATTACGGTATGGTACACTCGGCGACAACAAAAACGGACCCCCCCTTACCGGCCCCGGTTTTAAGACTGGGTCCTTTCTGGATGGCGACTCACACAAACTATCACGGAGGTTTAACAGACGGACGAACGCACACAGACTGTGAGTGATTCGACGCTTTGCTCTTTTTTCGTGATCTGCTTTTATTTGTCTACTGTTTGGTAACCATTTAAAGTGTGGATTGTAAGTGATGATAAAATTGTGTCTATATTTCTAATTATGTTAGATACCACATTCAAAATACCATTACAACAACCTAACTGGAGGGAGAAATCCTGCACGGTGGAGCTAAATATGGACTGCAAATGAATCTTCAAACCTTCGCCAAATCCTGCATCGTTTGATTTCATACAGATCCTCAAAAGGTAGCATCATGCTTATATCTTTTTGTGTTATTTATTATATTATGAGTGTGTTGAAATATGTTTGAAATAACAACTTAAACCGCTAACTTACTTTATATCGTTATTGGTATATTTTACACTTTCAGAATATTTCGCCTCTACTACTGCCTACTGCCTTCTCTCCTAGCATCACATCATGCCTGTGACTGGTGCATAGGTACAACGGGTTCTGTAAGTATTATGAAGTTACACAGAAACGTGTATAATGTAGAGGTATAATCCTTTATATGCAAGTAGTTTACTTACTTTATATTCCAAATATGTATTTTACATAGTGAGAAATATCACCTAGTCAAATCTAATACGTGTTACTTTTATACCAAGGCCACCAACATTTTAGTTAAGGCATTTTACTTGTAAACTTATATTTGCATACTTTAGCACAGCCATATCTCCCTTCCCTATAACTCGCTTCTTCCTATCTACAGGATGTGCTTAAAATAATGTATTGTTTTGTTTGTTTTTGTTAAATCCCTCTCTTTCGTTTTGTCTGTCGTTCCTCGTCTCCTTTCCTCTGTTCGTCCTTGTCCCCTCTCTAGGCTCTCTTATTATCTTCCTTTGTTTTTGTCTCCCTCACCTTGTTTTCTCTTTTCATCCTCATCTCCTTCCAATGTTCCTTTCCCATCTCTTTCTTCCTCGCTTCTTCCTAATCTCCAACTCCACTCGTCTCTTCCCTTCCTGACCTTTCTTCCTCGTGTCCATCCCTTCATCTCCTTTCATTTAACACAACTACTCCTCGGTTACAAATATTATGTCAGTATTCAGTCCTGTTAAATTTCAATATATCCATCTGCAGTATCTTTATTTCCACTATCTTCATGTTAATTACATTCAATTTCAATATTAATTTTCACTATTGCAAACAACCATTCGCCGTGATTAGAGATATGTAATGACTCACGTTATTTACTATATATATACGCAGGGCCGTAACTATATGGGGCAGAAAGGTTTCTAATGAGTTAATGCTTGTTTGCTTTCCATATCAATATACAAAAATAAAAATAAAAAATATATTTGATTAAATTAATGTAAGAGAATATACTGATGATTTAATGAACTTTGCGGCCTGGTTTTTAGTTAAGCTTTTAGTCAGATAATAATGAATGTCTAGTATAATGCTTTCGACACCCCGCCATAATTTACGGTGTTATAATAGTTAAGCACATTTATAAACGTTTACTCCTATTAAATTACGCTGTGGTCAGGGGGAATACAAACACTATGAACATTGTGTTCGGACAAGGGTGGAAAGATAATGGGAAGGGTCATACGTGTTGTTTGAACACCTGTTTATGGTATTTACATTCAGATTGATTACAGTCAAATTTATTTAAAATCCTTAATGTTATTAATTGGCCTAACTATTATAACACAACAAATTAAGAGAGAGAGAGAGAGAGAGAATGAGTGTGTGTGTGTGTTTGAGAGGGAGTGTGTGTTGGAGAGAGTGTGTGTTTGCGAGAGAGTGTGTTTTTGTGATGGCAGGTCCCATGGGAGGGGTGGAGGGGGTGGTTGTGGGTTGATAAGAAATATGAGAAGGAACCACATTCAATGTTATCGTGATGTTATTTTAATACAGTACGATTTAAGGTAGTCCAATTATGTGCATTTCACTACTGTGTTTGTGTTGGATGAGGTCATATTAGACGCGGCTGCATGTAACTTTTGTCATACGTAATTTTTTTAAAGAAGGGAAGCCTAAATGGTAATATATAAAAGCACTTGGTTCCCTTTTATATCATCTGACTACTACCCAGGGGGGAGGGGGGTGTCAATGACTGTGCTAATGGGCGGCTGTCCCCCCTCGCTTCTCGACCAGTGTCCACTACTGTCTGTTTTAATGATACATTGATGGTTATTATTATAGGAAGATCTTCACAATGGTGTAATTCATGTTTTTTGGTAATGCAACAATATTCTTACACAATGCTAAATCCTAGTATAATCTACAATCTAATTGTTCTTATTATTTACATTCAGTTGTTGAATATCTTACACTAAATATGTTTTTTCTTTGAATACAGTAATGGAGGCTCAACCACGACGTACTGTGAGACCACCACGAACCAGGGCGAATCGTCCAGAGGTAATTGAGCGGCGAACCCGGATAATGGCTTACTACGAGGCTGGGAAGGGGATTAAAGAAATTAGTCGCCTTCTCGGCATATCCAAAAACACAGTAAAGCGTTGGGTGAGGCGCCATGAAGAGGAAGGACACGTCCTCACCAGACCACGGCCAGGAGGACCAAGAGTCACTACCCGGGAGGACGACCAACAAATCCTCCAGGAAGCAGAGACTGCCCCTCTCTCAAACGCAGTCGCCATCACATGAACAACAGGAATACAGTGCCATCCAGTGACAACAAGGAGGAGGCTGAAAGAAAGAGGGTTACGATGCTTTATCCCTACCCGAAAGGACACCTTGACTGACGCGCACAGAGAGGAGAGAAAAAGGTTTGCCGAGGCGAACATTGATCGTGGCGACGAATTTTGGAGGTCGGTTATATTTACTGATGAAAAGTGTTTCTCATCTGTCGCTGCATATGGCCGTCAGTGTTGGCGAGTGCTCAACACACGCTACCAACGCAGAAACATCCATGAAACAGGCTACAGTGGACGAGTGATGACCTCTATGCACGGATGGATGTGGTGGGGAGGTGTCGGCGAGTTGGTTGACATAGAGGGACAGCTGGACGGCCAACAATATATAAACATATTAGAAACCTCCTTTATCCCGTCTGTCCGTGCATATGCCATTCCTGAACCCCAGCCTATATATATGGTGCAAGACCGTAGCTCCATACATACGAGCCTAGTGGTAAGGCATTGGTTTGAGGCTCACCCAGAGATTGTTCTATTGGATTGGCTACCTAAGGGAGCCGACTGCAATCCAATAGAGAATCTCTGGGCTTACATGGTTCAGGAATGGGGCGTGGAAGAAAAAAGAAAGGAGGCTGTGAGGCGGAAGGCAAGAGCTGTGTGGGAGGGCATTAAAAATAGGCCCGAGATAATTATGTAGTAAGTTGGTGGACTCCATGCCAACCAGACTAAGAGAGGTTATTGAAGCGGATGGGGGTTGGACACATTATTAATAGTATGTGTAGTAAAATTTACTTAATGTTAAGTATTATTATGATTCAATTTTTCTTTTAAATATTATTATTGTCATTTATGATTTATGGGTATGTAAATATGACACTATCAATATAAGTTTAAAATGTGTGTATGTAAAATATATTTATTTACATAGTAATTATACTCATTATATACAAAATAAATCTTTACCGGGGGTATGCTCGCTCACCTTGTTACTGACATTACTTATTTCTATATATTCTCCATAATAAAAATGTGCAGTAATAATGTATACGACAGTTTTTCTTCCACAATAATCACTACCATAATGTTAATACCATTATCATATTGCTACAACTGTCATAATTATTCCTATCAATACTACTACCTATATTAATACAACTATCATGATATCCACTATCATCGCTTCCTCTATCGTCATTACCTCGATAATCGTTATGACTATCATCGCACACTATCATTACTCAGACTATACCATTACCACAGCCATCACTATCATTACCCACTGTTATCACTATCATTATCATCACTCCCTCTACCATCACTACTATATTCGCTAATAGCAGTATCGTCATTAATCCTGTCATCACTAACACTATAATCACTAACACTAAAATCACTTTCATTATCATCATTATTGTTTCATCCTCATCACAAACACTATCATCACACTGAGTAGGGTGTCTCAATATCCTTACTAACACTCTCACGACTTGCAAAAGTGATCACTAACACTATTACCCCTCCCATGACCATCACGCTTACTACCACTGTCACCACTATCTCTATCATCACTTTATCACAAGCACTATCATCAGCTACCGTTATTGTTACAACCACTATCAACATTATCACTGTCTCTATAATCACTATAAGGTTTCCCATTACCATCATTAACACTATCATTGTTCCAACTATCATTAATTACTACAACTATGACAGCCATTATCATAACCACTGTCATATTTACCACTAGCATCACTTCTATTACATTCATAATCTAAGTATTGATTACAGCCAAGTTTACAGAGACATTTTAATGCAATACTTAATAAGCTTCTCGGCTTAAACTATATCTGTCTAGTAAATTACAAAATTGGTAGAGCCTGGTTGCAGAGGCTTATATACTTTATGCAATAAGTGTGTCAATGAATACACGAGTAATTTACCTTATTTTATGACATTTCATTAATATATGGAATCCGTTATGTATGCGCTGTGCATAGCTATGTATTTATGTTGTTAAGTTTTACTCTTTCAAAGCTAGTAATAGCGTATGTGGATAATGCAGAATTTTTCGTATAAGCATACAAAAGAAGTCAAGAACACACAAACACGCAACCACTGGATGAAATCAATATGCGCTGTGAAGATGTTTTGTTTTCATATGACACAGTGAATCAAATCTCTGACTGCTTCACAGGGTGAGTGTGTTCGTGCGTTTGTTACCCTGTGAGCCGTCGTGTACAAAGAGCCGTTCCGTTTTCTTTCCACTAAAATACGGGGGTCCGTTTTTGTGGTCGCCGAGTGTCCCATATATTATGTCAGATACATTTGAGACAAATTTACTGTTGCATTTTGAATTCGTAATTCAGCCATAATTATCTAAGCCCATATATCCCAATGTCTTGAGTATGCGTGGATTTCACTGTTAAAGTTTATATAGTAGTAAAATATATAATTGATAAACATAATATAGGTTCCTTGATTCATTTCATTGAATATTAAAAGTTATAAATATATGGTTACGTGTGTATTCTCAATATTAACCTGTCAACCCACCTCCCTCTTAACTTCGGTATACCCACACTTAACTATTCACGTTTCGTAACTAGTTGACTCAAACACACGGCCACAGACATTAAATGTGTCTCACATTACACATACTTGCACGTTATTTTCTTACTGGAGGAGATTTGGCGCTTTTCATCTGCCTCAGCGAGTGCTGCTCCCCCCGAGATTAACCCCCTCCGTACCAGGGTTGGGTTTAGTTTTAGTTTAGCTATATATAAACTATTTCATGCAGCCAAGGAAGGATCTGTGGTATTTAGAAGAGTTAATTGAGATAACATGCAGCCTTTCAATTGTTACACTTCCTTTCTTAACTGAATGAAATCTTATATATACTGTATAGCAATACTCCAATCACTAGAACTGTGGATCTGGCTCCTGACTGGTGTTTGTATCGATGCTCATGATTCACCATCTTATCAATACCCTATCTCATTAGCCCAGTAGAGTAGCGTAGCTGACAATTTTATTTATTAATATAACTATGTATTGTTCCATTATACTGGATACGTTTTAGGAATTGAATTGATTACTAAATAATCTAAAGTGCTATCCAAATCTTAAGACCCATAGAATATCACATGAAACACATTAATAACGTATATATAAAACAAATAAATACAAGCGAGATAATGAACAAATATATCCGAGAAGTTATAGTAATTTTATGAATAATGGGATAAGTGATATCCGAACCTTAAGAGTTATAAAATATCATATGAAACACATAAATAACGTAGTTATCATAGAGTAAACACAAGCAAGTGAAGAAATGTCGTCACTGCCCATTATAACTGTGTAAATGTATGGTAGAGGTATGAAGTGTTGAACACGAAGCTAAAATATTTCGAGTTTGAATATTTCTTTGTCCGAAAGGAAGAGTATATTCTTTGGTTTTCCTTGCAACATAATTTACTCCTTGAGGTTAACGACGTATTTTGACAGTTTATTGTGGCTCCCCTCAGAAAATTATTGTATAGAGCTTACGAAGGACCTATAGGAATTAAAAGGGCAAAGATAATCCCACTTACCCTTCTGACTTTTGTATACCCTATCTATGCAGAACAGTATCGCTTAATAATATCCAGAACAAAATGTATCAACGATCCTATAGGAATTTAACCGTGTAAGGCACCAGACTAAAATATACCCCATTGAACTGTCTGAAGCAACATGAGTTATCCAGGAGAAGCCTCTCAAATGTCTGATTATAATAGTTACGGAAAAAAAAAATGGCACATATAATCTGTTTTATGTTCATATTCTTTCATTTACTACCACTTCATACACACATTTGTTTTCACCCACGCCATCACCTTCATTAGTTATTATAGTTACACAAGGTCACATTGTTACCTATCAACTCCGGTGTTCCTCCTGGTTTTGTCCTAGCTCAGTATCTTCCTATTATTCATTAACAACCTCCTCAACTGCACCTCCAGTCCCATTCACTCATATGCTGATGACATTACATTACACTATTCCACTAGCCTTCCAAAACATCATTCACAGCAGGAACTTCAAAACTCACGTAAGAAGGCCATAAAGCACCTATCTTCTGATCTCTCTACTATCTCTAATTGGGGCAGAGAAAACCTTGTTACGTTCAATGATTCCAAAACTCAATTTCTCCATCTGTCTACTCATCGCCCCCTTCCTGAAAAATATGACTTACTCTTCAACAACTTATAAATTAACCCTTCATCTTCTCTTAATATTATCGGTGTCTCTTTTTCTTCTCTCTCTCTCTCTCTCTCTCTCTTGGAAAGATCATTTTAACACTCTTGCTAAAACAGCTTCAAGAAAGCTGGGTTGTTGTTGTTGTTGTTGTTCCCCAAGCTGCCTGGCCGAACAGCCCCAAGGCCCCGAGCAATTCCAAGGCCATAACCGAGCGCCCCCACAGAACCCTCCCTGCCGACCACAATAAAGCCTGGGTGACCGAAGCCACTCCATGGCGGGGAGCTGAGGAGGGTGCGGAAACGCCCGGGAAACCAAAGCCCCACCCAGGGCCCTGTGCCCCTCAGCAATTATGAAGAGAAAGTTGAGGGGCAAGGGAAAAATGTGACGCTTTGGCTTCCAATCTTGGGAGGTCAATCCACGGAAAAGACGCCGTCACTCGAAATCTAGAAAATATATAAGTTAAAGGAACAGTCAGAGTAAGCTATGGGTATGGCAGATATCGCTCAGTTCTCACTCTGATAGACCAGCCCATCACCACATGACTAGAACCCAATCCTCTCAGCATCAGCTAGGAAAGGCCCTAGAAAGCTGCCTTTGGCGGGGGGATAGCTCCCCTATTTCAACCCCTTTCGGGGTCGGGCACCCGCCCGGTTTGATCAACCGCCTCCAGGGATTCCTTACCCCTGCGCAGCTTCTTGTTCTATACAGGGGCACAGTGCATCCATGTATTGGGTATTGTTCACACGTGTGGAGAGGATCCTCTCACACAGCACTTATAGACAAAGTATAAAGGAAAGCCTTCCTTCCGTCTCATTAACTTATGTCCACTCACCAATTATCTGCAATCTCTCTCTCTTTGTTGCAATGATGCATCTTTCTCATTATTCTACCGCTATTACAATAATCGGTAAATTGATACGGTGTGACAGTCACAAGTTTTTAGCATGTTTTTTTTTTTTTTTTTGCATTTTTTCTTTGATATACAGCGTTGTTTTATACCAAGGACTGCAGCAAATGAGTATTTACCCATTATCCAACAATCTAAAAACACGGCCCCCACTAGTGAAGAAGATCTATGAAGATCAGGGAAATTGCGGGGTAAAAGGGGAAAAATAGGGGTAATATGGGAAGAACTCTGAAAATAAAATATAGAAAAGTAATAAAACGTTAAAATGTGAAAATCCGAGCCAAGTTTTGGCAAAAGTTGGCTCGGATTTGGGTATTTTTCAGAGTAAAAAAAAATCCAAAATGGGGAAAAAAAGTTGGCTCAGCTTTTGGCACTTTTCAAAGTAAAAAAAAACTAATTTAATTTTGAAAGTTGGCTCGAGTTTTCATGTTTTTTGAAACTCATTAAACCTCAAAATTTGAAAACCCGAGCCAACATTTGCCAAAACTTGGCTCGGGTTTAGCAATTTTTTAAAGTAAAAAAACACAGTAACCTAACCTAGAACGTTGGATAAAAGAATAACCCTTACCTACCAGCTAGTATGTGTCCCTAGCCTACCCATACCTACCAGCTGATCCCTTGTCATGAACCTAACTAAGAAACCTAACCTAACCTAACCTAAAAATAATACGTGGATAGAAACTAACCTTGACGTTATTTTGATGTGGATGGAGTAGGTTGCAGTGAGCTGGGGTGATGGGAAGCGTAAGGTAGGAGGGAAAACAAAATTATAAAGCAGAAATCCCGTAAAACAGGACTTGTCATTATGCAGACAAGACTCTGTGTTTTACTCTATATCTCCCTTATAATACATTTGCGAAGGGAAGGACATATATAGGACTGAAGACTATTGTATAACATACCTATAGGCTACACAAACATCGATGGGGCTTGTAACTGTCACACCGTAAAATCTTACCCAATAATCAGTGTTCCTCTGAGCTCTCTCAGTGTATATCACCCCCTCTCCTTGTAGAGCACGTATCACCCGTCTTGCAACACAATCCCACCCCTACTCTGTGCAACTCTCCAAGCCCAAGAGTGAAAAGTTATTCTCAACCTTTCTTCTATTCAACAGCTGAGCTCTGGAACTCTCTCCCAGAATCAGTCTTTCCCTCTTCCTATGACTTAAATTGCTTCAAACTCCGTGTGTCCAGTTATTTTGGCTCGAAAATCCCTTGATATTGGCCCTGTCAGTCTTTCAACTTTAGGGGAGCCATTTGTCACAGGCAGTTCTGCCTTTTGTCTCCCTCACTCACATAGAGAAAAGAATATATGTTATATTGAGGTGCACGTTCATAATTTGTAATAAAATAGGACCTTTGACTCAAAATAATACCTGCACTGCATCATATTATTATGATAATAAGTTGTGAAGCAAACTAACTGGGCAATATAGTATATGTTGAAACCACAACAAACTCCTTGGCTCTGGAATCTCCAAAAGTATAATTATTATTAAAGAACAGGGTATTATGTAATATGTAAACAATTTTAACATTTAGCATTCACAGCATAAAATGAGAAATATTGGATTGAGAATAATATTCAGCAAATGTAAGGTGTATACAGCTAGTAGCTACAACAAATATAATGATGTTTAGGAACCAAATATCTTTCCACAAATATATGCTACCGTGTATAAATAAGGTTAGGTAAATCTACAGTTATACTACCCCTCCCCCACTACCCCCCACCACCTGCCCCCTTCAAAATACGCCTTTTAGCGTGTTTTTGGATGGTTCAGCAGACGCGGAAACTGGAAAAAAACGTATTTTGATAAAAAATTATCACCAACCAGATAAGAGTTTTTCAGGTAATTTAATTGTTGTTTTTTATTTTTTATTTGAAATACAGTGTTGTTTAATACCGAGGACCGTCGCATTTTAGTATTTTTGTTATTAGCCTAACCTAACCTAACTAACCTAACCGAAAATTAACCTGTCTCGCGACCGGTCTAAACCCAGCTCACGTTCCCTGTGTATGGGTGCGCGACGGTCTAAACCCAGCTCACGTTCCCTGTTTATGGGTTTGCAAAGGTTTGTAATACTTCAATGTATTTATTACAAGTCAAATATACATTTCTGCGCATCATCAAAGCATACTAAGTCTACTACTAATAATATTAACCCATTAGTACCAACAGAATAGCGACAAAATAGGGGTAGTATAACTGTAGATTTATCCACATTTTTTATATTGGTTTGGGGTTCCTATCATATGCTTCATTGCTATATAATTTTTATCCTCGGGGAAAACAAAACATTCTTGGGATTTTTTTTGTTTTTTCTTGCTTTTTGTTTGTTTATTTTTGTTTTGTTTTTGTCATTAAGCTAACCAAAAAAAAAAACTTAACCTAATAGCCCACAAATACATTTAGGTTAGGCTAGGTTAGGTTTTTTGGTTAGGTTAATGACAAAACAAAAACAAATCCCAAATCCCATAGATGGCATTAACACAAAGAAACACGAACTCTCACACTTCATCAAACAACACAACATACACATTGCCATCTTACAAGAAACAAAACTCCGCACATCACAAAAAACACCCACATTTCATAATTTCAACACCATCAGACAAGACCGGGCTGTCGGCGGGGGCGGTGGACTCATCACCCTGGTACACAATGAAATATCGTACATAGTAACCAGTGTACAAACCAAATCCCTCCTCCCCCCAAATGATAACACAACAGAAATACAATCAATTAAAATACGCACTGGCAACAAATCCAACATAACCATCATAAACACATACATCCCTCCCCAAACATCCCCTACAGTACCAAATGAATACAGACCACACTTACAACACATCACAAACACCCCACACATCATCCTGGGTGGTGACTTAAACGCCAAGACGTCGGCCTGGTTTGTCGACAACCCCGACACAGACAGAGGGCTGGTACTACAAAACCAAACAGATAACCTCATCATCCTTAACGACATCCATCAACATACCCATATTCCTCACCAAGCCCTCTATAACCCATCATCTCCAGACATCACCTTTTGCTCCCCAGAACTCGCCCCCACAACATCCTGGAGGGTGGTCAGAACCTTAGGCTCTGACCACCTCCCGATCATTATCACCACCAAAACCAGACTCACCCCAGCTAGCCACAAACACATACACCAATTATAAAAGAGCTAACTGGGAAGCATTTACAAATGAGACAGAACAACACTTCACAACTCTAAACAGTACACCCATCACTAACATCAACAATGCTGTACACATACTCAATAAAACTATCCAAAACGCTGACAAGAAACACATTCCAAGAGGTAACAGAAAAAGACAACCCCAACTTCACACCAGAAATTCAAAACCTCATCAGACAACGCGACACACTGAAACACTCCCCAGCACCCCACACACAAGACATCACACAACAAATTCAAGCACTCAACACCCAAACTAACAGCAAAATACAAGAACAACAAAAACTAAATTGGAATAACTTCCTACAAACACTTGATCACAAAACAAACCCCAAAAAACTCTACAAAACACTAAACAGCATCACACTTTCCAACAGCAACACAACACAATCACATGCTGCAATCACAACAACAGACTCTACTCCTTCATGTAAACAACAAGCAAACACTCTCATCAATCACTTCTCACATGTCAGCCACCTAAAACCTCACAAAGACGACCGACGTGTCATCCGACGTAAGAGACAATTCCCCACAGACCCTGACTATACACCCTTCACCAATCACCAGACAAAGCATATCATCAACAATCTCAAGCACTCACCCGCCTGTGGCCTAGACAACATAAGCAACATACACCTCAGACACCTGGGACCACAAGGCATACAAACACTCACTAACATATCAAACTACAGCTATTCACACAACACAATACCAGACATTTGGAAGCATGGTATCATCATCACATTCCCCAAACCCAACAAAGACCCCACGCTACCCTCCTCGCACCGCCCCATCACACTCCTTTGCTCCCCCTCCAAAGTCATGGAACGCCTAGTATTAAAACTAATTACACCCGACCTACCCCTAGCTCCAACACAACATGGCTTTAGGCCACTGCACTCCACAAACACTCTTCTCACAGACCTTACACAAAGAGCTTTTGACGGCATCAACTCAGCTAGACCACCACACAGATCACTATTAGCCACACTCGACATTAGTAAAGCCTTCGATGCCATCCCCCGCCACAACCTAACAAACAAAATCTACAACACAAACATGCACAACAACACAAAAAGGTGGCTGGCCAACTTCCTAGCAGGCAGATGTGCACACGTATCTTTTGCCGGTCAGTCATCTAAAATCAGAAACTTTCCAAACGGAGTCCCACAGGGATCCGTCCTATCGCCCGCACTCTTCAATCTGTACATGCACGATATAACTACACCCAATACTCCCCAAATAAACTTAGCCTCCTATGCAGATGACATAACACTCACATGCACACACCATGACCCAAGAAGAGCAACAGATCTCCTTCAACCCTATCTCAACACACTACATGGCTGGTGCACTACAAACAGACTGAATCTAGCCCCAGCCAAATCCACCGCAACCCTGCTCACAAGCTGGGCAGGTGAACACGAATACATCCCTCAACTCACCATAAACAACACACCCCTAACACATACACACACACCCAAAATCCTAGGAGTAACATATGATACTCATGACATTCAAACAGCACACCACAAACATTAAAAAGAAACTGACACCCAGACTTAACGCCCTCAGGTCACTTGCTCACACAAAATTTGGACACAACAAAGAAACTACCACCACAGTATATAAACAATACATAAGATCAGTAATGGAATACGCAAGCCCAGCCTGGGCTTCTAACCTAGCTGAAACACATCATAAGACCTTACAGACTATCCAAAACAAAGCCCTGAAGATCATTACAGGCTGCACAGCTACTGCACCCACAGATCATCTACATCAAGAAACCAAAATCCTCAAAGTCAAAGACCATCTGGACATGAGAGGCACTCAATTCCTGGCAGCAGCCTCCACGAACCAAGACCACCCACTAAACTACATGGCAACACACCCACAGACACCAAGAAATATCAAAACAACACCCAGCACACGGTATCACACACAGTTATTGTCCTCTCTCCCTCCCTGCCCACCCCGAACCAACTTCCAGAAGCACATCTATACTCCTATCTCTCGCCAATCCATCCACTCACTCACAGACAACACGCAGCTGCATGCACGACCTCCCGAAATCCATCCTTCCGAATCCTCCCTCCCTCGCGAGGACAGAGTCCACCTGGCCAGGCTGAGATGCGGACACCATCCAGCTCTCCTGAGCTATCAGAAGAGACTGGATGACTCCGTTGTCGACGCCTGCCCGGGATGTAACACAGCACCCCATACCATTAAACACATCATAGAAGACTGCATTTCACACAACCACTTACGCCAACAACACAACCTACACTCAATGAGAGCTCTGTGGGAAAACCCGATCGTGGCCATGGCCTTCCTCAGGGACTCGGGGCTGTTCGGCTAGACAGCTTAGGGAACAAAAACAAATCCCAAGATTTTTTTTTTTTAAATACCAAGAATTTTGTTTTCCCAGAGTATACAAATCATATAGCAATGAAGCATATAATGATTGGAACCCCAAAATAATATTAGAAATTTGGGTTTAATTCTAGTTTCGCTTTCACAGCATACTCATAAATTTCTATGGCTACTTTAGAGTTGTCATATACCATACTTAATTCCTATATATGTCCAAAGTGGCGGAAATGCATTATAAGGAATTATACCTACTGTAAACAAAAATAATATTTTCTCCCCATATAGCTATTACATAATACTAGGTTAGGTTAGGTAAGGTTGTTAGGTTAGGCTAATGTCGTTAATGTAGTTTATTATCATTATATTACGTCTTTTACCCAGCAATTTCCCTGATCTTCATAGTTGGTCGGGAAGCTATGCCTTTACAACGGCGCCTCCCTTTTGTCGCTGTGTACGTGAAACTAGAATTTTACCGAAATTTGTTACCTATATTGTTGCGAATCTTACATATTTACCAATCAGAAATATATTTGTTCTATATGAGGTACTCTGTTATTTTAAGTATTTCTTCAAATACAAGATAACGGAGGGACAAAATAGTCAGTCCAATTTAACAAATTTGTCTGTAAAAATCACATTTTATATATGTACTGGTACTGTACAATTGCCTGGAGTCAAATGTAGTATATAGTTCATTGAATTAATAATGAAATATTGAGGATATAATTTAAAACATTCCATTAAATTACATCTACCGAGTCACGGCTGGTAACATTCAAGATAGCTAGGGCTGCCTTATTTACCAAGTGTTTGTATATTTTGTTCAAGGAATATAGTGTTTTATTGTTGTTTATCATATTTTGATTGGCGGATTTGCATTAACTTACCCATTATTCATTAATCTGAAGATACTCCGTCAAATGGCGCCATTTATTGGGTGAATCGCGCTTTTACACAAGGTAAGGAAAATTGTGGGGAGGCCATGCACGCTTCCAAAATGTACAAATATTATATTCAATTAGATTAACCTAACCTAACCTAACCTAACCCTAATATAATATAATATATTCTTTTTGTGAGTAACGTTCAAGCCATTTATTGGGTGAATCGCACTCACCGCATCTTTCAAAACAAGAAGAAGAGGACCCAGGTCGAAGGATTCATTGGGTGCAATGCTTTGTTTACGTTCGGGACATTATTTTCGTGTTATTTTTCGGTGTAATCTGTTTTTTTCAAGTGTCGATAACGAAATTCCTCCATGTGGACTATAATGAGAAAAATATGGAGAGTCTATTGGTCCCTATTTTCCCTAATAAATTATTTCTAATAAGGCGGCGAAAGAGGTCTTGAATGTTATCATTATTTGTTTCAATTAGGTGTTAAATAATATTTCAACTTTCATTTAATTATATTCACTAGACTTTTCGTTCTCCTTTGCACATCTTCAGTAGAATTGAATCTGTAATAGTTAATAAAAATATAAATTATATGTTTTTTCCAAATATGAAATACAATAGTTTAATATGTTTTAATAGAACAAGTGAGTGTTTTCGCGCATTAAAAGAAACACCGATATATATACCTGTATATCACTTTTATATATCGAATTACACAACATTAATTTTATCTAAAGCACACTAGAGGTATAACACTGCGTCGGAGTTAGAATATAAGCGTACACATGTCCCCAAAATACTGAAGTGTTAATTATCCGGACTTACGGTATGGGTGCTAGCTCAAGTGTGACCGATGTCTTACATTGTATGGGCGGCTCTCTGTACGAGTATGCGTGCGTGCGTGCGTGTGGTTGTTGGGAGTGTTCATTGTCTCGGTATGTCGTTGCATAAGTGTTGTTCGTGTATTTTGGTTAAAAAGCGTCAGTACTCGATCTAGGCATTTGGTTTGGTTGTCTAGTGTCGGTTTTTTGTCTCGGATTAGTAAGGCTTCTGTTATTTGCAATCTTTGTGTTATCTGTTAATTCTTTTCTACTGAGGGTAGATCTGTATGTTGTTTCACATGAGCTTTTATTGAGCCAGATTGTAGGTGCATAGTGAGTCGTCTGCTTAGTGTTGTTGTATGCAATGTAGTTCATGTTTCGAAGTTTACAACCTTCGTTCGGGCAAGAACATTCATAAACCACATTTATTTATTTTGTATTTATTTATTTATTTATTTATTTATTTATTTAATTATTTGTTTGCTGTAGGTAGTTTTGATTTGAACGTTACACGTTATCAAAACAACCTACAAACTTCCAGCAAGAAGGGAAGACGTTAGATTGATTTTTTGATTGATTGATTTAAATTGCCAATTGTGTACATACATAATATACAATAATACATCATAATACATATATTTGAATGATTGGCATATATAGCTAGCTAAGCAAAAGCTCTATGTAGCTAGCCTTATAGACGTAAGTAAATATTTAATGCTAGGTTACACGGTTATTAAAAATATAATATATACAAAACATTACAGTATATTACCTGCTTTATCATGGAATCAGCAAGAATCAACTTAGTTCATTATTTTCAGTAGTCTTTAAGAATAGGTATGACAGTAGTTACATGAACACTACTAATGGAGACATTAAATAGACTGGTTTACATAAAATCATCTATTTTTAGTATTGATCTAAAAGGTGTTTCTTAATAGACTTTTTGAACACAAATATAGAAACAGCATGTCTGAATGGTTCGTTAAGGGTGTTCCATAATTTAGCTCCCCTATAGCTAAGACAACGTTGTGCATGTGATGTTCTGCAATATGGGAGTCGTAGCAACTCCTGGGCTCCTCTGGTATTAAAGTTATGGACCATGATATGAAAATCGCCCTCCAAACACACAAGACCATTTAAAGATTTATACACAAAGTTCACTGCCTGAGCAAACAAAATATCACCTAAATTTAGTAAACCATGTTCTTTAAATATTGGACCTGTATGAGCATTATAAGATTGGTAAGTCATTATACGAAGTATTTTCTTTTGTGCCAAGAATAAAGAGTCCAGGTAAGTCTTGTTTGCTCCTCCCCAGATAGCAGAACAGTAAATTATATGAGGGTAAGCCAAAGAAAGGTAAAGTAGCTTTAAGTTATCAATATTCAAGGAATCTCTAGTTTTGTAAAGAATGCCAGTAATTTTCGATAATTTTACGGTAATGTCATTAATATGAGGTTTCCATGTCATTCCACCATCTATCGTAATACCAAGAAATTTTACATCATTAACTTTATTAATTTCATGGTTATTTATTTTAATCTCATTATCTGGTAATCGATAGCTAGTAAAATTAGTCACAAGATAATGAGTTTTATTTAAATTAAGTGTAAGACCATTTGATTTAATCCAGGTTGAAACCTTAGCTATTTCCTCGTTCATTTGGTGTACCAGTTCCATTCGATTATTGCCTTGTAAATAAATGTTTGTATCATCTGCATATAAAAGAAATTTCAGTTTGGTACTTGAGAATACAATATCATTAATGAATAATATAAACAAAACAGGGCCAAGCACAGACCCCTGTGGAACACCATACGTCATAGATTTACATTTAGAACTTACGTTATTATAAAAAACAAATTGCTTCCTTTGACTAAGATATCTAGTGAACCATTTAAGGGCAGGGCCACGTATTCCATAGTTATGTAACTTTTTAAGTAAAATATCATGAGGTAGGGTGTCAAATGCTTTGGAAAGATCACAGAAAACCGTTAACTGGTATTGTTTTGTGTCTAAAACTTTATACATTTCCCTAGTTAGCTCATGAACGGCACATTCCGTAGAAGATCGAGGCTGAAACCCGAACTGACACTTCGTTAATACAGATTGTGATTCGAGATAATTTATTAGCCTGGATCCCACAAGTTTTTCAAATATTTTACTAAATATGGAAAGTAGAGATATTGGCCTGTAATTATGGGGAACACTTTTATCTCCTTTTTTTTTAAATCGGAATAACTTTGGCTATCTGCAGATAATTTGGAAAACACCCGATTTTAAATGACCTATTAATTATATGCTTAAGAAATGGTATAATTACACTTGAACATTCTTTAACAACCGACACACTTACATCATCATATCCACAAGCAGTATTTTTAAATTTCGTTATTACCGAAACTAGTTCAGATTCAGATACAGGGGCAAGGTGAAACGAAACATTCACAGGGTTAGGAAGATATGTCTCGAAATCAGTAAGTTCTGTAGAAATATCACGGCGCAATTGTTCCCCTACTGAGCTAAAGTAATCATTAAAACCATTTGCTATACTTTCCGGATTAGTAGTTGGTGTATCATTGAATATAAAACTTTGCGGATTTTGATTCGGTTTCGTTCGATTCAGTATTGAATTAACAAGGTTCCATGTTTTTCTAACATTACCAGAAAATGCATTTAATTTATTTTTGTAATAGGTATTTTTCGCCCTTTTAATGGTTTGTGACAAAGTATTTCTATAATTCTTAAAATATTCACCATAGGTGATAGGCCATTTCGCCGATTTTTTCTGTAATTTATGTTTGTATTTAATGGAATTAATAATAGCAGGGGTAATATATGGCTTATTAATGTGTTTTGCCTTAACCGTATATTCTCGCAGTGGGCAATGTTCATTATACAATGTTAAAAATGTTTGCATGTATGTATTAAAATCTGAATCTATATCAGCATAATTTATTGATGAATTCCAGTCATATTCATTCAGTGCTTCTTTAAATGTTATGTTGTCAGGAGTCGGCATTCTTTTAGTTTTTAAGATTTTATTATTTAGGTTTTTTGGCTGTTGATATGAGAATGTGGCAAGAACTGGTAAGTGATCACTAATTTCCGAAAATACTATACTACTAGAATGATAGTCTTGAATATTATTACTCCATATATGATCCAGTAAAGTGGCACTATTACTTGTTATTCGTGTAGGCTTAGTTATGGTTGGGAAGAACATGTGAGAGTACATTAGGGTTATACAATTATGGACTAGTTTGTCTTGATAATTAAGCAAATTTATATTAAAATCGCCCATAATGTAGCATGGAATATTATTGCTTGTAATTATCTCTAATATCTCACTGAGGGAATCATGAAATAGATTTACTTGCGAATTGGGGGGTCGGTAGATCATACCAACAACAAACCTTTTATTGTTATTATGAACCTCTACGAAAATAGTTTCGAGGTGTGGATACTGCTTCGTAAGGTCGGGTCGTACTTTTCCTTGAAATTGTTCGGATATATATAATGCTACACCACCTTCACCAGTAGTCTTGTTATTGAAATAAGAATGAAAACCATTAATATGATAGACATCACATAAAGTCTCTTTACAATTTAAAATATTTATTACAAAAGCAAATGAACAGACAAATATGTGGAAATTATTACAAAATGAGGAGTAGATATTGAAGTTTTGTTTTGCCTCATTTAGTACACCTCTACATGGGCACCATTAGTTGCACGAAGCACATCAAGACGGTACTCGATTTCTTGCCATGTTCGCTGTAGCATAGCCTCATCAATGGTCGCAATGGCATCAGTGATCTTTTGCTTTAGGTCAGTGATGTCCCGTATCTCTGTTCGATACACGATATCTTTAACATAACCCCATAGAAAGAAGTCCAGGGGAGTGATATCTGGTGAACGAGGTGGCCAGGGAATCGGGCCATCCCTTCCAATCCACCGGTCTGTGAATGTTTGATTTAGGAACTCACGAACACGCAGTCCCCAATGTGGTGGTGCACCATCTTGCTGATAAATGATGGTTGGTTGAAGGTCATCTAGTTGTGGTGCCACATATTCAGTCAAAAGGTCAAGGTAAACATTTGTAGTAATTGTTTTCTCGTGGAAGAAAAATGGACCAATGGACAAATGCAATGTTATTAAAAACTTTGATAACCACCGAGTACATACAACAAATCTGATTAAAATATCTCATCAATTGCCTTGGTAATCATTTTTTTAAATTGTAAAGAGACTTTATGGACACCCTGTATATTATCGTTTAGTCGAGTTTCACATAGACCGATAATATTAATACTAATGTTTAACTCATTAAGACACTGATCTGTGAAAACTTCTAAATGTAGTGGTAGACTCCGAATATTAAATGATAAAAGATTGAGGCTTCTTGGTAGTGTTTCATTTCGTTCATCATTTAAAAATATATATCACACTTGGGTTCATTTAGGTTTTGAGGCATTAATTCTGATTCATTATTGTCACAGTCACGGAGATTATCATTATTTAAAAGAAATGGGTTAAATTTAAGGTTACGTAATGCATTTAATGAGTATTTATGAATAACATTGTTTAATTCGTTATTGCAGAGATTATGGAATGGAAAATTGCTAGGGTCGTAGGTCATGAATAAAGTAAGGTAGTGAGGTATACACTAAACAGGAAATTAAAAGACATACATGATATTATACTTAGTATTTTTTTGTTTTTCGTGGGTTCTTTCTATATTTGGAATTCTGCGATGCTGCGGGGATCCCTCAGCAGGGTGAGGGCTGGGTGCCACCCCAGAGGGGGCCTGGGTATCCACGGGGGTAGCCAGCTCGGGAGTGGGCCGGTGCACGGGTGGAGAAGTGGTCCTTGGTGGCACCTGAGTCGGGACCCGGGAACCATCCTCCTGATACCGCAGAGCATACCTCTCATTGACTTGGGCGTTGACTTGATCCTCGGAGGCAGCAGCTCCACCACCGGGCCCCACACCTCCTGGAGCCCCCTCCACGGTTTCCCCCGACACCAAATCCGGTCTCTCCGCCGCAGCACTGCCGGTTTCATGGTTGGGGGTTCTGTATGGTCGTTGGTTCCTGATGATTAATTTGGTGTGACGGAAAAAGGCTACCTTCCCTTCATCTTTTGCTTGTTTAAGCAATGGCAGTTGACTTTTGATAAGGGCCTGGGATGCTTGGCAGAGATCTTCATTAATATATATTTTTATACCTCGCAGTTTGTTGGTGTTCCTCAGTACTGCTTCGCGATCCTTGTAGCTAGTGAACCTTACAACAATAGTACGTGGCAGGTTGTTAAAGGATTGTCCTATGCGGTGGGCTCGCTCAATGGTGACTGAAGGCACTTGGAGTTTACTTAGGAAAAAAGACTTGACCAGTTCTGCAGTTTGTTCCCACGTCTCACCACCTTCACGCTCACCCAAACCGATGATTCGTAGGTTTTTCCGCTGGGAATAGTCCTCCTGGTAATTAGCCCGTTGTTCCAGAGGAGAGACAGAAGGGACAGAAGAGTTTGCATAGGCAGGGAGTCAGCACAGTTTTTAGTACAACAGGAGGAACACCATCCGGAGCGTACGCCTTCTTAGTATTAAGCGCAGAGAGGGTAGAAAGTACATCTTTATAAGAGATTAAGATATTAGGCATAAGTAGGAGAGGGAGGAATAGCACCGGAATTATCCAAGGTTGAGTTTCTAGCGAAAGCTTGAGCGAAGAGTTCAGCTTTTTCAGAGGAAGAGATGATAGTTGTGCCTAGAGTGGAAAAGGGGAAGGAAAGACAAGGAAGAAAAATTGTTGGAGAGGTTTTTGGCTAGATGCCAGAAAGCTTGAGAAGAGCTAGAGTTGTTGTAGTTGTTGTTGTTGTTGTTGTTCCCCAAGCTACCTGGCCGAACAGCCCCAAGGCCCCGAGTAAGGCCAAGGCCATAACCGAGTGCCCCCACAGAACCCTCCCACAATAAAGCCTGGGTGACCGAAGCCACTCCATGGCGGTGGGCTGAGGAGGGTGCGGAAACGCCCGGGAAACCAAAGCCCCACCCAGGGCCCTGTGCCCCTCAGCAATTATGAAGAGAAAGCTAAGGGGCAAAGGAAAAATGTGACGCTTTGGCTTCCAATCTTGGTAGATTGGGAGGTCAATCCACGGAAGAGACGCCGTCACTTGAGATCTAGAAAATATATAAGTAAAAGGAACAGTCAGAGTAAGCTATGGGTATGGCAGAGATCGCTCAGTTCTCACTCTGATAGACCAGTCCATCACCACAGAGCTAGAGTTGGATAGTTCAGTGCATTTATTATTGATGAAAGAGTGTTTTGCGAGTCGAAGAACAGATTTGGCTTGATTCTGGGCAGAAACATAGGAAGAATGAGATTCTTGAGTTTGAAGGTGTCAGTACCATTTGAATGCTTCTTCCTTATTGCGGACAGCAGTAGAACAAGCGTGAGTAAACCAAGATTTCTATAGGAATACCTCGGTAATGCGTTCAGCACTCCGAGGGTCCCCGGCCACAGAAGCCAAAATCATTCCATGGGAAGTCAAAGAAGTACTGCTAAAGAGCCTCCCAGTTGGCAGCGCCAAAGTGCCACAAACGCCACCGGCTGGCAGGATCGGGTGGCCGTAAAGGAGAGATAGGACAGGTGACAGAAATAAGCTTATGGTCGGAGAAGCCCAAAGGAGAGAAAATATCGACTGTATAAACGGAAATGTTAGAAGTTAGAAACAAGTCTAGAATGTTGGGCCGATCTCCGTAGCGATCCGGTATACGGGTGGGTTACTGAACCAACTGCTCTAGGTCATTTAGGATAGAAAAGACGTAGGCTTGTCCACCAGGTTGGTCAGTGGAATGAGAGGAGATCCATTGGCGGTGATGAACGTTGAAATCTCCTAAGATGGATATTTCTGAGAAAGGAGAGATGGATAGGATGTGTTCCACTTTAGAGTTTAGATAGTCAAAGAATTTGGGGAAGTTAGTGGACTTGGGGGAAAGATAGACAGCACATCAATCAGGGGAAGTTAGTGGAATTGGGGGAAAGATAGACAGCACATAAATCATTAGTATGAGAGTGACAGGATAGTTTGAGCCATAAAGTTGAGAATTCAGAGGAGTTGAAGTCGGGAACACGAGAGTAAGTGAGTTTGTTGTGTACGTATACGCAACATCCGCCTATACTTTTCTCAGGTGAATCTAGCTAACCAATCAAACTGGGATGCGTGGTGAGATTGGTAGAGTTGTCAAATCGGGTTGTGCTGTCAAAATGGGCTGAGTGGTTTGTTGAAATGGTTAAATATTTAAATGGGACAAAGTGGTTGCATGGGACAAAGCAATCAGATTTGGCTAAAGGGTGAAACTGGGTCGAGTGGTCGAATGGGGTCAAGTGGTCGAATGGGTCTGAGTGGTCAAATGGGGCCGAGTGGTCATAGGGCCAAAAGTTCAAAAAGGGTCAAGTGGTCATATAGGGCCAAGTGGTCAAATAGGTCCAAGTGGTCAAATAGGGCCAATGTGGTCAAATAGGGCCAAGTGGTCAAATAGGGCCAAGTGGTCAAATAAGGCCAAGTGGTCATAAAGGTCCAGGTGCTCAAATAGGGCCAAGTGGTCAAATAGGTCCAAGTGGTCAAATAGGGCGAGTGGTCAAATAGGTCCAAGTGGTCAAATAGGGCCAAGTGGTCAAATAGGTTCGAGTGGTCAAATAGGTTCAAGTGGTCAAATATGGCCAAGTGGTCAAATAGGTTCGAGTTATCAAATAGGGCCAAGTGGTCAAATAGGTTCGAGTGGTCAAATAGGTTCGAGTTATCAAATATGGCCAAGTGGTCAAATAGGTTTGAGTGGTCAAATAGGGCCAAGTGGTCAAATAGGTTCGAGTTATCAAATATGACCAAGTGGTCAAATAGGTTCGAGTTATCAAATAGGGCCAAGTGGTCAAATAGGTTCTGTTGCACTAGACATATCGAAGGCCCTCGATAGAGTCTAGCACAAATCTTTAATTTCCAAACTGCCCTCCTTCGGTTTCTGTCCCTCCATCTGTGCCTTTGTCTCTAATTTCCTTTCCGGCCATTCCATAGCTGCGGTTGTGGACTTCCATCGCTCATTTCCTCATCCTATCAACTCCGGTGTTTCTCAGGCTTCTGTCCTATCTCCTATTCTCTTTCTAATTTTCATAAATGATCTTCTCAACTGTACATCCAGTCCCATCCATTCATATGTAGACGACTCTACTTTACACTACTCAATTAGTTTTCCAGAACGCCCCAGCCGGCAGTCCCTCAAAAGTACACGTAATGAAGCCATAAAATACTTATCTTCTGATTTAGCTACTATTTCCAATAGGGGTAGAGAAAACCTTGTTGCATTTAATGCTTCCAAAACTCAATTTATCCATCTTACTTAGGAACCTCCAGAGGACTATCCCTTATTCTTCAACAATACAAAAATCAACCCCTCATCTTCCCTCAATGTTCTCGGTGTCTCGTTTTCTGCTGCTCTCACTTGGAAAGACCATATTACCAGTCTCGCTAAGGCAGCCTCCCAGAAGCTGGGTGTGCTCAACTGCCTCAAGGGGTTCTTTACCACTGCGCAGCTTTTTGCTCTGTACAGGGGCACAGTGCGTCCTTGTATTGAGTATTGTTCACATGTGTGGGGAGGATCCTCTCACACTGCACTCCTAGATAAAGTAGAAAGGAAAGCCTTTCGTATCATTAACTCACGTCCACTCACCAACTCTCTGTAATCTCTCTCTCTTCGCCGCAATGTTGCATCTCTCTCGCTATTCTATCGCTACTACAATAATCAGTGTTCCTCTGAGCTTTCCCAGTGTATACCACCTCTACGTAGGGTACATAGTACCTGCCTTGCAACACAATCCCACCCCTACTCTGTGCAACTCTCCACCGTAAGAGTGAAACGCTATTCTCAGACTTTCTTCTATTCAACTGCTGAGCTCTGGAACTCTCTCCCAGAATCAGTCTTTCCCTCTTCCTATGACTTAAATTGCTTCAAACTCTGTGTGTCCAGGCATTTTAGCTCGAACGTCCCTTGATTTCGGCCCTGTCACTCTTTGAAATCTGGGGGAGGCACTCACTGCAGGCAGTTATGCCTTTTGTCTCCCTCATTCACATAGAAAACAAAAATATATATGGCCAAGTGGTCAAATAGGGCCAAGTGGTCAAATAGGTCCAAGTGGTCAAAGGACTACAAAGGAAATCAAGCAACAACAGGTCTAATGACCCTTTTAGGCTGTTTGTCCTCCAAAACACTGAGGATCAAGTGTCCAAACAGTGGTTTAGAGTGGGTACGGGAACATTGGAAAGGGAACTACTGCCCTGGAACTAATGTCTGTGGCAGGATTAGGAAGTTAATAGGGAGCAGATGGGTTAGTAACTGAGGGGGGGATAAAATAAAGTTATTCATTTACAAACGCAGTCAGTCGCGGGTTTGATGCGAGATATTTGTCTAGGCGAAGTTTAAATAAATCAACAGTGCTGCAGTCTATAACGTCTCGAGGAAGCCCATTCCACAAGTTGACAACTCGATTGAAGAAGAAATTCTTAGATTCGTGTGAGTTAAAAGGTTTAACAATAATTTTGCAACCGTTTCCCGGCGTGTAATTAGATTGGTCGATGATGAAATACTTAGTACAGTTCATATTGTCGATGCCTTTGATGATTTTGAACACTTGAATTAAATCGCCTCTTAACCCGCTGAGTTCCAGCTAAATATTTATAAATGTACCACCCAGGACCGGCTGATTCTGATTTTTTTTGTTTTCCAGAAACAATAGCGAATGGGTTAGGAATGAAGGAAAAACCACGAAAAACCGATCAAAAAGCTCAAAAAATGGTCCTACGGCGCCCCCGAAAACGGATTTTACAAGAGTAAAAAATTGAAGGCAATTTCCCAAAAAAAACATGTTTTTGCGCGCTCACGCGCACGCGGTTGAACTTTGAGAGTTTTCAACCATCGGCATAGGTGCGTGAGATACTTACACAGTTCCCATACAAATCTGAGCCCTCTAGGTGTCATAGGACCGGAGTAATTGGGACCGGAGTGACACTGACGCAGACGTCTGCGTCGCTGGGGTTTAGCGTTACATACATTGCCGACGCACTGTTTGCGTCACTGGGGCTCAGTGGGTTAATCTGCGTGGATTAAAGGAAATAGATTTAATTTTCTAAGACGCTCCTCCTCGTATGGTTTGTTCTTTAGGCTAGGTATCATTTTGGTAACTTTATGTTGAACTCGTTCTAGCTTGTCTATATCTTGGTAATAAGGGCACCAGGATTGAACGCAGTGTTCCAGAAGAGGGCGGACTAAGGAATTGTAAAGGGTTAGGATAACTTCTTTGGATTTATGCTCAAATGACCTGCCTATAAAACCAATTATTTTTTTGCCTTCTTAACAACTTCTGAACATTGTTGACTCGGTTTTAAGTTACTCGATATTGTTACTCCCAGATCGGTTTCTCTGTTTACATTCTTAAGCTGAGTGCCATTCATCGAATAGTTTGCTTTCTCATTTTGGTATCCGATGTGTAGTACTTTACATTTATCCGCATTGAAACTCATTTGCCAAATTTGGGCCCAACGTGACAACTTATCTAGATTGTGTTGCATATCGTCAACTTGTTCTTTTGAGAGTACGCTATTTGCAATTTTTGTATCGTCAGCAAATTTTGAGATTGTAGAGGTGAGACCCTCATCTATGTTGTTGATGTAAATGTCGTTGTTGGTCAAATAGGTCCAAGTGGTCAATTTTGTTTTCTTTTCTATGTGAGTGAGGGAGGCAAAAGGCAGAACTGCCTATAGCGAGTGCCTCCCCCAAAGTTGAAAGAGTGACAAGGGGCCAAAATCAAGGGACATTCGAGCCAAAATGCCTGGACACACGGAGTTTGAAGCAATTTAAGTCATAGGAAGAGGGAAAGACTGATTCTGGGAGAGAGTTCCAGAGCTCAGCTGTTGAATAGAAGAAAGACTGAGAGTAACGTTTCACTCTTGGGTTTGAGAGTTGCACAGAGTAGGGGTGGGATTGTATTGCAAGACGGGTACCACGTGCCCTACGTAAAGGAGGTGGTATACACTGGGAAAGCTCTGAGGAACACTGATTATTATAGTAGCGATAGAATAGCGAGAGAGATGCAACATTGCGGCGAAGAGAGAGAGATTGCAGAGAGTTGGTGAGTGGACGGGAGTTAATGATACGAAAGGCCTTCCTTTCAATTTTGTCTAGGAGAGCGGTGTGAGAGGAACCTCCCCACACATGTTCTTGACATTGTACTTGCAACAAAAGAAGAATTAATAGAGAATTTGAATGTTGGTGATGAATTCAGTAACAGCGACCATCGTACGATAACTTTCACTTTAAAGTTTACTAGTAACGAACCAAATAGTAGCATCGAAAAAGTCCCTAATTTCAAGAAAGCAAACTTCCATAAACTTAGAGCTATGTTTAAAGAAACTGACTGGAGCTTTTTAATTAACAATAATGACATAAATACATCTTGGAAGTTATTCGAAACCACTTACCTAAAAGCAGTGCAAGACTGCATACCATCGAAAATACGGCGTCCAGGCCATAATAATAAGCCCAAATGGTGGAATAAAGATATTTCAAACTGCCTGCTTGCTAAAAAATTTGCTAATGATAGATTAAAATCCTCACAAAATGACGAAGAACGGGTGAAATTTGTAGAGCTACGACGCAAAGCCAAAAAGTTAATTAAGCAAAGTAAAAAGACCTTAGAGTTACATATTGCGAATCAAAGTAAAACAAACCCGAAAGAATTCTATAGTTATATCAGAAAGAAAAAAGTAGTCACTTCAACTGTTGGACCGTTAGTCGATGAAAATGGAGAATACACCAAAGACGAAGTACAAATGAGTAATGCCCTCAATACCTTCTTTGCATCAGTTTTTACAACAGAAGACTTCAGTGATATCCCTACACCATCGCCGATTCAGATTGATAATTCAGATGTTCTAAGCAATATCACCGTTACAGAGAGAGAAGTATTGAATTGTTTAGATAAACTCAAGGTAAATAAAACGCCTGGACCTGATACAATCTCGCCTAGAGTTCTGAAGGAAGCTAAGGATGAGCTCTCCAAACCACTGACATTACTATTCAATAAATCCTTGCAGTCTGGAACTATGCCTGATCAGTGGAAGCTAGCCAACGTAACACCGATATTCAAAAAAGGCAGCAAATCCCTACCCAGTAAATATCGTCCAATTAGCTTAACCTCAGTTGTATGTAAAATGCTAGAAACGGTCATACGAGACAGACTCGTAAATCACTTAGAGGAAAATAACATACTTAAAGATACTCAACACGGCTTTCGTAAAAAACGTTCCTGTTTAACAAACCTCTTAGACTTCTTCCACGATATCCTCAACCTCTACGATGAGAGTAAAGCTGTAGATATTATATACCTTGATTTTCAAAAGGCCTTTGACAAAGTTCCCCACAAACGTTTACTGCTAAAACTAAAAGCGCATGGAATACAAGACGGTGTGTTGAAATGGATAGAAAATTGGCTCAGCTACAGAAAGCAAAGAGTAGTCATAAACGGTAAGGCATCTAAATGGACCAATGTAAGTAGCGGGGTACCCCAGGGATCGGTACTAGGACCAATTCTCTTTCTAATTTACATCAACGACATAGATGAGGGCCTCACACCTGTACAATCTCAAAATTTGCTGACGATACAAAAATTGCAAATAGCGTACTCTCAAAAGAACAAGTTGACGATATGCAACACAATCTAGATAAATTGTCATGTTGGGCCCAAATTTGGCAAATGAGTTTTAATGCGGATAAATGTAAAGTACTACATATCGGATACCTAAATGAGAAAGCAAACTATTCGATGAATGGCACTCAGCTTAAGAATGTAAACAGAGAAACCGATCTGGGAGTAACAATATCGAGTAACATAAAACCGAGTCAACAATGTTCAGAAGTTGTTAAGAAGGCAAACAAAATTATTGGCTTTATAGGCAGGTCATTTGAGCATAAATCCAAAGAAGTTATCCTAACCCTTTACAATTCCTTAGTCCGCCCTCTTCTGGAATACTGCGTTCAATCCTGGTGCCCTTATTACCAAAAAGATATAAACAAGCTAGAACGAGTTCAACGTAGAGTTACCAAAATGATACCTAGCCTAAAGAACAAACCATACGAAGAGCGTCTTAGAGAATTAAATCTATTTCCTTTAACCCAGCGCAGATTAAGAGGTGACTTAATTCAAGTGTTCAAAATCATCAAAGGCATCGACAATATGAACTGTAGTAAGTACTTCACTATCGACCAATCTAATTACACACGGGGAAACGGTTGCAAAATTATTGGTAAATCTTTTAACTCACACGAATCTAAGAATTTCTTCTTCAATCGAGTTGTCAACTTGTGGAATGGGCTTCCCCGAAACGTTATAGACTGCATCACCGTTGATTCATTTAAACTCCGCCTAGACAAATATCTCGCTTCAAACCCGCGACTGACTGCGTTTGTAAATGAATAACTTTATTTTATCCCCCCCTCAGTTACTAACCCATCTGTCCCCTACTAACTTCCTAATCCTGCCACGGACATTAGTTCCAGGGCAGTAATTCCCTTTCCAATGTTCCCTTACCCACTCTAAACCACTGTTTGGACACTTGATCCTCAGTGTTTTGGAGGACAAGCATCCTAGAAGGGTCACTAGATCTGTTGTTGCTTGATTTCCTTTGTACTCCTTTGTACATGTGAACAATACTCAATATAAGGACGCACTATGCCCCTGTACAGAGCAAGATGCTGAGCAGGGGTAAAGAACCCCCTAAGGTGGTTGAGCACACCCAGCTTTTGGGAGGCTGCCTTAGCAAGACTGGTAATATGATCCTTCCAACTGAGAGCAGAAGAAAAAGAGACACCAAGAATATTGAGAGAAGATGAAGGATTGATTTTTGTATTGTTGAAGAATAAGGGATAGTCCGCAGGGAGTTCCTGACGGGTAGATAGATGGAGAAATTGGGTCTTGGACGCATTAAAGGTAACAAGGTTTTCTCTGCCCCAATTGGAGATAGTAGTTAGATCAGAATTTAAGTGTTCTATGGCTTCATTCTGTTTGTCGTTGAGGAATTGCTGGCTTGGGCGTTCTGAAAAACTAATGGAGTGGTGTAAGGATGAGTCGTCTGCTCTGCGTATGAATGGATGGGAGTTGAGGTACAGTTGAGATGGTCATTTATAAAAATTAGAAAGAGAATAGGAGATAGGACAGAGCCCTGAGGAACACCGGAGTTTATAGGGTGAGGAAGTGAGCGATGGCCGTCCACAACCGCAGCTATGGAACGGCCGGAGAGGAAATTAGAGACAAAGGCACAGATGGAGGGATAGAAACCGAAGGAGGGTAGTTAAGAAATTAAAGATTTGTGCCAGACTCTATCTAAGGCTTTCGATATGTCTAGTGCAATAGAGAAAGTCTCACCGAAGTCCCGAAAGGAGGATGACCAATAGTTAGTAAGATATGAAAGAAGATCACCAGTAGAGCGACCCTTAAGGAAGCCATACTGGCGATCTGAGAGCAGATTATGAGAAGAAAAATGCTTAAGAAATTTGGAAGCAAGAATAGTTTCAAAAACTTTAGAAATACAAGAGATGAGAGCAATTGGACGATAGTTGGAGGGTTGAGAGCTGTCACCCTTCTTTGGGACAGGTTGAATGAGAGCAAACTTCCAGTCCAAGTGGTCAAATCGGGCAAGTGGTCAAATAGGGCCAAGTGGTCAAATAGGGCCAATGGTAAATTTAAGTCAGGTGGTTTCATTTCATCAATAATGTATGGATAGAATTGAGTTTATTAATATTGGGAGTAAAACTAAACCAATTAAGTGGGTTTTTTTGTAAACACCTGTCGTGAGTCCTTGTTCCGTTTTCCTAACCAGAACATCTAAATAAGCTAATTTACCATCCTCTTTTTTATCGCAATTGAACTTAATATTAGTATGTTGACTATTCATGTACTGTTAAAGGCGTAGTGCTTGCTTTTTGGTCTATATAATTATTTCATTTATTAATTGATTTTTTTAGTTTCCTCGCTAGACCACCATCAAGCTTAAAAAAACACCCCCTAGACTCCCTTTCAAGATATACATTTTCCGGTAGAAAAAGGTCCCGGCCGAATGCCGGTTCCTTCTAAAATTACAGGCTCGCTATCGCTCGACACCTAAATGGCACGAAATGTATTAATATTGACAAAGAAATGGGACGAAAGGTCTCAAAATCGCCAAACTAACGGAATGAACGTCTTAAAATATTAGTACTAATATGCTAAACATGAGGGTAAAGGGGGTCCCGTCAAAGCGACTACTTCCCCCCCCCCCCCTTAAATATATTATTATGTACTTACTGGTGTAGGTACCGGTATATGGTTGATGTGGCAATTTCGGTGTGAGTTTTCTGTAAATCTAAAATGGCTTACTTAAGAATGGGAAAGGGGTGGGACCTTTTTTTTTTTTTTTTTTTTTTTTTTTTTTTTTTTAAATTTCGGTGTGAGTATCCTGGGTTCGAGTCCTTGGAGTGCCACATGTATTTGTTGATTTCATTAATTGAGTTTAGAAGTCAAGTTGGTTGGTGAACAAATATGAACTACAGCTTCGGTGAGTGGTGCACTGTGTAGTGACTGTCCGGGGGCTTGGGTTGGTTGCTTATATCATGGCATCTCAGTAATCTAGACAATGAGGATTTTGTTTTGCAATGGGAGCGGTGACTTGTTGTTTTATTAATCAGATTATTTCCCTGGTGCTGTAATATATACTGGAGGATAAATCGCACGCTCCCCCCCCCCCCCCTCTCTCTCTCTCTCTCTCTCTCTCTCTCTCTCTCTCTCTCCTCTCCTCCTCTCTCCTCTCGCTTCTCTCTCTCCTCTCTCTCTCTCTCTCTCTCTCCTCTCTCTCTCTCTCTCTCCTTCTCTCTCTCTCTTCTCTCTCTCCACTCTCTCTCTCTCTCTCTCTCTCTCTGTGGATGTGTTAATGAATGTGTGTGTTTTATAGTCAATGTCTGTGTGTGTGTGGCTTATGTTGTCCAAGTTTGTGTCTGTGTGTGTGTTGGGGGGGGGGTGCTTATGTTTGTCCATGTGTGTATTTGTGTGTGTGTGTGTGTTAAATATGTAGGACAGTATACAAGGTCAGATTGATGACATGTGACAATTTCTATTGACACACCACTAACCACTGCGTTCTCAATATTATGTACGTGCGAGTCGGGTGTAAAATGCAAATACAGTGAAATAGTTTTGTTGTGGAACTAGATAAAGGCTTTACTATTTTAGCCTTACTTCCGCATTCCTATACCCTGTTTCTTTTCAACTGACGGTAAATTGCAAAGTTCCCATCAAGAGTTTTCAGTTATATTGAAGATTTTGTAATGAAATAATGGGGCTGATTGTATAAACTTGGTGTTAATATGATGCAGATATATGGTAGTTTCATATTTTTCCATTAAGTATCGATATGTTAGCTGCTAAGGGAATTAATATATCGTCAGCTGAAAATAAACCGACCATAGACAAACCCCGTGATTGTCGGTGGTAATTATTTAACCCTTCTGTACCGGCGACGTCTTTTCAATTGTATTCTGGCTACTACTAACCGATATTATTAATTATTAAGTCTAGGAAGGATCTCTAGCCATTATAAGTCTTCGAACTATCTCAATCAACCCTTTTAGCTACCACAGATCCTTCCTAAGTTGCATAAAATTGTCTTCATATAGCTAGAACACACTACAATAGACGTCGCTGGTACACTGTAGGATATTGTGTGTATGTACACCAACAAACTTACTTGTTATCGTGTTCCCAAGTTAGAGTCCTCTGATTTCTCAACTCTGTGGCTCAAACTTTCCTGTCACTTTCAGACTAAATACTTATGTGCCGTGTATCAATCCCCTAATTCTACTGACTTTCAACTCTATTTCAAATCTAAAGTGGAACACATCCTATCAACTTCCCCTTTCTCTGAAATCTTCGTCTTAGGAAATTTCAACATTCACCACCGCCAATGGCTCTCCTGTCACTTCACTGACCAACCTGGTAAACAAGCTTACATCTTATATTATTTAAATGACCTACAGCATTTAGTCCAGCACCATACTCGTATTCCTGACCGCCTTGGAGATCAGTCCAACATTCTTCACTTATTTATAACCTCTAATCCTTCTACTTACGCTGTAAACCTTTTCTCTCCGTTGGACTCCTCCGATCACAACCTTAACTCTGTCACCTGTCCTATCTCTCCAGTATGGCCATCTGATCCTTCCAGCCTGCGGAGTTTGTGGCACTTTCGCGCTGCCGACTGGGAGGCTCTTCGGCAGTACTTCTTTTAATTCCCATGGAATGATTATTACTTCCGTGGCCAGGAACCCTCTGAGTGTGCTGAACGCATTACCGAGGTAATAATCTTGGGCATGGAAGCGTACATTCCATTTTCTTTCTCTCAGTCTAATGCAAAAACATCTTGGTTTACTCACGCCTGTTCTACTGCTGTCTGCAACAAGGAGGAAGCATTCAAACGTTACCAATGCCTTAAAACTCAAGAATCTCATTCTTTTTATGTTTCTGCCCGGAATCAAGCCAAATCCGTTCTTTGACTTGCCCAGCACTCTTTCATCAATAATAAATGCACTGAACTATCCAACTCTAGCTCTTCCCAAGCTTTCTGGCATCTAGCCAAAAACTTTTCTAACAATTTCTCTTCCTCGTCTTTCCCTCCCCTTTTCCACTCCGATGGCACAACCATCACTTCTTCCTCTGACAAAGCTGAACTCTTCGCTCAAACTTTTGCTAGAAACTCCACCTTGGATGATTCCAGTGCTATTCCTCCCTCTCCACCCCCCTCTCTCCTACTTATGCCTAATATCCTATTCTCTTCTAAAGATGTACTTTCTACCCTCTCTGGGCTTAATAGTAAGAAGGCGTACGGTTCGGACGGTGTTCCTCCTGTTGTACAAAAAAAATTTGCTTCCGTGTTCACTCCCTGCCTAGGCAAACTCTTTCGTCTCTATCTCTCCTCCAACGTCTTCCCTTCTTGCTGGAAGTTTGCTCTCATTCAACCTGTCCCTAAGAAGGGTGACCACTCTCAACCCTCCAACTATCGTCCAATTGCTCTCATCTCTTATATCTCTAAAGTTTTTTAAACTATTCTTGCTTCCAAATTTCTTAAGCATTTCTCTTCACATAATCTACTCTCAGATCGCCAGCCAGTACCGTATGGCTTCCTTAGCTCTACTGGTAATCTTCTTTCATATCTTACTAACTCTTGGTCATCCTCCTTTCGGTACTTCGGTGAGACCTTTTCTATTGCACTAGACATATTGAAGGCCTTCGATAGAGTCTGCCACAAATCTTTAATTTCTAAACTACCCTCCTTCGGTTTCTAACCCTTTATCTGTGCCTTTGTCTCTGATTTCCTTTCTGGCCGTTCCATAGCTGTGGTTGTGGACGGCCATCGCTCACTTCATCATCCTATCAACTCCGGTGTTCCTCAGGGATCTGTCCTATCTCCCATTATCTTTCTAATTTTCATAAATGATCTTCTCTACTGTACCTCCAGTCCCATCCATTCATACGCAGACTCAGACGATACTACCTTACACTACTCAATTAGTTTTCCAGCAATCCCTCAAAAATAAATGTAATGCAGCCATACAACACTTATCTTCTGATCTAACTACTATTTCCAATTGGGGCAGAGAAAACCTTGTTGCCTTTAATGCTTCCAAAACCCAATTTATCCATCTTACTACCCGTCCGGAACCTCCCAGAGGACTATTCCTTATACTTCAACAATACAAAAATCAATCCTTCATCTTCTCTCAATATTCCTGGTGTCTCTTTTTCATCTGCTCTCACTTGGAAGGACCATATTACCAGTCTTGCTAAGGCAGCCTCCTAGAAGCTAGGTGTGCTCAACCGCCTCAAGGGGTTCTTTACCCCTTCACAGCTTCTTGTTCTGTACAGGAGTACAGTTTGTCCTTGTATTGAGTATTGTTCTCATGTGTGGGGAGGATCATCTCACACAGCACTCCTAGACAAAGTAGAAAGGAAGGCCTTTCGTATCATTAACTCCCGTCCACTCACCAACTCTCTGCAATATCTCTCTCTTCGACGTAATTTTGCATCTCTCTCGCTATGATATCACTACTATAATAATCAGTGTTCTTCAGAGTTCTCCCAATGTATACCACCTACTCTACGTAGGGTACGTGGTACCCGTCTTGCAACACAATCCCACTCCTACTCTGTGCAACTCTCCAGCCCAAGAGTGAAACTTTACTCTCAGCTTTTCTTCTATTCAACAGCTGAGCTCTGGAACTCTCTCCCAGAATCAGTCTTTCCCTCTTCCTATGACGTAAATTGCTTCAAACTCTGTGTGTCCAGGCATTTTGGCTCGAACGTCTCTTGATTTTTGGCTCTGTCACTTTTTCAACTCTGGGGGAGGCACTCGCTACAGGCAATTCTGCCTTTTTGTCTCCCTCACTCATATACAAAAAAACGTAAATGAGTGTTCATATAATATTTATTATATTGTATTGTAGTGCAATCATTCTTGTGAACAAATTAAGGATAGGGAGAGAGAGAGAGAGAGAGAGAGAGAGAGAGAGAGAGAGAGAGAGAGAGAGAGAACAGAACAGAACAGAACAGCTGGATCTTCGGACCACTATGTTATTCTCAGCACCATTACTGTTACAGCTGATCGGAGGCTGTGGCACGTATCAACTGGTTATGGAACAGGGCAAATTGGGATGGTCTTCAAAATGCACTTAATAACATCTCATGATTATCTTATCGGAGATGTTAATCATCAAGTTGAAGCTTTTACCAACATTCTTTGTTCCTTACAGAGTAAATTCATCCCTATCCAGACCTATGAAGCAAAGTCGGGAGACCAACCATGGTTTGGCTTCAACTGAAGAGTTGCAGCAGATTAGAAAAGTAAAGCATGGCTACAATGCAAAAGACGCCCAACTCAATGGACCAAGCATCTGCATAAACTTGCCTGTAAAAATATGGAACAGGTGCAGATACAAGCCATGAAAAAGTGGAAAGAGGATCTGAAATCAAATCTTACAGGCAAGAACGTCGGGAGCAAAATATGTTGGAGTAGCATTAAACAACAACAAGGTTTTGCTCCTGATGATTGCATCCCACCTTTAAGCAAATATGATGGATCCATGGCTATCTGCAGTAAGGACAAGGCTGAGATTCTGGCATCTGACTTGTAAAGCAAAATGAATGTACCAGACCCAGACTGCTCACCTCCGGCTGTACGAGCACAGAACAATGCTCGGTTAAGAGATTTCACAATTACCATAGATGATGAGAAACGGCAACTAGAGGAAGCTGACCCCAAGAAGGCCGCTGGACCAGATAACATCAGTCTATATATCTTAAAGCGTTGCGCACATCAGCTATGCCAGCCACTCGCCATCATTTTTCAGAATTGCCTCGACTCACAACAGTGGCCCAAAGCAAGAGTTGTGGTCATTCACAAGAAAAGCAGCAGAACAGACCCAAAAAATTACAGACCAATCTCCCTTCTTTCTCTTATTGGGAAAATTCTGGAGACAATCTTGGCAACAACAATTGTAACTTTTCTGGATACACATCACCTTCTCAACTCTAAGCAGTTTGGCTTCAGGAAAGGTAGATCTACAGTAGACTTGCTACTCCACTTATCTACCACGTGGAACCAGGCCCTTGACATGGGAAAAGACACCTATGTAATTGCACTTGACATCGAGGGTGCCTTCGACAGGGTGTGGCATGCGGGCATCACCACCAAACTGAGGAGTCTAGGGTTGTGTGATGATCTACTTCACCTAATCAATGATTACCTGCAAGACAGAACACTTCAGGCAGTTGTCAATGGACATAACTCTGCTAAATATGCCATCAAAACCAGTGTCCCACAGGGCAGTGTTCTGGGACCTTTGTTGTGGAATGTTTATTTCAATGACATTCTGCAGCTCATTCCCGAGGCATTTGCTTATGCTGACGACTGTACTCTAACATTCACTTGTAACAAAGATGAGAGGCAAGCCACCGTCACTCGTATCAACAATGCCATACATAGTATCACCTCTTGGGCAAAACGCTGGCAAGTGAACCTTATTCCTGAGAAAACTCAAGTAATGCTAATCTCTCGGAGACAAGATATTCCAGCATGTACACCATCATATATTCAGCTTGATGGGAGGAAGGTTCAGATGCAGAGTCAAGTGACAATTCTAGGAGTAAAATTTAATGATAATTTGTCTTTCACCAGCCATGTTAAGGACATCACAAAGAATGCTGCATGGAAACTTGGTTGCATTCGACGTATATCACATCTCCTGGACTCTAAAGGTGTTGCTACTCTGTATAAGTCTCAAGTTCGTCCATTGATGGAATACTCTCCACTTGCATAGTCATTATGTCCCCCCTTATACTTGAAACTTTTGGACCAAATACAGAAAAGAGCTGAACACTTGATCCAACTCTAAGAACAAGAACATCATGTCCCCAGGTTTCAGCCTCTACAATAGCGTCGGGATGTGGCAGGTTTATGTGTTAACATACAAAACCCCAAATAATGCACGCTCCACACCTAACAGCCTTACATCTACAACCTGCCCAACAAAGATCATATGCAACAAGAACCGCATCCACAAGGTATCATCAGGTCAGTGTTCCATTTGTTAGGACAGAACACTACCTTCGTTACTACTTACCAAAGTCGGAGGTTAATAACTGGCTCAGGAATATCACAGTTTCGTACTAAATGTTGGTAATATAAATATTAGTTATCATACTTCACAAAGAGGGATCTAAGATAAAATATATACCGGTAGATATTATACTATATAATATATATATATCAATGCTATATTTGTTTTGCTTTTTAAATGTGTTTCGCTATAGATAATTCCACGTTTCATCACTGGAATTTTAGCTGTTGTAAAGTTTAGAAGAAAAAAAAGAGAGATAGAGAGATTTACATAGATACACTGGCCACACAGATATTACGATCCGTGCGAGGTGGCCAGGACTTAATCCTAATAGAGATAGCAACCCTAAGAGAAAGTGGACGGAAAGGATAGCAAAGATGAAGGCTCTCTCCCCACCCTCCGGCAATTTGCCGTACATGAAAATAGTTAGAAATGAATAACCTTGCAGGGCTTGGAAATCGCCTGAAGGAATTTATAGTATAGTTAGAAATGGAAAAGGAGGGGGGGGGATGCACACCTTCATTTGTTTCTGCTCTCTTCAACTGAAAACGTGTTCATTTCTGCCAGATTCTCTTGTCAGTGATCAGCTTCTACTGCAGACCAACTTCTCTGTGATATGTGTCTAACCTTTTTTTAAATGTGTATATTGAGTCACTGTCAATAACTTCATTAGGGAGCTTATTTCACTCACTAATAATACTGTGGGTGAAGAAATGTTTAGTTATGTCTAGGTTCGCTTTCCTCTGTTCGTTTTAATTTGTTTCCTCTTGTGGAACCTTCTTTGGCTATCTTAAATAGATTATTAAAATTTACGTTACTAAATCCTTTTAGTATCTTAAAACACTCTATCAGAGCGATATATATATATATATAATAATAATAATAGTTCTTAAAGCTAGCGCATGCTAAGCTAGCTAAGGATAGCTCAATAAGGCCGATTAGGCGTATTTCCATTGGGGTCCTGTACTACTACCCTTTGCTCATGAGGGATGGTAACGACTCAGTGCTTGTGAAAAATCTTTAATGCGCCGAGCGTGGGCGCGAACCCGGGCCTTCTGGGTGGAAGTCCGAGAGACGCTAGTCACTACACCAAGCGAGCCGCTAATATATATATATATATATATATATATATATATATATATATATATATCAGGCTATATATATATATATATATATATATCTATATATATACCTGTATATATATATATATATATATATATATATATATATATATATATATATATATATATATATATATATATATATATGTAGCGAGAGAGGGGAAATAGAGAGAGAGCGAGAGCCTCCTCCAACGCGCCCCTGTTAGTAGGGTCATTTGCTTGGAATCCGTGACCATTTTGTTCCTACCTTTTTCTCTCGATGGATTTGACAACCTGAATCATTTTAAAGGGAAATTAGCTCCTATGCCCCTCTGAAAAATGACGGCTAACTCTGCTAGACCCCAATATTCAAAATGGCCGCCAACGCCATCTTGAAAAACATGAAATGTAATATCTCTGGCATCAGATGAGCTACAAGGACGAATGAGGTGTCCTTTTTCACTAATTCTGGCATTACAAATCCACTGGAATGGTTATTGTATTGTATTGTATTGTATATTGTATTGTTATTGTATTGTATTATACTGATTGTACATACTAATCTGCCACTTCACTGTCACTACATGATTCACTGTATGAGCCACTATCAGAATCACTGTCCTCACTTTCGCTGCTATCATCACTGTTGTTCTCTGCCTGCGGTGTATATCTAATATTACTTTTTTACTGTTTCAGATGGATCGCATGCCCATCTGATGAAAATCGCTGACTTGTGAAGTGACCGAAATAATGGATAATAGAAGAGAGAGTGAAGAGTTACCAGACAAGACATTAAATGAATACGAGTGCATTTTACTCTGTGGTAAGCGATGTACCGCAGATGATCGTTTGGAAAAAATTACACCTGAGAAGTGGGAATCCATCCTGGAAAAGTCTTTACAATGGAAAGAACTTGATAAGTTTCAACATATACATGAAAATGTGGATTGGGAGAAGGGACCAAAGGGTCACTACATGCATAGCACTTGTTACGCATCATTATCCAGCAAGCGCAAGCTCTCTCAAGCCGAAAAACGCAAACACAAATCCGAGGAACGTCTTGAAAGAGATGAAGCATCAGATCAACAAGACCCTTCCCCAGAGGCCAGTGCACCTAAAAGGCTCCGCTCCAGTATGGGTGTCCTTCACGATAAGACTCTATGTGTGTGGTGCATGAAAGGGGCATACAAGAGTAGTGATCATGACAAGCAGATTTTACTCCTATCAACAGTAGATGCCTGGACTAAATTCAAGTTACATACTGTCCGTCTGGAAGATGAGGTCATTGAGATTGAGACTTGACACTCTGATTGCATCCATCCCAGATAGTCAAACAGCATTTGGGTTGGAGATCCGCTACCATCGTGCGTGCTGGCGCAAATATGTAAGCGACCACAAGCCCCTTTCAGATGAAAGCACTCAACATCTGCAGCGTGTAAACCTCCGAGAGGCCCAAGCTCTCTTCTTTCATCATATTCGTCAAGTCATCTTCAAAGACCATGAAATTCGCACACTGCAAGGCCTGCTGCAGGACTATAAGCGCATTATATCAAATCACGGACATAACTCAGTAGTAAAATCCAGCTACTTAAAGGAAATTCTATCAATGAATTTGGGGAAGACATCGGATATCATGAACGCATTCAAAAGAATGTGAGTGAACTGGTATATGATACAACAGCAGCAGGTATATACATCGAGGCGGCAATATCTTCATTGGGTGTCAGCAATGATCAGTTGGTGATGAATGTTGTGGCACGACTCAAAGAGCAAGTCATCAGGACAAATACTATTCCCTGGCTCCCATATATACACGAGTTGGAGAGAGAAGAAGACCTCAGTGAGCTTCTGCTGAAGCTGCTCACATGGCTGAAACACCCAAATAAGTCTACAATTGATGACAGTCCATCCGTCCGATCGATTGCATCTATCCTCACAAGCTACATCACTGGAAAACGCACTGCATTTGAGATAAATCTCTCTGTCTTGCTACATGGACTGACCAAGAGTAGGGAGATAGTCGACATAATGCACAAAGATGGACTGGGCATCAGTTACAATGACGTACTTATGCTGCGAAATTTTTGGGTGGTCAATGACCTCAAGTGCTCATCTGATTACCCCTTCGAACTAGCTGAGGGTAAGCCTGCTATCGCTATAGTCGACAACGATGACTTCAAGAGCGACACACTGACCGGTGCTGGCCAGTCACACCGCACTAATGTCATGTTTGTGCAGCCAGAATCATTTGATACAGAACTTCCTTCCGAGAATCACGAGGATAGACCAGTTCCCGGTGCCAACTTTGCATCAAACCTCTCGACAACTCTCAAAGAGCTCGGAAGTGAAATGCAAAAAGTCAACCCATACAAGACAGCGAAGCGTGGGGAACCACCTCTCAGGAAGCCACCAGCTGATCAAAGTACTCCTCCTCCTGACACATCGGTGCAAAGAATTTGTGGTGTGATCCATGCATTGGCCAGGGCGCAAGATGACCGAACGAGACCTAAGCCAGAAGAACAGACTGTGCCTGGGTTTTCAGGGTTTCACGCCAGCATGTCAAATGCAGATGAAAAGAGTCGAGCAATATACCACATGACTTATCCCAACCCACCCAGTAAGACAATTCTCAATGATGTGATGTGTAAGCTTGCAAAAATCAATCGAAGAAAAAAAGATGCCTTTTTCAATAATTGTTGGTGATCATCCTGTCTACGTGCTCATGCTAGAGTTGAAAAGTGAGAATGCTGAGCTGTTCAGCAAAATCTTACCATTCATGGCACCCTTCCACATCCAAATGTCGTTCATCTACACTATATACAAGAGGTTTAAGGGATCTGGCATCTCAGATGTGTTGGTGGCAGCTGGTGTTATTGCAGACGGGTCTGTTGATCAGGCCCTTCGTGGAAAACATGTTAAGCATGGGGTTCGCTGCTTGCGACTATTCTACGAGACTCTGGTCCACCATGTCATAGACAAACGTTTGGAAGATTCCCCTCTATCTGAAGAAGTAAAGGCATCCCTTGCCAAGCTTCGACATCCGATTGATGCACAGGAACTTGCAGATGAACATGCAGAGCTAGAGAGAAATGCTGAGCTGAAGGACCTCATTGATGCTCTCTTCAAGGACTTTGAGGGTGCCCCACAAGCAGAATACTGGATGTCATTCATGGAAATGGTTGAGGTTCTAACTCAAAATATCCATGCAATCAGAACAAGCAACTGGACTGAGTTCAAGTTCTCACTCAAGCTCATGCTTCCTTTGATGCAAATCTATGATAATGACAAGTATTGTCGGCATCTCCCCGATTTCACCGCAGTGCTTGATACCCTTCCTGTCGATCAGGCTGCATTCATGGAGAGTGGTATGTTTGCACAGTCAATGACAGGAAAACCATATTCGTGTGTCGCTCTCGACATATGGATAGAGTCAACAATGAATAAGGGCTCTAAGCTGAAGTCTGGTTGGTTGGCCATTCTGAACAATGAAAAGCAGCTCCTTTCAAACATTCGGAATGTGAATTACATCAATCGGGTGAGAACAAAGGTCCATCGCCATGCTAATCGCAAGAAACAAGGAAAAGGGAAGCATGCTGATTGCTCGTCGAGTAAAATGAAGAAGGATGAACAAGCTGTACAGGATATAAGCGCATGTCTCACTGAATTCAAGTGTGATCCATTTGACCATACAAACAAGACACTTCGATCCCTACAGTCAGGAATCCCAGCCTCAGACGCTCTCGCTGCCGACTTGAAATCGGCAAAGGAGGATGGCACAAGCAAACTGAAGCAGTTCTTGAATGAGAGAGTGTATTCCAAGACCAAGTCTCTCAACGACAGAGTTCCCCGTAGCAAGTGTTTGAACTTTTCAACTCAGGAATTGAAGAAAGCAGATGGTGAGAACCTGAGGGGAAAGACTGAGGAAATGGAGCGTAATGCCTTGGCCTCTGTTCTCGGACTGGTTGAAACGAGTGGTGCCCTCAAACTTCAAGAAGTCCTGCAGCATCGTGTTACAGCCGAGTGCCTTTTCATCTTCAACGTCAATGGAACCATCCGTAAGGCACAGAAAAGCAAGCTTCAACAAAAACTAACTATGACTGTCATTCCAGAGCCTGATGTATACACGTCTATTATTGATATGGGCCTCATCTGGCGCCTAACAACTCCTACCATTGAAGACAGAGAGAAGGGAGATGGTACCAAGTATACCTGGGGAGATTATGCAGAGAAGTTGGTGCACTTCGTTCTAACGAGACACAAGCATGCTGAGCGCATCATTTGCGGTCAATGATTCATATGATCAGAATTACACGATCAAGGACAGTGAGAGAATACTGCGCCAAAAAACCCTGCCAATCAGCAATGTCTTCATGAAGACAGAAGATAAATTTCCTTCTAGTAAAGTTTTCCATGCTCTCCTGGGTATACCTGAGAACAAAATCCGCCTTCAGGCATTTCTTCAAACGGAATTCCAGAGAACAGCAGCAACAACTAGCACCAAGATCATCTACTGTGTAGTTGGCAGCACTGCAAAGAATCTCACCACAGGCAAGCTTGTGCCAGAGCTCACATGCTCCCATGCAGAGGCAGATACGGCAATGCTCACCATATATAGTGTGCTCCGGTCAGACAGCTACACAGCAGCTGTCGTTCTTGACACAGAGGACACAGACAACTACGAGCAAGCGGCATATGTTGCTCAGAAGACAACAGGAATCCTGTGTGTGAAACGCAAACGTCAGCTTATCGATGCCCAATGTTTGTGCAGTGAGGCAATGGCTGCATCCATCATACCACTTCATGTCCTCACTGGGTGTGACCACAACTCTGGCTTCTATGGAGCAAGCAAGAAGCTCATCGCAGATCGTCTGGAGAAGTCTAAAGAGGCACACGACCTGCTAGAAGCATGTGGTACACAGCTCCTAGTCACAGAACAGGTCATCAGTGATTTGGAGTGGTTTGTCATTCGATATGTCTATGGTGATACCAAAAGCAAGACCCTGGGAGATGCGAGGGCAACGAAGTGGAGAGCTCAGAAGAAAAAAAGCACTATCCGACTTGTGCCTGACTTGGACAGTCTCCGTCCACACTTGGAGCGTGCAAACTATCTTGCATATTTGCAAAAGCATTACCAGCTCCAAAGTCACCCCTCACCGATCGGCCATGGATGGCATCTTGTAAATGGCCTATGTCTGCCTGTCCGTTCAACCCAGCCCCCACTTCCCCCATCCATACCACTACCTACAAATCCGCAGGCAGAGAACAACAGTGATGATTGCAGCGAAAGTGAGGACAGTGATTCTGATAGTGGCTTATACAGTGAATCATGTAGTGACAGTGAAGTGGCAGATTAGTATGTACAATTAGTATAATACAATACAATAACAATACAATATACAATACAATACAATACAATAACCATTCCAGTGGATTTGTAATGCCAGAATTAGTGAAAAGGGACACCTCATTCGTCCTTGTAGCTCATCTGATGCCAGAGATATTACATTTCATGTTTTTCAAGATGGCGTTGGCGGCCATTTTTAATATTGGGCTCTAGCAGAGTTAGCCGTCATTTTTCAGAGGGGCATAGGAGCTAATTTTCCTTTAAAATGGTTCAGGTTGTCAAATCCATCGAGAGAAAAAGGTAGGAACAAAATGGTCACGGATTCCAAGCAAATGACCCTACTATGTCGACCTTGTCAGGACCAGTCTCTTTGGCAGCGAAATCAGTAAAACCATCAGGCAGTTCCAGTTAAGCCTGGAGACCTTGTCCTCTGACTAAAAATCCCTTCCATCCAACTTTCTCCTTGCCCTATCACCACTTCCCCCTAAACCCCTTTCACTACTATTTTTCGTTTCGTTTCGAGATTGTAGAAAGAAAGAAAGAGAGAGAGAGAGAGATATGGGTGTTATACCAAGTGTGTGCCATCCTCTTTATAGTTCTTATTATTTTCATTGTTGTCTATTGTATTTATATTCTTATATATTTGTTTATGTATTAGTGTCATTGTATGCCATTGTTTTGTTTTGTTTTTTAGTGTTATTGTATTTGTTGCTTTGTGATACTTGTCAAAAGTTAATTAATTTTTCATACTGATTGGTAACTGTCACGGGTTAGGAAAGATAAGTTGACTCACACCCTTTCTTCTCTATCTGCCGAAGATGTCTTGGAATGCAGAAGAAAGCTTGCACCTCCGTGTTTCATTTTCCTAGCGAGTACAAGAAATTTGTATATCACGTGTAGTTGTGGTTCTCTCTCTCTCTCTCTCTCTCTCTCTCTCTCTCTCTCTCTCTCTCTCTCTCTCTCTCTCTCTCTCTCTCTCTCTCTCTCTCTTTTCTCTCTCTCTCTCTCTCTCTCTCTCTCTCTCTCTCTCTCTCTCTCTCTCTCTCTCTCTCTCTCTTTCTAAACTTTACATTATATGGTATATATACAGTATATATATGTTGTGCCGGGTTCTGATAGATTAGTTCCCTTGATACAGTCCGTAAAACAATCCAGTTCTGGTTTGATGGACTTAAATATACTTGACAGGAACGTACCGAGTAGGTTCTATATACAGCAAAATGGTATTCAAAGGTTCAATATTGTTATGCCCTGTTTTTCTACAGGATTAACTTGGTCAATGTGGGCTCTATCTGACTGGGTATATAAGGCTGCATGCACAATACAAGGTATGTGGAATAGAGAACACAAAATAAACACACGGTAACACGACACACGTTCACGTTTATTATAGTAAGTGAATAAAGAGCATGGAAAGATAGTAATTCTCGTACAAAACAAATAATAGAAGGGAACTGCTAGCATTAGCGGATCTGGATGGAGCCTAGTCTCCCACTTCCAACGTTCAGGTATACTCTTCTGATCACGGGTTTAGTTAGCAAGTTTTATTATACTGGAAGACCTCAATATTATTATGTATTCAATTTCACTGATTAGATCTCTTACTGGCTGGTCGCGTGCCCAAGTAGCAGCTCACAGTTAGAATTAGACACGCGTATATTTCAGAACACGGAATCTCTAGTAACCTCATGGGGGTACTGATCTAAGGTTTATATTCTTATGGCAGAAATACGTAGAACACAAATCAGTGGGCGAACGTTAGATATCACTAGAGTTTTAATATCTGAATAAGGTAATTACGAGAGTCAAGGTCGCCTGTTAATTAAAGAGCACTGATCGCTTAGTACGTCCCAAATGGAATGGTTAAATATGAATTACACTGGGCAAGGTTTTAGCCACTTTATAGAAAGTTAATAAGTGAGTATCAAGCTAGTACTATAACACTTAGTACTAGCAACATGAATCTTGAATAGTATTGGTAGATCTGGTCCTGGTTATCTTGCTTCCGGTGATGTTGGGGGCTAACGACTGGTTCCTCGGCCGTCCAGATGGTCCAAAATGTAGGAAGTAAAATGCCCCAGAACAAGAAGCCCACCACAGAAAACCTCCCGTCTAGCCCTGACATACCTCCACCAGGCACCACAGTGAGAAAACCACCACCCCCACCCCAAACCAAGTACACACCCAACCGCACCACACAATCTACCTCAGTAACCTCACGCTACAACTTACGCCCACGACAAAAATCGTTTAAAACCTCCAGAAAATACACCCTACTAACCAAATTCCGTAGGTCTGCCAGACCACTACCCTCCTCCTCCTCCTCCTCCTCCTCCTCTTCTTCTTCGTCGAATTCTCCCCCACAAAGGGAAAGAAGACGAATAATCACCAGCAAATCACCAACCTCATCAAACAACACACCACACACACGCCCCTACCCCCAACCCTCCAACTTAAATCTACACCCCTTACCCACCCGCCTAGCCCCCCCCCCATCCTCCCCTTTCCCCCCCCCCCCCACCACCCCACCCACACACCGACCAACCTCCTTATCTCACCGAACCCCCAACCCCAACCCCACAAAGTCACCCCCCCGAAAACCCCCACATGTCATTTACCTATAAAACGTGCTTCCCCTCAATATAAAACATCGTCGAGCGACTCAAGTCCCACGACAAACATCTACCTTCCCACCAGGACCGCCAGAGGTAGAATAATCAACAGACCCATCAGATTTAAAGACAGCGATACAAAAATAACACCCCGTTCTGACACTAAGGACCCAAGCCACACAACACACACACCCCCTCCTTCCCACACACCTCCTTCACCCACCTTACCTAAACCGATCTGGCGCGTTGCCTCACTATATATTCCCAACCTACAACACCGCCCAAGAAAACCAAATAAAACCCAGACTCACATTCCCCCTTCATCCCCAGCTCTGTTGTCACGCGTGAATCCCCTTTCGGTTAGTAACCCATTTACCACCCTAAACAGACTTCCTGTCAATCCCACACACCTCACTCCGACCCCCACGGGGGAAAGCTACAAACCATTCATACGAAAGGTTAAAGTAAAAAACCCCACTGGACACATGGCCCGTGTACCACACCCACACCAAGCCCGGGCAGCCGCCCGCCACAACACAGAGGACACATTCTTACAGGTATACATTGACCTGCAAAAGAAACCTGCCCGTCACTCTCGTGTTTGGTGGAACTTTCTAAATACCCTGAAAATGACCCACCATCACTATGCTTCTTTTAACTTCACCCTTGAGGCTCGAGGACGAGCCTATAATGAAGGAGAGGGAAGTAAAATGCCCAAGAACAAGAAGCCCACCACAGAAGCCATGAGCGAACACCACACAGAAACACCCGGAAGAAAGGTCCACAGAACGAAAGGACCAGCTGACCGAGCCAGCCATTTCAGACAGGCCCAAGCCCGCAGGGCTAAGCAGCTCCAGGCCGCACCTACCTACCTTTTCTAAACTGACCATTTTCCACACCTCACGTACACTACCCCTCGTGTCCTACACTCCTAACTACAAAGATGATGAACAGGAATATACATTCATATTAAAAACACCCATGCCCTGTCCCTATGTTGAGCCAATGCCAACACATCAGACAGCCATAATTATATCTATGTATGTTCTTACATCCGAGAAGTAGATGTTATATATCTTAGAAGTTAAAACATCCCCGCTTGTCCCTAGACCTTGTATATCATTTCCCATGACGAGTATAGATATATGTAACCCGTGCTCAGTCGCCCCCTTGCATTGTTCCTCTAGTAACTAAGTGTCTCTATGCAATCCTTAGTTTAAGTATTAATATTAACATTCCCTAACATCTTGTCTTGCCAGACTAAGCTTCTGAAGACCCATCGCCCCATAAATCTATGTATTCAATCCTTAGGTTAAGTATTTTTATCCGCCATTGTGTTCACCTTTTTCCATTTACTGTTCCACAATTGTCATACGTCTTCCCCTTGTCTCCTTCGTATCCACAGTCCACACTACGCCAATTTACTTCGTGTCATACACCTCTTACCCCAACCAGAGATTGTATAAGATAACCTGGTTCCCAGTATCTGTCATAAGTACCCCGAAACAATAACTAAGTACCCCTACGAACTGCTGCTGTTGTTGGTATATTTATATCTCATAGAAAATGCAGTTCCCAGGGCCAACTAATAGTATCCATAACCCCTCGGACTGATCACATTACTCTATCTTTTCCTGACTCATATACCACCCCATAGTTGCATTCCCCGGTAGCATTTGGCTAACGTATTCTACTGCCTTTTCAAACTTCCATATCAACTGCAGCCTAATGCCACCCCCACGCCCAGAGACCTTAGGGTCAAATTTCCCTATAGCCCCCCTGCACTCCCCCCCTCTCATTATAAGACCCCGCACTTCTCTACTCTTGTCCAACCTAGCCTCTCTCTCATACCTCTTGAAGATCCTTGAATTGTCCGTTGCTAATGCTCTCCAACCTTTTATATATATACTCCTATCCAGCCTACCTTCACTTAGTAGGCCAGAACAACATTAGAACTTTACTAGCCCCTTGCATGCCATCTATTCTCTTACAACCCATTCACAACCCTGCACCTAATGGTCATCGGTGCGAGGCTAGCCGCCTCGCCAGTAACTAACTTCTATTGCCATACTTCCAGATAAATGTGGCAGAGTTAGCAACCCAGTCTCCACCACATCCAGCAAACCCTACAATTAACAACCAGCCAAGTAAAACCAGCTAGCCAAGGCACCTTCGGTTTTGGTATTAAGGACACCCACATCTGTCTCATACACAGAGGGTTATTACGAACACTGGTGATATGGCAAGCCCCTAGCCACAGCCGCCGGACGACTATCACAGAGAGAGGGCACCCAGCTCCCCCTTTTTGCCCACCCGAGGAGGGAGACCCCCACTCCCGCGGAGGTATACCTGGCCCCTGTTTTGACTTCCGAGTCATTGCCAGGTAGCACAGGAATTCTTCCTATCAATGAACTAACCATGCATGACTAACACCTTTACTAACCTCTATTTACTCACAATAAACCATTTACCTTTCTTGCATGCTCTGATCACTAAATTAGCACCTCAGCTATACCATAGAATGAAGATTGAACAATCTAAGAGAGACGCTCCTATCACAGCTGTCCCCATCCTCCTCGCAAAGTAGATCCAGTCTCCCTCCCCTAAATACTTCCAGTATAGCCAAAATAGTACCTCTTACTAAGGCTCAGTTATATGAAAATATAAAGGCTTCCTATAGCCCTGTGCCACAACAGTAAATACCATCTTACCTAGTCCCCATATCTATTGAGAGCTCAAATAAGTCCATAAGACTCGAGATCCCTACTGTCTACAGGGTCCAGAACCGAGCCTATAAATCTAGCTCCCGCCCCCAGTCAAATCAGTTGAAAGCTAGACACCAACCAGTGGTCACTACCCTGCAGTTTACCTCTAGCTCTGCCCTCGTGTTGTTCCGGAGTGAGATTCCAGATCCGGCAGACTCCGTGGCAGAGAAGACTGATAGAAGCATCTGTCCATGTACAAGTCCTAACATGCACCTTATAACCTTCACACAAATTCGTGGGTATATAAGTGTGTAGTCAGCAACGATCGTCAAGAGATCCGACTTGAGAACTTCCTGCAATGCCCTCGAAAATGTCCCGCACCCACATTAATACTAACCCGAGTTGACGTCAGGTATAGCGTAAAATAGTCGTAGATGGTAAGTCCAATAAACTCATCTCGAGAGACTATCACTGTGGTAAACTATCAATGGAAGTTAAATATTACTAAGCTATAATGAATCAAATCAAATCAATCTAAATGAAAACTACTCTATATCTAAATTGAATTCAATCTGAAACAAGCTAATTCATATCCAAAGGTCTCACATAATAAATGTATATATAGGGTAAGGTTATAAGGGTTAATATTAGCCAGGAATTAACTCACCAATAGTTCCACGTGGCAATGAGGCAAGGGAGAACGTTTTACCCAATATGGCGGTGGACAATGGGGAACGAGACTTCGGTCCCAAGACTCGAGTCAAGTTAAAGAAAGAATTAATGATTACATGGGAATGGACATGATTATTATAATTTATGCTTATCTATCAGTCAGTCATGATGTCGATGAGAGCGTCGTGATGGTGTAGCTGTGTGTATTGCTGTATGTGTATTGTGATTACAGGCACAAAAGCTCGATCAACTGAGGGCGGAAAATTAGATGTTGACTGGTTGGTGTTCGTGAAGGCTCTGGCGTACCTCAAAAGCACACCTTGCTGCCTTGGCAAACCGCCAGGAGCCCAAATTATCGTACCGCATTTAGGTTGCTCTATACGATAAATTATATTAATATATACGATAAATTCATATATACTACATAAGACCATGGCAATATTGCTTAATAGCATATTAGGCCTTTTATAACTTAACTTATTTACAATCTTATAATATACGATCTACTCGTCCTACGTCGTGCTGTAGGAGAGATCGTGACGTCACAGAGACATATGAGATCACAAAAGAGTCATATTCTATCGTATTTATACGATACACTCCCCCCACAAAAAAGACCTGAATCCCACCTTAAACCTAAAGTTGCCCAGAGGCTATCTTCTGACGCCACAAGTCGACAGCGCCAGCAGCAGCGCGTCTGGGACGCGTCCCGGTCCGAGAATGATCACCATCAGTAAGAGGTGAGTCGTTCCTTTGAGAATCCTCGGACCCAGCAATAACAGGTGGAGCCTCAGATTGCAATGCGGAATCGAGCTCCAAAGCATACAAACGTGCGATAGGACGAACAGTAGTTCCAGTGGCTGTCTTCAATAGCGCCACCCGCTCTACAGAGTCTGCCCCCTTGTATACCTCCAATACGCGGCCTAATTTCCAGTATAAACGAGGACTATCTTCTTTAATTAAAACAACTTTGCCAACTGTAGGTGCCGTTGGTCTACCAGAGGGAGTAACACTCCTTTCCCTCAATGCTAGCAGATATTCACTAATCCACCGTTTCCTAAAATCCTCCCATTATCCTGGATATATACTGGTATCTCTTAGACACCGCTACCTCAGAGTACAACGAGGGATCCTCTAACTCTACTATGGACTGAAAATCAGATGGAAACGCAGTCAATGGTTTTCCATATAGCAAGTGAGCTGGCGTTAATGGTAGTGGTTCTTGCAGGTCGTTGTACACATATGTAAGCGGGCGATCATTCACGACTGCCTCTATCTCTGTGAGGACTGTCGTCAACTCACTCTTCTTTAATAGAGCACGTCCTACAACCGCTCTGAGTCCTGACTTTACTATGCCGACACACCGTTCCCACATTCCACCAAACCAAGGTGCCTTAACTGGAATGAACCTCCATTCGCACTTCTTCTCTCCCAAAAAAGTGATGATAGCAGGATCACTACTCATATCCTTTAGATATTTTGATGCTTGGACATAAGTGGGAGCATTGTCGCTAAGAATGAGTTGAGGGAATGAACGACGGGCACAAAACCGTCTGAACGCCAGCATAAATTCTTCGCTAGACATATTATCACATAGTTCTAGGTGTACCGCTCGAGACGTCGCACAGGTAAACAATAATATATAAACCTTCTCACTCTCCCTCGTCTTCAATGCCCCTGTGTAATCTAATCCTACCGCTTGGAAAGGTTCTACGTGCTTTACACGGTATTCAGGTAGGGGTGGAGCTGGTCCAGTTGCATATGGTTTACCGTTTAGTCTCTGGCATATTACACACTTTCTCACTACGCGTCGAGCTACTTGTCGAACTCTGGGTATCCACCATGTGAGACGTAAATTTGATATAATATGACATACCCCGTAGTGTTTTACTTCCCTATGTGCACGTATGATCAATAGATCAGTAACGTGATGTCTTGTTGGCATAAGTATAGGTCGGTTTGTGCCGTCTGGTACACCCGACCACTTCAGGCGACCCTCACACCTGATGAGGCCATTGTCTAGGTGCAACCTTAGTTGACGCACTATATTAGTCATTAATGTCTTATTCGAGCTTTTCAAGGATTCTAATTCATTGGAAAAGGTTTCTATTTGAACCCATTTGATCAAAGTTACTTCAGCTGCTTTAAATTCACGAGCATCAATGTTGTGACCCCTGTTGCAGAGTTGGCCCGTTACTTTAAGCTTGAGATTGGATACATATCGCAACACCCAAGCTACAACTCTGACTAGTTTATTATAGTCACCGAATCTTGCCCACTTCATGATAGGACCCGGTGGCTCATTTGGTTGGGCTGTAACTGCCACTGTTTCCAGTGGCAGAAGTCCCTCACCAACAGCATGCCATATAGTCCATTCACTTTCATGGAGCAGCCACTTTGGACCATGCCACCACAATTCGGACTTCATTAACTGGCTAGCCGTTATACCCCTAGTTATGAGATCACTAGGGTTTTCCTTTGTATTTACATAATGATATCAACGTCTGGCAAAAGGGCTCTAATCTCATCTACCCTATTCCGCACATAAACTGGCAGAGACTTCTTGCTATGTATCCAGTTGAGTGCGACCTGACTATCGCACCATACATGAACGATTTCATTATTTAATTCGCTCTCGTATGCTGCGCGTACATGTTGCACCAGACGTGCTAATAGCAGCATGGCAGTCAATTCCATTTTAGGGATAGTTACCTTTTTAACCGGGGCTACCTTGGCCCGGGCTGTAACTAAATGTGCCCCAAATGAAGTAACAACATATATGGCTACCCCGTATGCCGTGGCGCTAGCATCGCAAAACGTGTGTAACGTAACGTCACCGAACACCGCCACTTTACGAGGTATAAGTTTAGTACATAGGATGGCATATTCATTCAACAACAATGTCCCTTGGTCATTCAGGTCCTCGGGCAAACTGTCATCCCATCCTATCTTACGTCTCCAAACTTCCTGCATTAGAATCCTAGCTCTTATGGTAACGGGTAATGCTAGACCCAAAGGATCAAAAAATTGCGCAACTTTGCTCAACAGACTTCTTTTGGTGTGCGCTCCTGTCTGCTGAGCAAAAGACCTTGTTTGAAAAGTTAATATGCCATGTTTAGGTTGCCAGATCATCCCCAAATTTCTGGACTTTTCCTGGTTAAGAGATGCCGTACCATCCACTTGTATTAAACTCTGAAGATCTTCACTATTAGTAACCCACTCGCGGAGAAATAGATGTGCATCCGCAAACAATCTGCGTGCTTGCCAGTATGCATACAACAAATCATCTTGACTATCGCTACTACCCTGCAAATTGTCAATGTATAATCCGCGAGATAGTTTACTTGTGTCCTCATGAGTGTCAGCTAGATGTTTTCTGATTGTGGCATTTAACAAAAACTGCGAGCAAGTGGCCCCAAAGAGTACAACCCGAAAACGGTATATTATGATGGGACTTCCAGAGTCGCTAATGTCGCCGAACCAAAGAAAGCGGGTAACATCTCTATCTTCCTCCTTTAGCTTGACCATCAAGAATGCTTTCTCGATGTCACTGGTATAGGCGTACTTCCCCAGCCTAAACCGCAATAGATGTTGGGACAGGTCCGACACCATGGACGGACCTGTCAACAGGCAGTCATTTAGACTGGGTTGTTGTCCTTGGTGGGCAGAACAGTCATACACCACCCGTATTGGTGTGGTGACGCTGTCTTTCTTTACCCCATGATGGGCCAGATAGTGAACCCTACCCTTCTTACACGGTTCCTTGACATCGACTCTCTCTATAAAGCCCCTATCCTCATAACTCCGAAATACCTCGTCATACGCCTGGCGCGTGCTCGGTTCGTTAGACAATTTCCGCTGCAATGCGCGCAAGCGACCTAATGCCAAACCATAGTTGGTAGGCAGGTTTATCTCACTGTTCTTCCAGGGAAACTAACTTTATATTGCTTGTCTGAGGCACAATAGCACACAGACTCGTCAAACCTTTGTAGCGCAACTTCCGAGTCATAATCAGTCTCCATAGGATTAATGCCTATGTGATCCAATCTCCACAGTCGTTCCAGGTCGAACTCGGCAGCCATCTTAGGGTCACTAGGTTGGGAATCCTCCCTTCCCAACTCCTCTGCCGCGGTTACATTGACTCTATATATCGAGACCGTGTCGACCAGGACCTTTGACTGTGTAGTATGCACCTTTCCGCTCATGCAGTATCCAAATTTAGTGGGGATTAAAATTACACCACACATCTTTTTAAATCCAGGGTATACTACTTCTTAATAATGATCCACACCAAGTAAAACATGCACCTCACTCTGATTTCCCATGGGATCTGACAAGTTAACCCCTTTGCTACATAATGCGTGTTCCACCTTCTTCACACCCACAGATACATATTCTGGTAGGGTGTCTACTACGATACAAGTCATAAAGTACCGGTTTTTACGATAGAAATATGAAATCTCCGCTATCTCGTAGTCATGTTTATCAGTAACCCCTGTGAAGCCCTGTAATCGAAGAGTCTCAGCCCCTACGATTCGGTGCTTCAATCCCACTAGTACGGACCTCTTTATAAAGGAACGTTGAGATCCTTGATCTAGAAGTACCCGACAAACTTTGTTACTGTCATTACCTTCCATGGGAATCTGTATTGTGGGCAATATAGTGGTGTCTTACGTGCTACCTAGTGCCACAGTTGTAGTACCCTCATTTTTGACGTCTTTGACTTTATCTGCAGTAGGACACAACTTATCAAAGTGATGTCCTTTGCAGTGCCGACAGGGCCTTAAGTATGTAGCAGTACATTGTCCCTGCTTACCATGTTCCCCACTTAGACAACCTACACATAGCTTCAATCTTTTCGCCTGTGCTAGTTTTGTCTCATTTGTCGGGTATTTTACGCAGAAACTCCATTTATGTTTGTTGTTACATAGCTTACATAGAATCTGAGCAGGTTTCTTATACACACCCTCTTTCTTTACTTTAGTCCCCACTGTCATGCTTACTGTTCCCCTCCTCTCCACATTCTCACTCCCTCCCGACACATACATTCTCCCTTTGTTCAACTGTAGATTATTGATCTCCTTACTGAACTGAGTTTTGAACTCCCCCAGCTCAAATGATCTTACCTTATCAAGTATTGCCATAGGAAGCTTCTGACGCAAGATAATGACTATCATTTCCTGCGTGGTAAGCCCTAGGGTGTCTAGCGATCGAGTATGGCACTCCATATTTGCCCTGAAGTTTGTCAACTCATCAACCTTATACTGTGGTTCTGCGAGCCCCAACAAGGCAACGACATGGGCCATCTTCAACTGCTCTCTATCCCCGTATGTGGACTCTAATAAGTGTACCGCTTCAAGATAACTACCACCCACTACTGCAAAACCCTCTATTAAATGTAAGGCCTCTCCTTCCATTTGTCCTTTCAGATAGTGAAACTTGCGGACATTATCCAAAGAGGATTCATGAACCGTAGATCGAAATACGTCCCAGAAAGCTAACCACTCGGTTAACTTGCCCCCAAATGTAGGAAGATTGAGCTTTGGGAGGTGTACAGTATGTTTTGGGTCAGCCCTTCTATGGGCCTCATTATCGCCTCCCTTCTTACTTGCGACAGCACGCTGTAATAGGTACTTCGCTCTAAAGACAGGTTCGTCATAGAGGGCGCGATTATCACACTCTGTAACTATCTCTTCCTCCTCTATCATGTCAGCCACAATCACCTCACTCAGAGCCGTAATACGACCGTGGGTAGCCTGGACGTTTTCTAATCTAGCCTCCAATTCCTCTAGTTCAGCAGTAATGATGAAAGTGTTGACGTCCACAATTAGCCTATTTAATGCTCCCCGAAGTCCCGCCCTTTGATTTTTAGGGGCTTTGATCAGCACCCCACTAGACGGTGTCTCTTTATCGTTTTTATCCATTTTGCATGTGAGCCTATAGGCTATGTATCTAAATGTTACGTTACAAAGACAACGGCCAAATAATAGTCTAATTAACCTCTGAAGTGCGCATGGGGGTAATTGGAAACGTCCCCCTGTGCTGACGTATTTGAGGTGTTTCCGCCACTAAAATATTCATTGTGCCATTAATAGCATTAATACTTATCCATATGCGCCTATTATGGGTTGATTATAAAGGTATTAACCTGAAACAACAATAAAACGAGTGAAAACAGCGTTTGGATGGTCAAAATCGGAGATATAGCCCGCGAGTTGTATAATGTATGGGTGAGGCAATCTGCTTTCCCGCCAATTTCCCCCAAGGCCACTGAGACACAGTCGATCGATACTCTCTCTCTCTCTTGCACTCGCTTGCTATCAGTGATGACCACACCCTCCAATCGGATTTCTAATGTTAGCACGAAAATATACCTCAGAATAAGGGAATAACAGGGAAAATAGGTGATAACTGAAGGAGAGGAGGAAAGTGGGGAAGGAGGGGAGGTAGAGGACTGAGATTTTGCATGGCCCAGGGGCCAAAAAAAAAATAAAAAATAAAAAAAAAAATATATAATTTTTTTTTTTTTTTCGATGTCAAAAGTTGATTTTTATTTTCTCTGACTCTTAAGAGTCTCCCCGCAGTGCGCCGGGGGAACTCTTAAGAGTCTCCCCGCAGCTCCCGGGTTAAGAGACGCCAACCGGCGGACTTCTATGTTATGGAGAAAAAATAGTACACTAAATAGCAATACCTACTAATGGATCATATTGAACAAGAACAAATGTTAGGTCAGGTCATATGTCACAGGAAGTCTGAAACGGAAAAGAAAATTATTGGGGAAAGATGATGGGTGGGAAGCAGGACTTAGGCAGGCGCAACGATACAACCCCGGCGTCCCTCTCTAGCCAACGCTTCGTTAGCCCTACAATCTTGTCATACAGGACTTGATTGGTGTCTAAGTCGAGGTGGACACCATCCTGGTCGAGGTCTCGGATGCTGAGTGTGAGAGAAACAAAGCGGTGCTTCGTTTCTATTAACCGACACCTCAGGGCGCGGTTAACAGAATTTTTTATAGCTTGATAATCCGCCGCTGAGAACCCTCGGACTCTCGTCCGGCTCTCAATTGCCACGATTTTGCAGCTCCCTCCGGACTCACGCTCCAGATCCAGCGCCACCTCTTTGATTGCGTCAGCTAACTCGCGGGGTACTGTACCGGGGCGTATATCATTGCCGCCTATAAACAAAAAGATCATATGCGGCCTAAACCGAACCACTTGCCCCCACTGGGGGGAGGCTTTCAGGGTGTCAACGGTTGCTCCCGGTACCCCGAAGTAGGTCAGCCTGAAAGTTCTTTCCCCCTCCGACGCCCGATACGACTCAGTACCTCCGTCAGCTGCCCTTAGCCTAGTTGCATATGAATGCCCTACTATGGCTATTCGCTGAGGTACCGGCGCCTGAGGTACAGGGAGATAGCCAAGCCCCACCCCTCCGGGGTCCTTGCTCCTGCATCCCTGGGCTAATCCCTTGCTCATTGCCTAAGAAAAATCCCCTACTGGTAGCTAAATCCCAGGTCTGGGCACCAATGTGGTAAACTATCAATGGAAGTTAAATATTACTAAGCTATAATGAATCAAATAAAATCAATCTAAATGAAAACTACTCTATATCTAAATTGAATTCAATCTGAAACAAGCTAATTTATATCCAAAGGTCTCACATAATAAATGTATATATAGGGTAAGGTTATAAGGGTTAATATTAGCCAGGAATTAACTCACCAATAGTTCCACGTGGCAATGAGGCAAGGGAGAACGTTTTACCCAATATGGCGGTGGACAATGGGGAACGAGACTTCGGTCCCAAGACTCGAGTCAAGTTAAAGAAAGAATAAATGATTACATGGGAATGGACATGATTATTATAATTTATGCTTATCTATCAGTCAGTCATGATGTCGATGAGAGCGTCGTGATGGTGTAGCTGTGTGTATTGCTGTATGTGTATTGTGATTACAGGCACAAAAGCTCGATCAACTGAGGGCGGAAAATTAGATGTTGACTGGTTGGTGTTCGTGAAGGCTCTGGCGTACCTCAAAAGCACACCTTGCTGCCTTGGCAAACTGCCAGGAGCCCAAATTATCGTACCGCATTTAGGTTGCTCTATACGATAAATTATATTAATATATACGATAAATTCATATATACTACATAAGACCATGGCAATATTGCTTAATAGCATATTAGGCCTTTTATAACTTAACTTATTTACAATCTTATAATATACGACCTACTCGTCCTACGTCGTGCTGTAGGAGAGATCGTGACGTCACAGAGACATATGAGATCACAAAAGAGTCATATTCTATCGTATTTATACGATACACACCGTGGTTCTTAAAAATCGGACTAAGGTTGCTATACTTTTAGTACGTCCGTGGTAGTACAGTGGGTTAGCGCGCGGGCCTGGTGGTGATGGTGGTGCGTCACTAACCAGGGTTCAAATCCCACCCAAGGCATCTCAAAACCTGTGTGTTTTTAGTGGGGTTAAATTCCCTTCAGAGGTTCGTACCCCGCGCCAGGTACCAGGAAAGGTTGAGCCTAAAGGTAGCCTGGGGAAAATTCCCATTCCTATTTAACCTGGAAAAACCTAGCATTTCATTGGTGGCAGCTAAGGAACCTGACCAGGTAGCTACGTGGAGCACCCGTCACGCGAACCCTAAAAACCATATTGAGATAGCTAAAGTAAAAAGGCTACGATACCTTACGAGGCTAGGTACTAGCCTAACTAAAAAGGAATGTGGTGTAATGCCCTCGAAAATGTCCCGCACCCACAATAATACTAACCCGAGTTGACGTCAGGTATAGCGTAAAATAGTCGTAGATGGTAAGTCCAATAAACTCATCACGTGATAACACCACGAGACTATCACCTGGTTCTTAAAAATCGGACTAAGGTTGCTATACTTTTAGTACGTCCGTGGTAGTACAGTGGGTTAGCGCGCGGGCCTGGTGGTGATGGTGGTGCGTCACTAACCAGGGTTCGAACCCCACCCAAGGCATCTCAAAACCTGTGGGTTTTTAGGGGGGTTAAATTCCCTTCAGAGGTTAGTACCCCGCGCCAGGTACCAGGAAAGGTTGAGCCTAAAGGTAGCCTGGGGAAAATTCCCATTCCTATTTAACCTGGAAAAACCTAGCATTTCAGTAATAGCGGTAGAAGAATGAGAGAGATGTAACATTGCGGCGTTTAGTGATAGATTGTAGGGAATTACTATGTGGAAGTGAGTTGATGAGACAAAATGCTTTTGACTTTACTCTTTCGAGGAGTTTGGTATTGGTGGTACCTCCCCACACATGTGAACAGTACTCGATATATGGGTTCACTTGCCCCTATATATATCGAGTAGCAATGCGGGCGTAAAGAACCCACGGAGATCCACTACGTTCATGTAGTTTAAGGAGAGATGGGTAATTTTTTGGTCGATTTATTGTTTATGTATTTATTATTTGTCTAGTTTCCTCCCTAGACCTCCATTAAGCTAAAAAAAAAAAAAAAAAAAGAAAAAAAAAAAAAAAAAAACACACACCCCAAGACCCTCATTGAAGATCAATTTGTACATTTTTCGATAGAAAACTGTTCCGGCCGAAGGCCGATTCCTCTTAAATTACAGGCTCGCTATCGCTCGCCAGGGAAAAAATCGACACCTTCATGACGCAAGAAGTCTTAATATTGACAAAGAAATGGGGTGAAAGGTCTTAAAATACCCAAACTAATGAGCCGAACGTCATCAAATCTGAAAACTAATGGGGCTAAACATGAGGAAGGATAGGGCCCAGAAAAAACGGCCCATCTCCCATTAAGTATAGTCTCCGATACCAGTTCAAATGATCCTACAAATGTCGCAGACAAATTTGGACCATCGAAAATTGGCGATAAAAGCACTTGGTTTGATATTTTGGTTATTATTATTTTTATTTTGTTTAATTAGTATTAAGAATTGTCTCATAGTCGCCAAACAATGAGGTGAAACATCTTTAAATATCCAAACTGGAGTGAAACAGGGAGGGTATAAAAAAATAACTCCCTCTTACCAGATAGGGTTAAGTGGAAGCTTGCAGTATACAGGACAATGGTTATGTGTGTGTGTGTGTGTGTGTGTTCCTGCAAGATCGGTACGATAATACTCTTGGTAAGCTATAGGGTGTATGTTTCAAGTAAATAAAATACAGTGGAGAAAGCTAATGTATACAAGAATATTGAGCCATGTTTAATACAAAAGGAAAATCTGGGATAGAATTTGAAAGGTGACTGGCTCAGGGGAAAATTAAAGAAAGAAGGAAGGTAAAATAAAGGAGTGATCAAGAGCAGAAATCTGAGCATGAAAACAGTGAGAGGATTGCATGCATTATTTTAGGTATGTGCAACACTGGTCCACCATTACGAGGACAAATGAAGAATATGACCTGTGGAAATAGATTTTTAAGAAATTCAAATAAAGGTACAATTCATAATTCATATATGGAGTGAGCAACCGGAGTAACTACATAATTATGTCAAAGAACAAATAATTAAGTTTTCCGATTATATGACCGTAAACTAGAATAACTTGGAAAATCTTGTTAAAAGGCTATATGAAGTTCAATAAAGAAAAGGCCGATACAATTATGACGTGATATGATGGTGTCTCACTGTGTGGAGACGTGACCAACGAGTGGGTGAAACATGAGATATGGCAAGTTGCAAAAATAATTGAAAATAATAGAAAAATATTCACGGAGTCTACCCTCTAAAATCTCAAGTATAAAAAGGGTATGAAAAATGTATATCATATGATTGGGTATACTGATAGTGATTTACCTACTAACTGGTTTAGGGGTCATTATTTCCACATGCCTATAAAATGGTAGATTATTATGGACACTTTGTATACCCTTTTCATACCCATAATTATTTTGAGTGTACCCTTATTACCAACTTTTTTCTTTATTCTAACCCTTGCACTATAATGACGCCTTGTTCCACTTCATTCAGGACATCATTAGACGATTCTATTCAGCTTTGGAAGGCCCTCTAGCAAACAAAGAGGTTTTGCTCAATTAACCTTGTGACGTCTACCAGCATTGGCAGAATCGCCTCTCGTTAGCCACTAGCACTCGCCAGGGCAGTGAAATGGGCTACAGTTATCAGAGAATGTTGTTCTTTCTTTCATAGTACTTGCATTGTTACAGACAGTCCAGTGGTGGTCTTTGTTTTCGTCTGTGACAATGGGAAGTATTTTATATCATCAATCGAATATAAGATGCATTGTTTAGAGTTAAGGAGAAAGAGAGATACAGTCAGCGAGGTGGTAATATGTGCGTGCGTATGTATGTGCTACCTCGCTCGGAGGAGTTTTCCCGCCCGCGCGGGCTTTCCCTCGCCTTTGATTGGCTGGTGGCTCCTGGCGCGGCCTAGGGGCCTGCTGCCTTGTGACGTCTCGGCCCGTGATTGGCCGACCATCGCGCCCTTGTGGGCTCCTGTGTAACTAGCCTCCTCCATGAGGGTTCCCGGGAGCTACCCTCCTCAGGACAGGCTTGGCGTGCATGCTTCTAACATCCCTTTGCATACTCTCTCCCGATCACCCCCTTTACCACTGTCTCTTTCTCTGACCTTCTTCTTTTCCATTGCTCCTCACCTTTATTCAATTACTTATCCCCTTGGGTTCTGCATACGGTTTCCATAGCCGGCCCATTGTATTGCATGCGCCGTCCTCTGAGATATTTACATGTACTTAGAATAGGTTTGAGGGTTCTTAGTTAGTAGAGGTTAAGAACTCTGTGTGTGTCTCCATTATTGATTTAGTGTTCTGCTCTTTTATTTAATGCTAGACTGGGTTAAGGTTACTGTAGTCGTTGTCTCCGATGTGTGTGGTTTGTTTATACCTACACGACTTCGACCGGTCCTGTGGTAGCCTAGGTTGTCTTTTCGGCTGCGTCTTTTTGCGAGTGCAGCATTGTGTTGACTGAGGGCTTTGGCCTGTTCCAGTTCCACACTTTGCTGCCTCTTTGCTTGTCTTTTGAGGGTCGCCAGGATAGAACCAGATACTTGTGATCTGGATCTATCAAGAGAGCACCCCAGTCAATTAACGTAACTTAAAGGATGCAGTCTTAAGGACATCGCTAGGCTACGAGCCTGTCTTGCTCAACCCCAGTTCCTTACCTAGAGTATCCCAGCTAGACATTATTAATTGAGTAGACACTTGTTAGTTTTAATATAAGCTCTTTGATATGTACGCATTATTATTCACAGCATTTATTAGTCTAGGTTGTTGCTGAGCCGCACAACCATAGCAGACTGTTTCGTTGATGAGGAAGTACTTCTTTTAGTGTCGAGCATTACTACCGTTGCGCATTTATAGTATTCTCGTGTCAGTTAACATTATATGTCCTATCTTTTAGTGTATTCAGTCTACACGTGTGGTGTCCTGCCTCCTGCCTTTATATAATTTAAGATACGAGCATCTTATGAGCATCAGACTTTCTTCAGAAGTTTCCAGGTCTATGCTGTAGGACTATACTTAACTTTCTTTCAGATAGGAGTGAAGAGTTTATTGTTGTTTAGAGGAACTGTATTGAAGCATCTTTTTATTGTATTAAATCTTGCAGTGATTTAATTGATCTTTCCATAGCTTCCCTTTTATGCATTTTAACGTAACTTGCATCTTGTTTATTATCAGGCTATACCAGTGTGGGGTAGCCTGAAGTAGAGTACATTTATGCCCAGTTAAGGATACCCCATTATTGCAGATTAACTCTGGAGGGTATAGGTGTTTTTGTTCGCCGGCATATAAGTTCGAGGGTTCGGATCTAGCGTACCGTTGTTGCATAGTGCCCTATTACTAGTCCAATCATTAAGTGCCCTTGTTTTATTCGTAGCCCCGGTCGTAACAAATGGCGACCTTGCCTAGTATCTAAGAAAGAATTGCAGGATTGTTGGACATTTGTTTTTTGAGGAATATTTTGGACACATGGAATTTTTTTTTGGCAACGTAGTATAGCACTTGAGTTGTCTTCGAACATTTTTTGAGTGAATAGTGCTACATGAGAGTTTAGGTACTCCTTTTTTTTTATAAACGTTGAGAATTTTCGGTGGACACTATGTCGAACGACGGATCAATGCACAGTGAGGACACAGTACGGGAAGCAGACTCTGAGGTGCAGCAGCGGGGTTTGTTAGAAGGCATTAGAGTAATAACTAATGAGGAGGATGCAAGGGAGTTTCTGGAGATGCCTATTACTGTTGACCGGGTGTCGGGGATTGATCGGTATGGTCTCCAGTGTTTGGCCACGGTCATGGGGCATGTTGGCACTAGTAGTATGACGAGAAGTGACCTGGTGGCCTGTGTGCTCGGTGGGGTGCGTGGGGCTTCGGGTGGAGCGGGAGCTGGGGCACCTTCGGCCCAGCCCCCATTCCACTCGACTCCTACCATGGCGCCCCCTCGGGCTCCAGAGCCGGGTACGGTCCCGCAAGCCGATAGTCACTGGCAGCGTGGTTTGTCACTGGGTGGGTCTCCAATTGTTGCATCTCCTCCTCCTCAAGGTTTAACTGCAGATATGTTCTTCCAGCTTGAGATGGCTAAAATGCAGGCTGAGCAACGAAGGCATGAGGCTGAGCTTGAGCAACGAAGGCATGAGGCTGAGCTTGAGCAACGAAAGCATGAATCTGAGATTGAGATGGCTAGGATTCAGCAGCAGCAGCGGGAGGCTGAGCTCAGGATTCAGGCTGAGGAGAGGAAGACCATGTACTGTGCAGACATAGAGCTTGAGAAGTCTAGGGTGGAGTCGACAGGGCAGCATCTCGGTTCTGGGAATCGAGGTCTTGAGCAGTCTTAACGCACCTTATTAAGTTAGTCCCTGCATTTGACGAGTCTGGTGTCACCGAACATTTCCTGCGTTTTGAAAAGAAGTGCCGGGAGCACCAATGGCCCGAGGTTAAGTGGGCAGCCCTTGTTTCCTCTAGGTTGGTTGGCAAAGGACTCAAGGCATATGATGCGTTGCCCTTGGAGTCTTGCATCGATTATGAGGTACTGAAGGAAGCTGTTCTGCGGGCGTACGAGTAGGGGAGGTGTGGTGGAGTGGTCATGCCACTGGATTGGTAATCCAATGGACCCGGGTTCAAATCCCGATATGTCAATGGGAAGATATTATTGGGATTGAATTTGTGCTGTACCTAGTATCAGTGCATTACCACAAAGCCCACCGAAATGCCAAAAAAATACCCTCATTGTTCTCTGATTAAATAACACTGTATGAATATTCCCATATTAAAAATATGTTACAGGGGGACAATGCCTAGTGAGTTCACTGCTCAATAGGTGGCTTTCTGAGAGTGAGGGTCTGAGTCTGGAGGGTGAGACGGTGAGGCACTTGAGCGAAGCAACCAGCCGCTTCAGAGATGGAGCTGCTTCGAGCCATGATGGATGCTTCACATGTCTCACTTTCCAGACTGGAACAAGACCTCACGGGCTTCACTGTGTTGAGCGGTGGAATGTACAGGCTCTCAGCCTATGCCCGAGAGGGAATAGTTGGAATACAAAAAAAAAAAAAAAGAGACATATAGGTTGAAGTTCCGGGGTGTTACGAAGGGTCGTAAGTGCACTTTTCTAGAACATGCCCGGGAACTGTCTGATGCATTGAGAAATTGGCTGAGGTCAGAGAAGGTGACGACGTTCGAGGAGCTTGAGCAGTTAGTCCTTCTAGAGCAATTTTTCAAGTGCACAGGCGGCAACCTGACTTTGAACCTCAAAGAGAAACAGCCTAAAACTCTACAAAAGGCAGCTGAGTTGGCTGACCTGAGAATGTCACTGATTCGTGGGTGCGGGTCTGCACAACGGACCGATGCAGTTAACAAGGGGCGCAACACTCCACCCCCCCGAGTCAGTGATGCACAATTTAATAACGAGAGTAAGAGCAATGATACCAATTTTGATCACAAACCTAAAACCATCCCGTTTAAGAAAGGTCAGGGCCCTTCCCCACCTCAGGGGAAGTCCAAGGGTGAAGTAGAGTGTTTTAAGTGTCATAACAAGGGGCATTTCGCACGTTCCTGCCCTAGTAACCAACCTACAGCAGTCGTGTCTTTGGCTAGCAACATTGGGGTGTCTCTGAGGTCTTCTGCATTTACCCGGGGTGATATGTCAGATGCGGGGGCACAGCCAGTGAAGAAGTGTCCGGAAGGCTCGAAACCTGTCCGCGATGCTTTTTGCGACCATAGAGGGCGTGGCTGCGTGAGTTGGGCTGGTTGCAAGCATGGGTTGGAGTTGTTGCGTGATACAGGTGCATCCCAGATTCTGATGAAAAACTTTACAGGCCAACCTATAAACGTGGCACGGGTGGTTGTGGTGCAGGGTATTAATGCTACAAGGTCATACCCGTTGGTTCGAGTAGAGCTGGAGGTTGATGGTGTGACAAGAGAGTTGGATGTTGGAATCGTGGAGAAACTGCCAGTAGAGGGCGTCGACCTTCTTCTCGGCAACGACTTTGCGGTACCTGCTTCTGAGGTTCCACCCTTAGTCGGTGCCGAGAGGGCGGCCGACGTGAGTAGGGAGGGGCAGGAGTTGGTAGAGAGGTGTCAATCACAGCAGAGGGCGTGTGTTGACACCCGATCTCGTGCATCTAAGGTGTCACAGCCTATTCCTCAGTCTCTAGACCAGCGGAGGAACGGTCGGAAGGAGAAGGCTAAAGTTGGGAGTTTTGTGAGTTTTGTTCCAGCGGCTCTTCTTGGCGACTTAGTACTTGACCCAGAGGTGAGCTCCAGAGTGGCCCCAGAACCTGTCACCCCTAGTGACATGGTTGGGCGTGATGGCACTCCGCGACAGAGTAGTTCCCAGGTGGAGGAGAGTTGTGGGAACGGGGCTATTGAACACGAGGACGTGGAAACATGTCATGTGAACCTGTTGGAGGAGTTTGTGAGGCAACCACCTGAGCAGCCTACTGTCCCTGCGTTGGTCTGCAGCGGCCAAGGTGGAGAAGGAGAGGGGGGCAGTAGGGCACAGGTGGAGGAGAGTTGGGATTGTCATGTCTCGGCGGAGTAGTGGGCGGGGGACACGAGTCTGGTGGCTGTGGAAGTGCTAGAGCACCTGCCTGAGCAGCAGTGTGCAGCGCTCCAGCACCAGCTCGGTTCATACCCCACTGGTCGTGCCGAGCACCCAAGCCTCACAACTCAGGCGGTGCAAGATGTTCCACGGGCAGGTCACTTGAGTGTTTGTAGACTGTTAGCCTCGTTGTTTCGGTGGTTCAAGGTGGGCGACGAGGCTTTGGCATGGTTGTCAGGTCAGGGTCGACCCATGGCTGCCAAGGGTGGTGGTCAGAAGGAGGACATTGAGCATATTGGTGAGGTTGGCTGTGGAGTAGATGTGCCCGGTCGTCGCATAGCCTCCCAATGCTGCTCTAGTCGAATGCAACAGCCCTACCATAGACCGACTGTATCTGGCCACGTCGCTGAAAGCGGTGATGCTGCGCAGGCAGATGTAGTTGCAAGGAATGTGGGGGTGCGCATGTGGTATTGGCGGGGAAGCCTTAGCAATTATGAACTATGGGAGTGACTGTACAGATGGTACTGATTGTCCCTCTCATGATCTGGCTGTTCTAGGGATGAAGGTGGAGAAGGAGGGAGACTATAGTTTAGAAGCTGCGGTCTCGGCTGGGTTGTGGGAGGGCACTAGGCATGTTGTTCATGAGGAGTTGTTTACTAGGCTGTGGCAGTACATCCGCATGTTTGTTGCTTCTCCAGGCCTGATGTACGGGGTAGAATCCGACATGGAGGCTGGAGACAGTGGAAGGCTCAAGTTAGTTCCCTACCGTATAAATCCTGCTCAACAGCCTGTCGTGAAAACAGAGCTAGACGACATGTGGAAAAAGGGTCTGAGGGATAAAGGATATCGTGAGTGGTCGTTGCCAGTGAGTTTGCAACCTGAGTTGAGTGGCAAGATCCGTGTGTATGGTGATTGCAAGAGTGTGGAAGCATTATCCCTGACAGACACCTATCCATTACCTAGAGTTGACGACACCATAGACCGCATCGGGGCTGCCTCGCGCATCACGAAGGTAGAACTAGTGAAAGGTTATTGGCAGGCCCCGTTGCCGGAAAGAGCGAAGAGAAGTGCCAGTCTTGTGATGAACTGGGCAGTTTATCAGTGCCAGGTGTTGTCTTGCTGCCGGAACACAAGTTGGATGTCTGGCATGTTAAGGGCACTGATAATGTTTTGGCTGATTGTTTGTCACGGGAGGGTTTGTTTGCAGGAGAACCCTCGCCATTCAGTCAGTGTGTGTTGAGAGTGGAGAAAAATCAGGCTTGCCCCTGTAGAGCAGCCGTCAAAAACAACATTAAAATTAAATAAAAAAAATCACATAAAAACTCTTTCTTTTTGATAGTTAATTGTAAGTTGCCAATGTTATAGCTTAAGTCCTAAGTTGAACCTGTCTTTTACTTAGTAGGCTGGGCTCTGTGAAGCTCGCTCAGGGAGCATAGCAGTCTAAAATTATACTATTATGTTTGAGAGGGGTTATAAGATTTTCTTTATGCTAATATGTTGTTTTATTTAAGATTGAGATTTGCATTTCATTTCTGGTGGAGTGGCTAGTTGTGGCGGGTCTTGTCGGCATTCTGCCTTGTCAGATATGGTGCTCGCCTAATGTTGAGCGTCCCATATCTTGGGCGGGGTGTGACGTCTACCAGCGTTGGCAGAATCGCCTCTCGTTAGCCACTAGCGCTCGCCAGGGCAGTGAAATGGGCTACAGTTATCAGAGAATGTTGTTCTTTCTTTCATAGTACTTGCATTGTTACAGACAGTCCAGTGGTGGTCTTTGTTTTTGTCTGTGACAACGGGAAGTATTTTATATCATCATTAGAATATAAGATGCATTGTTTAGAGTTAAGGAGAGAGAGAGATATAGGCAGCGAGGTGGTAATATGTGCGTGCGTATGTATGTGCTACCTCGCTCGGAGGAGTTTTCCCGCCCGCGCGGGCTTTCCCTCGCCTTTGATTGGCTGGTGGCTCCTGGCGCGGCCTAGGGGCCTGCTGCCTTGTGACGTCTCGGCCCGTGATTGGCCGACCATCGCGCCCTTGTGGGCTCCTGTGTAACTAGCCTCCTCCATGAGGGTTCCCGGGAGCTACCCTCCTCAGGACAGGCTTGGCGTGCATGCTTCTAACATCCCTTTGCATACTCTCTCCCGATCACCCCCTTTACCACTGTCTCTTTCTCTGACCTTCTTCTTTTCCATTGCTCCTCACCTTTATTCAATTACTTATCCCCTTGGGTTCTGCATACGGTTTCCATAGCCGGCCCATTGTATTGCATGCGCCGTCCTCTGAGAAATTTACATGTACAGTAAAAGTCCGTTAATCCGACGACCGATTATTCGAATCTCCCAATAGTCCGAATTTTTCAATTTGAGGCCAAATCCGAATTCACCCGATGGTCCGAATTTCAAGAAGTCCCAAAGTCCCCTTTTTGAGGCATTAGTCCACTCAAATGACACATAATGGAGCACACACATATCATATGTTCATGAATTCACTTTAAAAGTTTACCATTGTCATTGTAGCCTATTACCTACTTCAAAACATTCAGATTAATGGTCAAAGGAAGCTACTGATATAAACGTAAACACCTTCTTCTTCTTCTTCTTCTTCTTCCACATCGTCTGCTAGAGAGTTTGTTTTGCTCTTGAATGCATCCTTGGGACGCTCCGATGCGCTACTGGCTTGCACCGCATTTTCTGCAAGCGCATTCAGTCTTGAGCTTGAAAACGCACCTTTGGACGTTCCGATACGCTACTATTTATAGTTCAGTGATCGGAGCGTCCCAAGGGTGCTTTCAAGACAACAAGACAAGGGTGCTTTCAATACAATATAATATAACAGAGCACGTCACAAAAGGAAAATCACAAAAGGAAAATTACAAGAACCTCTCAGGGAAGTGCCGTTGTTAAGGCATTACTTCCCGAACCACATCTGATCTGATCTTCAAGAGCAAGACAAACTCGCTAGTAGACGGAAGAAGAAGTAGACGACGATGCGGACATATGGTGTTTACGTTTATATCAGCAGATTCCTTTGATCATTAATCTGAATGTTTTGAAGTAGGTAATAGGCTACAATGACAATGGTAAACTTTTGAAGTGATTTCATGAACATATGATATGTGTGTGCACCATTGTGTCATTTGGGTGGCCTAATGCCTCAATGTTTTCGTCATACACAGGTTCATAGGGGTAAAGTCCGATAATCCGAAAAATCCACTAATCCGAACGAGGGCCGGTCCGCTGCCCTTCGGATTAACGGAAGTTTACTGTACTCAGAATAGGTTTGAGGGTTCTTAGTTAGTAGAGGTTAAGAACTCTGTGTGTGTCTCCATTATTGATTTAGTGTTCTGCTCTTTTATTTAATGCTAGACTGGGTTAAGGTTACTGTAGTCGTTGTTTCCGATGTGTGTATGGTTTGTTTATACCTACACGACTTCGACCGGCCCTGTGGTAGCCTAGGTTGTCTTTTCGGCTGCGTCTTTTTGCGAGTGCAGCATTGTGTTGACTGAGGGCTTTGGCCTGTTCCAGTTCCACACTTTGCTGCCTCTTTGCTTGTCTTTTGAGGGTCGCCAGGATAGAACCAGATACTTGTGATCTGGATCTATCAAGAGAGCACCCCAGTCAATTAACGTAACTTAAAGGATGCAGTCTTAAGGACATCGCTAGGCTACGAGCCTGTCTTGCTCAACCCCAGTTCCTTACCTAGAGTATCCCAGCTAGACATTATTAATTGAGTATACACTTGTTAGTATTTAATATAAGCTCTTTGATATGTACGCATTATTACTCACAGCATTTATTAGTCTAGGTTGTTGCCGAGCCGCATAACCATAGCAGACTGTTTCGTTGATGAGGAAGTACTTCTTTTAGTGTCGAGCATTACTACCGTTGCGCATTTATAGTATTCTCGTGTCAGTTAACATTATATGTCCTATCTTTTAGTGTATTCAGTCTACACGTGTGGTGTCCTGCCTCCTGCCTTTATATAATTTAAGATACGAGCATCTTATGAGCATCAGACTTTCTTCAGAAGTTTCCAGGTCTATGCTGTAGGACTATACTTCACTTTCTTTCAGATAGAAGTGAAGAGTTTATTGTTGTTTAGAGTAACTGTATTGAAGCATCTTTTTATTGTATTAAATCTTTCAGTGATTTAATTGATCTTTCCATAGCTTCCCTTTTATTCATTTTAACGTAACTTGCATCTTGTTTGTTATCAGGCTATACCAGTGTGGGTTAGCCTGAAGTAGAGTACATTTATGCCCAGTTAAGGATACCCCGTTATCGCAGATTAACTCTGGAGGGTATAGGTGTTTTTGTTCGCCGGCATATAAGTTCGAGGGTTCGGATCTAGCGTACCGTTGTTGCATAGTGCCCTATTACTAGTCCAATCATTAAGTGCCCTTGTTTTATTCGTAGCCCCGGTCGTAACAACCTTTTGACTGAAAACAAAAATCTTTCCTAAGCTAAAAAATATCATTTACAAATATCCACATACAAAGAAGACATGCGTCCTCAAATACTGAAGGGGCTAATTATTATACAAATTAATGTAACCACAATATGTAACTCACTCAATCCATGAAATCAACCCCAAATTATCCTAACCAACTTGACAACCTTATTAATACTTGATTAAACCCTTCAGCACGATGACGCCTTTTTACCTCTGATTCTGGGTAAAATTAGACGATGATATGCAGCTTAAGAATGGCCTATGTTATTCAAAGGGTTTAATGAGATCGTATTTATCCCTTTGAGTCATGCATGAAGATAGATTATAAGCTCTAGAAAATCGTTTAATGGTAACCAGAATATGATGAAAGTTGCGTCATCGTGCAGAAGGGGTTAAAATAAACCTAATCTATGTTACCTGAGTATTGTTGCTTATGAAAAACTTCTCGTGATATGAAAGGAAAGTGGCAAATTATAAACCCACTGACATCAACTTGGTGACTGCGAATTCCTTTGTTGTATTGTAAACATACTGTATATTAAGCCTTTCATTGTTTGAGGACTCCTTTTACATTTTATTCTAGTTAGCATTAAACGCTTGTATACAGCTTAGGAAGAACCTGTTGGAGTCAGAGGGTTAAGGGAGATAGACTTTACCCCATTTTGATTCCTACTAAAACTGAATATAATCGTCTAATGTTAGCCAGAATAGAATAAAAAAAGCGGTTGAACTATATGCCGTGTAGAACTAAATACATGTTTTAGTAGCCTTCAATAAGCAGGGACTTCAGTGTTACTTAACCTAGCTATCACCAGGAGAAATTATAATTTTAGGAAAGACCATGCGTACACTGTATTCTAAAAAAATATATCAATTGCACCAGAGTAATACAGAAGTATAAATAATAATTGGTTTATGTATTGATATGTATTAATATAATTTTGCTACAATTAAACATACAAATATTAACAGCGTACGAAACCTGTTAAATAGATAGGTAGTCGTCAGCCTCAGTATTATTTATTGACACTGCTGGTGGAGGGAGAATTAGCAGAGAAAAGTCAGGGAAAGCTATGAGGTTGAAAGATATACTAAGCTTTAATGGTTGGTATTACAATAACATCATTATTGGTAAATAAGTAAACCGATAATGGCACACAAATGTTTATTTCAAACTTTTTCGGCGGACACTACCGCCCACCTAAAAGTGGATGTTAAGTTGTTTGTGTAATAGGTTAGTTTGTCATAGGTCGTAAGTCTATGACCACGTCGTAATTTTATGACCTCCTTGGAGTATCCTACCCCACTACAGCTTTATATTGTACTCGATCACAGTGCCAGCAAGGAAAGCTATCTCTGAGGTTATGCGATACCCTACTGTAGTTGAATCGGACAAATCAACCACTGGACATTTCAATCAATACCTCAACCAGTGCTAACTCAGACAATACTGTTAGGTTACGTTAAGTTAACTAGCTGAGTACTTTATGTTGGCACTGGTACAATTGTTCCTGGTTTATTTGGCACTGGTTGAGATATACTGGTTGACATAGTTGACTGATTGAGTTGTTCATGAACCGATACCAGAGGAAACCACCTTCAAAGGTTTTATTTTCGGAACCCCCCTTCTCCCTCATGTTTAGTCACATTACTTGTTATATTTTAAGACGTTCGCCCCTTTAGTTTAGCGATTTTATGACCTTTCGCCCCCATTTCTGCAATTTAAGAGGAACTTTTTTTCTTTTTGTTCTACCATATAATGCGTAAATTTATCTCGAAAGGGGGGGCTTGGGAGTATTTTTTAAAGCTTGATGTAGGTCTAAGGGGAAAACTAAAATGATAATAATCATAATACAGGTCTCCCCTTAAGCATCTATATTGGCCCTGGTGTTGTCGAAGGTGATGAAGAAGAGCAGCAGGATGGGCAGGGAGGAGGTGAAGGCCAGGGTGTACGCCATCCATTGGTAACCTGGAATATAAAGGACACTAGACTCGGTTTCATTTTATCTGACACTAAATTACAATGTTCTTATATCAATTACTCAACTAATACAAACAGACTCGGTTTCATCTCATCTGATACTAAATTACAATGTTCTTATATCAATTACTCAACTAATACAAACAGACTCGGTTTCATCTCATATGCCGCTAAATTACAATGTTCTTATATCAATTACTCAACTAATACAAACAGACTCGGTTTCATCTCATCTGACGCTAAATTACAATGTTCTTATATCAATTACTCAACTAATACAAACAGACTCGGTTTCATCTCATCTGACGCTAAATTACAATGTTCTTATATCAATTACTCAACTAATACAAAAAAATAGACTCGTTACATCTCATATGACGCTAAATTACAATGTTCTTATATCAATTACTCAACTAATACAAAAAAAGGCTGTTTCATCTCATATGATGCTAAATTACAATGTTCTTATATCAATTACTCAACTAATACAAAAAAAAGACTGTTTCATCTCATATGATGCTAAATTACAATGTTCTTATATCAATTACTCAACTAATACAAAAAAATAGACTCGTTACATCTCATATGATGCTAAATTACCAATGTTCTTATATCAATTACTCAACTAATACAAAAAAATAGACTCGTTACATCTCATATGATGCTAAATTACAATGTTCTTATATCAATTACTAAACTAATACAAAACATTAAATCAGAAGTATGGAGATCATTATGAGAACTTGGTATGTACAGGATGCAGGAGTATAATAGTTGCATATAGTTCCAATAATTATCGAGAAAAAAATTGGTAAGAGATTCAATTTGGCGTCAGATGAAATGAAACCGACCATAGAGGTTTTACCTCCATTTATATAGATAATGTTTACAAACAAGAGGTAAATTACAAAGTTATATCTAAAAGGAACTCTTATTCTTTACCCTAATAATGTTAAAGTGTTAAGTTACTAATCAATTTTGCTGAATTCATAAATATATAAATGAAATGGATAAATAATTAATCATTCATATTTACATATAATAGGTAAACACTTATACAAACGGATCATACTATATTATATACAAAAGAATGCGAATAACAACAGATAATCGAGTCCTAATGAGACTACTCAATTTTTAGTAATAGGAAATATAATATAGCACAGCACATAGAGTAGGCCTATAATTATGTGGATGACTCATATTACTTATTTATTCAGATATGAATTGAACTAGATGAGGGTTTCATTGCAAGCATTTATCTAACGAATGTTGAAAGTCGATACAATCTCACAATTAATCACATCTCATGGCAGCTAATTCTAAATATATTAAAAGTGGTTGAAACCGAATTGCTTAACTTGATTTGACTGGAAATGCTCTTGGAAAGTCTTTAAATTATTTCCTCCTGTATAATTCAACAGGTCATCTTTGAAGTACAGTACAATACTTGGGAACATATAGATTACCGAGGCCCTTGATGATTTTGTGGAGTACGTGTTGATGTTAACTGCTTCAGAAATTTCTTCTTTCAATTTTGCTTTCTTGCCAATCCATCCACCCATCACCACATCACCATGTACATTATATTTATATATCATACTATCAATCTATCCAAATGATAATCCTATCTATCCATTTTTTTTTTATTTTTTTTTCAATGACATTTGGGAGTTAAGTAGATTACTAGCGGGTTGTCTGATACCTAGATAATGCAACGTTCTTTCTTCTTCACAATATACTTCCCTGTCCATTTATCCACTAGCCTCTATCCATTGACGTACAGTATGTATTTAATTATTTTTATATTTATTTATATTTATTTATCCGGGTGGATGGGACTCGTTAGCCTTGGTCGGCAACCCATCCAGGAGAGACAACCTTATACAAATCTGGGAGGATGGGACTCGTCAGCCTTGGTCGGCAACCTGTTTAGGGGAGTAAACCTGATACAAATCGGTACTGCTTACATAAGGGTGAAGCAGGTTAGTGGATGGACTAGCCGAACACTACTGTAGAAAAATAGTGCTAAAAAGATACATAAGAGGGCCTCGGGGTCGGGCGGGTCCTAAATTGAGTGGTCAATCCTGTAAGTCCTTCAGTTAACTGGCATGGGTTGTCCCTCTTACAGGTGATAGGTCCACTTGGGGGCCTTTATTTATTTATTTATTTATTTTTGAGGGGGAGGTATATCTCTCACTCACCGACATTAGGAATATAAAATGCGAGAAGAAAGAGGACGCTGGTGAGATTATCGGCCGCAGTAATGATGCCAGACACCAGGATCTCCGGGACAGGGTAGGCCAGGTCCATGCCCACCTCGAAGTATAAGGGGATGGCGGCGAAGTTGAAGGTCACCGCTCCTACCACTGACACGTATACTTGCCCTGAAAATGATAAATAAAGATGACACAACATAATAATTATAGCATACATGATTAAATAAGAGTCGTAACCTGTATAATTATGTATTCATAATAAGGCAATGGGACCCATCGAGGTCCCCCAATATTCTTTAACTTTTTCATACTAGATATACTTAAGCAAAAATGCATGCTTATTCTGTCAAAGCTCCACCTGGTTGTAGCATATATCTATTGTGAAAACATATTTTTTGTGTGCAAGGGTAATTACTTGAAAAATATTGGACCGGCAGTCCTTTGCTCTCATGATCCACAAGATCAATACAAATATCAATCCGAGCCTTAGCAGAAATTGTAATTCATTATTATGTAGACCAGGCAGAACTTGTGTGAACTGTGCATACAGAAATGTCCAGGAATATCTGTATGATATTTGAAGGAACTTTATGATACACTAAGGCAGTAATGCAGCTCGAATTATATATTTTCACCAATCAATACTGAAATGCTAGGTTTTACCAGGGTTAAATAGGAATGGGAATTTATCCCCAGGCTACCTTTAGGATCAACCTTTCCTGGTACCTGGCGCGGGGTACGAACCTCTGAAGGGAATTTAACCCTCCTAAAAACCCACAGGTTTTGAGATGCCTTGGGTGGGGTTCGAACCCTGGTTAGTGACGCACCACCATCACCACCAGGCCCGCGCGCTAACCCACTGTACTACCACGGAGGTACAAAAGTATAGCAACCTTAGTCCGATTTTTAAGAACCACGGTGATAGTCTCTCGAGATGAGTTTATTGGACTTACCATCTACGACTATTTTACGCTATACCTGACGTCAACTCGGGTTAGTATTATTGTGGGTGCGGGACATTTTCGAGGGCATTACACCAATGAAATACTAGGTTTTACCAGGGTTAAATAGGAATGGGAATTTATCCCCAGGCTACCTTTAGGATCAACCTTTCCTGGTACCTGGCGCGGGGTACGAACCTCTGAAGGGAATTTAACCCTCCTAAAAACCCACAGGTTTTGAGATGCCTTGGGTGGGGTTCGAACCCTGGTTAGTGACGCACCACCATCACCACCAGGCCCGCGCGCTAACCCACTGTACTACCACGGACGTACAAAAGTATAGCAACCTTAGTCCGATTTTTAAGAACCACGGTGATAGTCTCTCGAGATGAGTTTATTGGACTTACATTCTACGACTATTTTACGCTATACCTGATGTCAACTCGGGTTAGTATTATTGTGGGTGCGGGACATTTTCGAGGGCATTACACCGGTAAAACCTAGCATTTCATTTAGCAGTACTACATATTACTGTGCTGTTTAGAGATTCACTAATTAATATTTCTACGAAGTGGCTATCTCTTTGCCCCAGTATAATTCATATAACCATTCAATTAGGAAGTGCTAAGCGTATCAGTGTTCAATAATTAACAGGCGATACTAACTCTCGTAATCAACCATATATCCAGATATTATTACCTAGAAGGAAACCCTAGTGATATCTGAATGTTCGCCCACTGATTTGCGTTCTATCTATTTCTGAGACAAGAATATAAAACTTAGATCAGTACCCCCTGAGGTTACTAGAATTCCCGTGCTCTAAAATACGCGTGTCTAATCTAGTCTGTGAACTACTACTTGTGCACCAGAGCTACCAGTAATAAATCTAACAGTGAATATGATTCTATAAGTAACATTGATGGTCTTCGGTATATAAACCTGTTGAATTAAAGCCAGTGATCAGAATATTAATACCTGAACGTTGGAAGTGGGAGACTAGGCTCCATCCAGATCCACTTATGCTAGTGTTGTTCGATTCTATTATATTGTCTTACACGAGTATTCTGCAGTGGTATATAAATAAACGTGATCGTGTAACTTGCTACCATGTGTTTCTTTGTGTTCTCTATTCCTCATATCTTGTATTGTGCATGCAGCCTTATATACCCAGTCAATTAGAACTCACATTACCCAAGTTAAACCTGTAGAAAAACAGGGCATAACATTGGCGACAGCGGTGGTTCTTGATTCGGATAAAAGGTTGCATTACACTGCAAGTTTGGAACAGTAGAAGCATGGCAACATCGCGAAATTTTCAGCCACTCGCACACATTCCCAAGTATGATGTAAACACGTATGATATCACCATTTACTTAGACATAATAAAGCCAGTGTACGATGTGGTACTTCATAATGACCGCGAAAAAATCGCCGTTGCAATTTCGCATATTATACAGTTGGGAGAAGCCGTTTCCCAACTTGTTGATAAGCCTACCTTTAAAGAATTTATTCGCCAAACTGTGACACAGTGTACGCCAGAGTTTTCCTGGAACCAGTTTCGATCCTTCGTGATCCGGACCTTAGATCCACTTTTGGGTTCCCCCGTCGCCCCCAAAATAATAAAACTTGACGAGATCAAGTATGAAGGGGATATAAATGTGACCCTCATACAACTCTACAGATACGTGAGGACCACGTATAGCTATGAAGATTACGACCAACAAAATGAACTCTTATTCACCGCATTGTTAAGCATCCTCCCACCCCACATCACCGCCCATCTCGACCCGTATGGCTTATTCGAAGAACATATGCTCTCCATCAGAGAAGAATGCCTACTCAGTTCGATGAATCCCCTATCCAACCCTTCAGCCCCTATCCAAGACTCCGTGCACCCTTCCAAAATGACTTCCGGTGAAAGTCCAACCCCAGTGCACTCTTCCTTACCTCTATCCTCTCTGACCATCCCTAAATTTTCTCCTGCCCAGCCATCCACCAACGATCATCTTCCATCAATTGTGTTACCCCATAAACCCCATCCTTTTTCTATGCATGTCAAACAAACCCACCAACCCCAGATAACCGCTAATCAGACCGTGACTGCCACCAAGAAGATTCCCAAAATTCGTCCTGTTAACAACCCCAAATCAATACATCAGTCCTCTACCAATAACCCCTGTTCTACACCTAACTCTTCCCCCACCAACCCTCCGCAGCCCCCACAACAAGCCCCGTATTCTAGCTATGCCTATCTATGTAGGCCTACCACAACATATTTTCCCCATGACCCCAGAAAACAAACCCACCAACCCCAGATAACCTCTAACCAGACCGTGACTGCCACCAAGAAGATTCCCAAAATTCGTCCTGTTTACAACCCCAAATCAATACATCAGTCCTCTACCAATATCCCCTGTTCTACACCTAACTCTTCCCCACCAACCCTCCGCAGCCCCCCCCAACAAGCCCCGTATTCTAGCTATGCCTACCTATGTAGGCCTACCACAACATATTTTCCCCATGACCCCAGAAATGTTCAGCTATTCCCCCACCAACAAAATTTCCCTTGTGACAGTTTTCCGTCAGTAGCTTGTGACAGTTTTCAGTCAGTAGCTCCCTTCCACCCCCACACAATTCACACCCCTAGAAAACTTCGAAACCCCACACTTGACTCGCCCTCTCATGTCAAACAAACTCACCAGTCCCAGATAACCTCTAACCAGACCGAGACTGCCACCAAGAAAATTCCCCAAACTCGTCCTGTTAACAACCCCAAATCAGTACATCACTCCTCCCTCAATAACCCATGTCCTATGCCTAACTCTGCCCCCACTAATCCTCCCCAGTCCCACATAACCTTTAACCAGACCGAGACTGACACCAAGAAAATTCCCCAAATTCGTCCTGTTAACAACCCCAAATCAATACATCAGTCCTCTACCAATAACCCCTGTTCTACACCTAACTCTTCCCCCACCAACCCGCCGCAGTCCCCCCAACAAATCCCGTGTTCTAACTCGCTCACCTCTCACCACCCTGACCCTCCCACACGCGCCGTTAATCCTCCCCTCACGCGTGACGACCTAGGGACCCAACCATGTTCCCCCCCTTCCCCCAGAAATGCTCAGCTATTTCCCCACCAACAAAATTTCCCTTGTGACAGTTTTCCGTCAGTAGCTCCCTTCCACCACCCCCACAATTCACACCCCTAATAAACTTCAAAACCCCACACTTGACTCACCCCCTCATGACAGACAAACCCACCAACCCCAGATAACCTCTAAACAAACCGTCACTGCCACCGACACACCCCACCACTCTGATCCTCCCACATGCGCCGTTAACCCCCCCCCCCCCTCCCGCGTGACCCCCACCAAAGTGATTTCCCCCCCCTCATGCGTACCGAACACCTGCTCACCAGTCGGTCCCCCACCATCATGAGCCCAGCTAAACTTTCAACCTCCACCAAATCCCACCGCTGCCACCAATGAAATGCTAGGTTTTACCAGGGTTAAATAGGAATGGGAATTTATCCCCAGGCTACCTTTAGGATTAACCTTTCCTGGTACCTGGCGCGGGGTACGAACCTCTGAAGGGAATTTAACCCTCCTAAAAACCCACAGGTTTTGAGATGCCTTGGGTGGGGTTCGAACCCTGGTTAGTGACGCACCACCATCACCACCAGGCCCGCGCGCTAACCCACTGTACTACCACGGACGTACAAAAGTATAGCAACCTTAGTCCAATTTTTAAGAACCACGGTGATAGTCTCTCGAGATGAGTTTATTGGACTTACCATCTACGACTATTTTACGCTATACCTGACGTCAACTCGGGTTAGTATTATTGTGGGTGCGGGACATTTTCGAGGGCATTACAAATACATTATATCGTTTTGATCATAAGGTGATATTCATATATTCGTGGTCCTGAAAATACATGTTAAGACGGAGAAAAATAAATAAGCATAATAAACTCGGTTGGTAGTGCCTACAACTAAAAAACAAAAGGCTAATAATATACGTACAGGTAGAGAAAGTGATAACCCCGTAAGTGATGAGGAGGAACCAGTAGAAGCAGGCAGTGGTGGCCAGCATAAACAACACCAACAGTAACTTGATGTGACCCTGGTAGAGGTCATTAATGCGACCTGAGAACACCGGGGCCACACTGGAGGCCACCACAGACACCAGACCTACGTACATGGTTGAGTCCTGGAAATTGGATTAACATTTTATACAACTGTTGATAGAGTAGATTTTTGGGTTGCAAGTGCAGGGCGTTGTGTCAGACAGTGCATAGTTATTGCTCTATGGTTTTAGCTACACAAACATCGGCATTATGGGGCAGCTTGACCACAGTGTTATAAAAGATCTATGCTAATATTGTTAGGATTAATGTGGAGCCAACATTTGTTGCCAACAGTGATGACAGCTGTTGCCTACGTTGTGTGTTACAATGTCCTCAATATTATTGGATTGGTGTTGCCATGTATACCATGACTACCTAAAACTATTCATTTAATGCAATGTTTTGAATTAACTTATTAGTAGTTATATAATATGAGATCTGGGGATAATAAAGTATAATAAGGATATGTATAATGAGAAGTGGCTATTTTTTAAACTCTTTGACTACGAGAGGTGTTTCCTAATCTGAATGAAACTCTTATCATGTTTCAGTTGGCAAAATGTGTACCGTACTACTTAAGTTATTCCAATAGAAAATGGTATCAGGTACATTACAGACTTTTTAGTTATTACAAAGGAATAATTACCAAACTTTCATACAGGGAGGGAAACGAGTGGAAGCTACCTGTACTGCTGTTTGCTGATGATACAGTTCTGATGAGCGATAATGAATGGGAGCTGCAGGGTCTGGTAAATATGTTTGGAACAGTGTGCGAAAAACGGAATCTGAAGGTAAATGCAATGTGGGGAAGAGCAAGGTTATGGTCTTCGAAAGGGGTGAAGCCACAGATTGTGAGGTGAAGTTGAACGGTCAGGCTATGGAGATTGTCAGCTCTTTTAAGTATCTGGGCTGTATGCTGAGTAAAGATGAGAGTCTGGATGAAAAAGTGCGGGAGAGGGTGCAACAGGGGAAGAGGGTTGTAGGAATGCTGAAAGCAGTAACAAGAAATAGGGTGGTCAGCATGGAAGTGAAGAAGTCCTTGCATGACAGTGTGGTAATCCCAACATTGACTTACGGAAGCGAAGCATGGACGTTGGTGGAGAGACTCAGACCAAGAGTGAGAGGGGTGGAAATTAGTTACCTGAGAAGTGCGTGCAGATTTACATGGAGGGATAGACAGACGAATGAGGAAGTAGGAGGGAGGTGTGGTGTGGAGGTAGATGTCCTTGAGATGGTTCGGCCATATGGAATGTATGGGAAGCGAGGTGGAAGGACAGAGATGGAGAGGTAAACCGAGAGAGAGGTGGAAGGATGGAGTGAAGAAGTATATGAATGAACACGGTGCTGGTTGGGAGGAGGGGCGTCGACTGACTATAGACAGAGGTGCATGGGGGCGTTTCGTTCGTGGCCACCCCTTCGGTGATCACGGCATCAGGCAATAGATAGACAGATAGACATACATTTACAAACCCTGTTTAACATCCGGCAGATATTGTTTCTATTCAGAGCGAGGAAAACCTAATGACGACTATAACATTACTTCGTTGGTCATATGAACTGAAGGGGTATAGGATCAATTCCCTCACGAGTCATTTCATCCATAGTCACTTAACCTACATTTCTAGTCGAATCATTAACACCTAGCGCTAACTTAACTTAGATTAAGTTAGGTTAGGTTAGACGTGGTCGAACCGAATGTGGACGGGGGTAATGGTGATTGTGGGGATGTAACTGGAGAATGTGACTGTGGGTGATGTGACAGTAGATTATGTGATTGTGGGTGAAACGAGTTTTAACTCTTTCTATGCTGTTGGCCAGAAGATTCATATTGTATTATCGTGGTTGCATTTATGTTTCACTGATTGTATAGTGTGATGGCTGACCTGGTGAAATCCGAGAGGGATGAGAGAGTAGTTGAGGATGCAGATCCACACCATAGGAGGGCCCACGAACACACCGTAGGATGCCAGTAGTATCATGAACTCTTTGTTGCTGGGGATGGAGTATAAGAGTCGTCATTACACAATCATTGACATCATATAAGGCACCATTAGTATTATCTGTTAATCGATTAATATAAGTTTGCCTAGTAAACCCTCACACGCTACCCATAACGTAATTATTCACCTATAGGTATATTGTTACACGTTTGTCTGGCCCCTAAGTCACCAAACCGCTGCATACCTATATGGGAAGAGCTCTGCCTAACGCACACCTTACACTAAACTCCAGTTAGCTATTCCCCCACATAATTGAGTCTATCTAGTGCATTCATCATTCTTTCGTCTCTCAGTGTATGTGTTATATTTTGTATGTCCGATTGATATCTTATGCTTGCAATTTTACCTTATATAAATGTTGATGATTATCAATGCATTGTCTTATATCTGTAAATATAAATATGCATATCAACCCTTATAATCTTAAATAATAATCTTGTACACCTTACTATTGTTTTCTCTCAACACCTCCCCTTCGCTGCCACTGACAAAGTCTGTGGGAAAACAAAGGGTCACCCCAGGAATAAGACCTCCTGGTGGTGGAATGATGAGGTAGAACATGCTGTGAAAGAGAAAAGGAGATGCTTCAAAGCATGGAAGAAGGGAGGCAGCAAGGAGGAATACCAGGCAGCTAAACGAACTGCCAAAAGAGTGATTTACAATGCTAAAAAAGGCATTAAGGACCTGGTCCTCGAAAAAGTGTGTCACACTGACAATCCCAATGGGATCTTCAACCTAGCTAGGCGAGTTAAAAATGACAGTAGGGATATTATAGGTGAACAGTGTGTTAGAAACGATAATGGGAAGATTGTGTATGCAGAAAATGAAATCAGAGAAGCATGGAAGGCACACTATGAACGATTGCTAAATGTAGAGTTTGAATGGGATAAGGAACAGCTTAGTATCGAAAAACCAATATCTGGACCTCCTCCTTTGATAGCACCAGCTGTAGTGAGCGACGCAATCAATAAAATGAAGGACGGTAAAGCTCCAGGATGCTCTGACATTGTCGCTGAGATGATAAAAGCATCAGGAGAGACTGGTGTCAACTTAGTCACTGAGTTGATAAACACCATTAATAAAGATGAGAAAATCCCAGAGGATTGGCTCAAAAGTGTAATAGTAAATATATAGAAAGGAAAAGGGGATGCGCTAGGTAGAGGAAATTATAGGGGCCTGAAAATGCTTGACCAAATCATGAAGGTCTGTGAGAGAGATTTTGAGGGTTTGATCAGGCAAAGCATTTCCATTGATGATATGCAGTTTGGTTTTATGCCAGGACGGGTTACAACCGATGCTATCTTCATAGTCAGGCAGATACAGAAAAGATACTTACTAAAAGGCAGGGATCTTTACTTTGTGTTTGTAGACCTGGAGAAGGCCTTTGATAGGGTGCCTAGAGATGTTGTGCAGTGGGCTATGAGGAATCTTGGTGTGGAAGAGTGGCTGGTGCGTGTGATAATGAAGATGTATGAGGATTCGCAAAGTGCAGTGAGGTAAAGGGTGTACTGAGTGATGAGTTCGCAGTCCGTGTTGGAGTCCATCAGGGTTCAGTGTTAAACCCTTCTGTACCGACGCCGTTCTTTTAGCTTTATTCTGGATACTATTAACCGATTTTATTCAGTTTAAAAAGGGCCTACATCAATTAACAGATGTCTAACTCTCTCACTTAACCCTTTTTACTACCACAGATCCTTCTTAAACTGTACAAAATTGTCTAAATATAGCCAGAAGAAAAAACCACAAAGTCGTCGCCGGTACAGAAGGGGTTAAGCCCCCTCCTCTTTATTATGGTCCTGGAGGCACTGTCTAGTGTTCTAAGAGGCGAAATTCCGTTAGAACTGTTTTATGCAGACGATTTAGTCCTAATAGCTGATAGTATGCAAGATGCTGAGGCCAAATTCAGAGAATAGAGAGAGGGCATGGCGAGCAAGGGTTTAAGAGTCAATATTAACAAAACCAAGGTTATGCATTGTAGATTGAGACGAGGCAATGTGGAAAAGTGCGGTGCATACCCATGTGCAGTGTGTGGAAAGGGTGTGGGCGTTAACGCGATTCAATGTAGCATCTGTCGACGCTGGGTGCACCATAGGAATAAGCGCTGTAGTAGAATAAAGAGACCCCTGCCGAAGGATAAGTCAGAAATAGAGAAATTTGAGTGTGTAGTGTGCAAAGGCGAGCTTGTGTTAAGTGATGATCCTGTGGCTGTGAATTTTGAAAATGAGTCATTGGAGCTGGTGAACAAGTTTTGTTACCTAGGAGATACCATCTCTGCCGGTGGTGGGGCCGAGGCTGCCACTGTTGCTAGAATTAGGTGTGGCTGGGGGAAGTTCAGAGAACTGATGACAATCCTGACCATGAAAAGAATGCCTCTCCCCCTGAAGGGAAAGGTGTATTCCTCATGTGTTAGAAGTGCAATGACGTATGCCTCAAAAACATGGGCCGTTAAAGTAGAGGATGTCAACAGAATGGAGCGTAATGAGATGAGAATGGTGAGGTGGATGTGTGGGCCCAGGCTACAGGATAGAATAACAAATGTTGAGCTGAGGAGACATTTAGGTATAAAGAGTATTAGCAAGGTGATGCGTACAAGTAGACTGGGATGGTATGGACATGTGGAGAGAATGGATGAACAAAATTGAGTGAAAAAATGCAGGTCTGTGATTGTGGAGGGAGCTGCACCAAGGGGTGGACCGAGGAAGACCTGGGATCAGACTATATGTGCCGATCTCAAATCAAAGAACTTGACAAGTGAAGCAGCCCTTGACAGGGTTGCCTGGAACGCCGCCATTAGGACAAGAGACTGAAACTGCACGTATGTGTGGAGCACTCAGTCTTAAAATTTTATGTATGTATGGTACATCGGGACCCCGCAACATACGGTATAGTTTGTGCAACTCTCTCTTAATAGAAGTTGGTATCTTACATATCAGAGAGTATTAGAAACCTATGGAGGGAACGAGTTGGTCAGACCGAACAGTGTTGCCAATTATAGCTTATTTACGGCTAGATCTAGAGGTATTTACTACAGTTTAGCAGGATTTTTTGTCTACATCTACTGGCATGAATTCTAGCAATATTTTAGCCATTTTAAGCGACATTCTAGAGATTATGGTGTTATTCTAGCGATTTTTGTTATTCATCTACTGTCTAGCGACTTTCAGAGAACGGGTCTAGCGGTATTATGTCTGTTGTTTTCGTAACCCTGAGACCAAGCATGACTTGTTTTCTATTGATGAATTGTCAGCTCCGTGAGGATGTGGGTAAAATACCCAGAAAATGAAATCCTCATCACCTACACAACCACTCCCTTTTAAACACCTCTGCTAGTTTCCCATGTACAATCCTGCACCGATGATTATTTGTGTTACCCCAGTAAACCCGTTTTCTATGTATGCCCGCGCTCCATAGAAAAACAACATTTATACACACTGTTCTAAATCCTATTTTTCTTATATTATAAGAGTGTGAGTAGGTCCCCAGCTATGAATAACAAGACCTCAAATACCCATACCGAGATCTTATACCTTAAGACTCTAATTCACCCTGTATCCCTTTTTATTTATGTTCTAAGTACATAAGGTAACTATACAAGCCTTTCTGTACATGTCGTAATGAACATACATTGTCATGTTAGAACTCAGAACTCTAATTCACCCTCTATCCCTTTTTCTAAGTATGTAAGGTTACTATACAAACCTTTCTGTACATACCTTAATGATCATGCCTTATCATGTTAGAACTCTAATTCACCCTGCATCCCCTTTTTATTTATATTCTAAGTACGTAAGTTAACTATACAAACCTTTCTGTACATGCCTTAATGATCATGCGTTATCATGTTAAAACATAGGTACAATACTTAATTTTTTTGTTATACTATAGTTGTGTATATAGGCTATGTGTCTCCCTGTGCCCTGATTATTGCTATTTCCCATGTACAATCCCTCACCGATGATACCATAAATATACCTATGTTTTCTATCTCGGAACTATAGGCTAGTTCCACCATCGCTATACCTATACATACACGTACGCACACACCTAACCTTTTGGATCATCCTGTATCCTCTTCCTTCATAAACCACCAACAACACACACGACTGTCCTTTTTCCAAGCGTAGAGGAATGCCACCTTTATGCACCAAGTTTGACCACCACTATGCTAACCCCTAACCTCCCCTCTAGAATCTAGATGTAGTAATAGCCCTAAGCTCTTTTCAAACTCTCCACCCAAGCAATACCACTAGTAAGGACGAGAGAAAATCACTAAAAGAATCTTCCAACTATATCAAATAAATCCACAATCGAAGCAATTGCTGAATGAGACCCAGACCGTCAATAGAGGTCACTTTAAAATTGCACAAAAAGACACCTGTGACATACACCAGCTAGCCTCGCGCAGGGCTCTCTACAACACAACCTCAACATTCAATCATACCTTACAAAACCAGCTTTAGAAGCCTGATCTAGGTTCTTTACTGAATAAGAACTAAATAGGAGAAAGAGTTGCTACTTTCCCAAGTATATATCTCCCCTAACATGTAAATATAACCTCTCACCCCGACCCAGCAGGACGGACGGTGCGAGGCTAGGGCGACGACCGTTGCCCCTTAAAAAGATTGTTTCCCCCTGACCTTGAACCCTAAGCAAACCATTTATCCTAACCAGCCTGAGTTCCACTCATCAGTAAAACCTAGGTCCTAGGTCAATTGATCAGCCCCAAGTGAGAGTATCTACAAAGACAAATTAGACTTTTGTCACAGCCCGAATAAAGTAATAAACTCAATGCCGCATTATTTAAGGTGCGGCCTTCCACCCTACCCCAAGGGACCCCACCAACCCCCCCAACATGCGCGTCCTCCCCCCGCGTAGCAATACCGCGACCCTGGCGGTCACCAACCATTCTTGCCAAACACCAGGTGAGTCTTAAATACCAAGATGAGCAAAGTCCCATTACTTACCAATATGCTATACTCCTAATCATTAGCAATACCCCCAATCATACCTAAGCTCAGTTCCAAACTCATAATAGCTTTTCCGCTTGACCAGAGAAGACCATTTATGTTAATGCTGGAAATGCCTACCAGCACGGGCCTAGGTTGTGCCCCATAAAGTAGTCCCTCCCCTTAACAATATATCTCTCTCCCCAGACCATAATACTAACTTTGGTTCGAGTAAATGTGTAAAGAACCTTACCCAGAACCATGAACCATCTGAGAAGTATACCAAGAACCTCTTGCACAACCCCATAAGTTCAAAAGAACAAATAAACCCCTGAATACCCCCAACATCCAGTAGTACCAAAATTCACCACCCCCCTTTGACCAACCCTATAAAATCTTCTATTCTGCCCAAGCCACAACTCAGCAGTTCCATATTAGCTTTCAATTCAACGGCCTACCGCTCTGTGAGAAAGTCTAGTTATACTCCATCCCTCAATATTACTGATAATTCGGCACCCCGTAGTCTGTAAAATCTGTGAGTAGGTAAATTAACCTTTTGTGAATATCTTATTACGCCCGGACTCCCGTAAGGTAATATTATAGACACAAATAACCAATTGACCAACAATTATTGATTGTCTTACAAATGCATAGTAGTATGTCCTCTTCTACTTGGGTTTATAACCAATCATTGAGTGCAGCAGTAACTCATTTGTATAACCTATCGTATTTGGTTTCCCCAGATTCAATAGTTATCCATCCGAGTACGTTTACTGTTATAGTTTAGTGTTTTGTTGAAGCAGGAAAACGCCTTCCAACGGATAACTAAAATAAAATAGTTTACACTAAAACACTTGACTCATAACCGATCTAAGACAGAAAGATCTTGTTATGTTAGAAGGGATTATGCGAGAAACTCTTAATTGAGCACTCTGCAAGAATAACTCCTTGGTAACAATTGTCTGTGGCCTCCCAAACAGGATTGTTAACCTCTCTCAAAGAACAGAGACAGATAAGAAAGTTGCTTCCCCCGACTATCTTACGATACCTTGTTAATCCGGCCTATTCCTGAGACATTGTATTTAAGGTCCCCATCCAAGAGTAACATATCGGAACTTCATCACCGGTTAATTAAAGGTCAGAATAGTTCACAGCTACCAGCTCAGAATATTTGCATTAGTTTGATATGGTGACCAACTGTCTTCCCCACAGTTACGGAACCATATTTAAGACCCCATACCCATTAACCCATCTGTAACCTTCTCTACACTACCGGACAACTTAGACGGCCCCGGAGCAGCTGTTAAGCCCCAACACCACGACTCAAGATAACCAGGAAACTCTATCACAGTGCTTAATTCTCAGAAGTATCAGTGCGACGATATTATTATTTTCGCCATACAGTGTATTATATTATGTCTTATCTATCTATATTATGGTGAAGGAAGTGATCGCTATACAAGTGTGTTGGTAACTTATTCCAGTTATAATAATTAATGAATATATAATACTCACCTCAGTGTCCTAGTACTGTGTTTAAATATAGCCGCAGTGATAAAATCTTCAGACGGAGATTACGGCCTTAACGTATATTGATTAACGAGTATTCATACTATCACCTTATCGCTTTAACCATATTATTCTATGTATATAAAAGTGCGAGTTAAAGAAGTTAAATTACCATACCAGTGAAACTAGCTACTGATATCCCCCTTATGTACCTTCTTGGGGATAACTACATTACTTATATACTTTCACCTTTGATTACGAGTCAGATTGCCATTACTGTAACCTAACGAGAATACTCAGCCTGTGTCACTAGTGTACCTTACATATCGTTGAAATAAAGTGATCAGAAGATTAATACCTGAACGTTGGAAGTGGGAAGTGTGTCTCTCTCTAAATCCGCGATAAGTGCTAGAGATTGTAATAAGTCCAATAACCTATCTGATTGCTCCAACATCTATTGTTCGTGTAAATTCTGTTATGTACATTATACCTAAGTGTTATTTAGAATAAAGCTGCATTATAAACCATTTTCTTTTGAGATTATCTATGTCCTCTATTGATTCCCTCTATGTATTTTGCATGAAATCCTATAACCCAGTCTTGTAGAACTCACCTATACCAAGTTAATCCTGCATAAAAACAGGGCATAACAGTGGGTGAGTACAACAGTTTCGAGTGGAGATAAATCTGGCGTCATATGTAGAATAAAAGCCAGTGTAGCTGTGGATTGAAGCTTAGGTATGTAGTTTAAGTTCGTATGTTGACTATATCCATGTGTTCCCAGACCGCCCTTTATAATGGTGTTGTTTACCAATCCCCCCCCCCCTTAAAATACAATTATCTATATGAATTTGTTTGTTATTTTAGAGTAAAATGTGTACCCAAACAAAGCACATTATCACATGTGCAATATGTGTCATAATTATTTGTTAAGACATCCAATATTTTGTGTTATTATTTATTGCAAAACAACAAAAAATCAATAATAGGCCTAATCATAATAATTATAATGAATAATTTATCGATTTGGATTACAGGTACTCTGCTGACAGCTTTATGTTGATTGAATGGATTGAATAATATTAATAAATAATCTAATTACTTGTATGTAAATCGTGCGTTGCCATTATATATCATAGCATTTAATGGGAAAATTGTACGCCAGCTTACTGAAGCTTACTGAAGATTGTGACTGATGTACTTATTTGCATATGAATTTGTATTTCTCGTAAGAGCGTCTTCTTTGGAATATTATATGGTTAAACTCTCTACATAATAAAGGATATTTTTAAGACTGGCTTAACTTGTCAGGGATAATTTAGTGGAAAATATCCTACCTTTGGATGAATAATCATGATTCACTTACAATTAATATTGCACCTTTATTGGTGCTTTTAGTGACTACAATATCAATTAAATCAAAGAATGGTGTCAAAAGGTATTCTTATTTAATATGAAAAAAGGGTTTGGTCTCTCCAATGTACATTACAAATGGCATAGGACAGGGAAGAGTTATTTTTTCCAATGATTAAGACGATTCTATAATGACTCGTCGAAATACCTCCCCCTTACTGTTGTGGAACCTGTCGCTGGAGATTGGGAGGGAGGCCGGCACAACATTCATTAACTTTTGTAATAACTAATTTAATGTAGGCCTAACTGATAACACACACAATCAATTTGGTTTATATATTGACGAACTGACTTATGTAGCAAGATCCTTGAGTCCCGTGGAATTGTTAGCTGGATTATAACAGGGGGAGGGGGGGGGGGGAAATAAGTCAACATTATATAATATCAATTCGAGTGAACACATTTTATATGTGTGAACACAGTGTGATAAAACGTCTTTAATTTGATGCTGTAGTAATGAATATGATCAAAATTAAATAAGAACAGTTGCACAAACTATTTTATTAATCTATCTATCTATCTATTGCCTGACGCCTTGATCCCCGAAGGGGTGGCCACGAACGAACCGCCCCCATGCACCTCTGTCCCCAGTCAGTCGACGCCCCTCCCCCCAACCAGCACCGCCTTCGTTCATGTAGTTCCTCATTCCATCCTTCCACCTCATATTCGGTCTACCTCTCCCCCTCTGTCCCTCCACCTCGCTCTCGTACACCCTCTTAGTCATTCTCTCGCTTTCCATACGTTCCATATGGCCGAACCATCTCAAGTTGTTCCTTTTCACACTTTCCAGCACATCTACCTCCACACCACACCTCCTTCTTACTTCCTCATTAGTCTGTCTATCCCTCCATGTAACTCCGCACGCACTCCTTAAGTAATTCAGTAATTAAGTAATTTTATTAATACCTGAGTATAATGCATAATTTGTTTTGCAATAACTGTGCTAAATTGTTATATGAAATAAAGTGTAGAGAATACATAGAAAAGTATTGATAAACTTAGATGTACTCAAACTTTACTAACGTAGCGAGATGTTTGATGCCCGAGAAGATGCGGAACCTGTCGTTGGCTGATGATATGGAGGGCGGGGTGGGCGGCCGGGAGGGGAAGTACGCCAACACCGCCACCAACACTACACACGATACTCCAGCCTCTGTACATATAATAATAATAATAATTAACAATAATAATGATAATAATAATAAATGTTTCCTGTTACTAATTATTAACCCCAATAAGCCTTTTAAAGGCTAATGAGTGATTGATTTCGTTGTTGTTCATTTTGAGGACCTTTTAAGATCAGCTGTGGATAAGAATATTTGTTGATACCGTATTTGAAATAATGAACTCAAAGTTAAATTCAAATAGGTGTCAGTGATAGAAATTGCCCTATGCATACTGTATGTTGTTGGATAGGAATAATGCATACAAATCCTTGTAAAACTGGGTTACAAAACTGTTTTGTTAATTTTGTTGCTGTGTTTATACAGACGCTAAACATAAACTAGGCAGTGATAAAGGGGGGGAGGGGTTAAATCAATCATATAAATATATCCTTTAGTATTTTTTGGCGTACCTATATACAACAATCTCATGACGTCTTCCTGGATGACCTCCTTTGATATATGGGCCGAGGGCAGGTGGATGATCAGGGGCTCCAGGTAGCTTCCCAGGCTGCCCAGCTGACTAGACCCAAACATCACAGCTACATGAGGAAGGGAAACTCACATACACAATAGGTATAATAGTGTACAATAAATACATATGCTGGTAGGCAATGAAGGTGACGGATTACACAAATACTAGGGTCAAGACTGGGTTGAGTGAGAGTTAATACAGGAAACTGTAAATTAAATTGATTTGGTTTGGCCTTTTAACCTCTGAAGTGCGCATGGGGGTAATTGGAAACGTCCCCCTGTGCTGACGTATTTGAGGTGTTTCCGTCACTAAAATATTCATTGTGCCATTAATAGCATTAATACTTATCCATATGCGCCTATTATGGGTTGATTATAAAGGTATTAACCTGAAACAACAATAAAACGAGTGAAAACAGCGTTTGGATGGTCAAAATCGGAGATATAGCCCGCGAGTTGTATAATGTATGGGTGAGGCAATCTGCTTTCCCGCCAATTTCCCCCAAGGCCACTGAGACACAGTCGATCGATACTCTCTCTCTCTCTCTTGCACTCGCTTGCTATCAGTGATGACCACACCCTCCAATCGGATTTCTAATGTTAGCACGAAAATATACCTCAGAATAAGGGAATAACAGGGAAAATAGGTGATAACTGAAGGAGAGGAGGAAAGTGGGGAAGGAGGGGAGGTAGAGGACTGAGATTTTGCATGGCCCAGGGGCCAAAAAAAAAATAAAAAATAAAAAAAAAAAAATATAAAAAAATATTTTGTTTTCGATGTCAAAAGTTGATTTTTGTTTTCTCTGACTCTTAAGAGTCTCCCCGCAGTGCGCCGGGGGAACTCTTAAGAGTCTCCCCGCAGCTCCCGGGTTAATAACTTCAAGGGGCATAATGGGAACTATGAAGCATCAATTCAATATATAGTTGATAATAATGACTAAAAACAAGGGACTTAGTTATGAGACAGGATATGATAAGTCTCTCGTTTGCCAGCCTGACTAATACTGAGATGACATTCAATAAGTATGGATAGTGGTACACAGTAAATTATAGTGCGCACCCGAGGAGGATGCATAGTATGTGAACAAATGGCTAACATTGTCAACTTAGCTCAGTAGAACACATTTACAGTATTCAGTATGTGTATAGTATTATGGCTGATGCCGAATTCTCGTGTAATGAAGCTCTTGGACATCTTTTGCAGTGACGAGGGAGTTACCTTTGCACTACCTCTTGTACTAAATGTAGGTGCTGACCAAGGTTTACTTAATTCAATTTGTAAGTTTCTTTCTAGAAATCTTTTAAAAAGACAAACACAAGAGGCATGGATAAGATCACTTGAGAGTAAGTGGTAGGAAAAAGAAAAAAGTAAATGAATATATATGATATGGGGAAGAGAAAAGAGGGACAGAGAAAGAGGAAGAGGATGGTAATTGAAATGATGGAGCCAAGAGGACAACCACACAAGATAGCCACCGTAAGGGAATCCAGGGAGACCAGAAGAAAAGGTTTTAGAAATAAATTCATTTCCCATTCTCCAGAGAACGGGAAATCTGACCCCTGTACCCATGCTCTAATTCCACATACAGGTGAGTTACCCCCGAAGGGCAGGTCAAGCCCCTCCAATCAACACCTCACACGGCCCCGCCAACCACAGAGCGGGACTCAAATAGCCAAGGCAGAAATTCACCCCGAATACCCCCTCGAGTACTATAATGAAAAAAGTGTTTATGCAATCTAAGCATAAAGAGCCCGAGGAGTACTTAAATCGTTGGTGCCCTCCATCCGCAAGAAGCTGCCAGACGAGAAGGAGAGTGAAATGGTGATATGAAGTGCCACAGAAGAAAACCATTACAAATAGCCAAAACAATTTGTGAACAGTAAATCACGAATTACATCATCAGGTTTGATGATATAAGAAAGAACCAAAGGTTAAAAAGACGAGAACCTCAGTGCGATGTCATTAAGCACCATAATATATTTTTCTTGTAATTATTAACCGCAACATAGCCAATTTTTATGTATTTACTATGCCCCTATTCACACGAGAACACACAACCTGACTAAGAGAAATAACCCGAATATGTACTGACTGAAATTACAGGAAGTCAGTTCACACTCAGCAGCTTGCTCCGTCCGGATTTATGTCCGGGAGTATACCTGCCTAAACGCTCCATCCGGATGTACAGTATGTCCGGGAGTCGTTTGCCTGAGAGAGAGGAGGATCCTGCCGTCCACCTGCCCCCCTGTCCTTGGACCCCTGTCGGAGCTATACCCTGACGTCTGTGGTCCTGCCCCCTGGACTCCTGACGAGTGGCCCCCATTACGCCCAGCTGCCGTGCCCAGACATCTGTGACGCCCCGACCCTCGTACTTGGCCCTTCTCCTCCTCCACGCAAACCCTAAGCGTTTCTGTGATCTCAATTTGTGGCTATTGTTGCAGGTAAGGTTATATATGCGAGTACTCCAAAAGTGTTATTGAGTTGATCTGTGCCAAGAATCTGTGCCTGTTATTTACTTAATTATCGGTCTGTGTACACGTTACATAGTCATTTATCCTCCCGTTAAAACTTGATCTGTGCAAGTGAATTCATCGCACTAGATATTGCTACCTTACCCCCTTGCAGTTTATGTCTTGACGTGTTATCGTTAATTATCATTGGCGCACCAGTTATATACATTCATCTCGATCCAGGCTCAAACACGGAATACTCTCAGATGTCACCTATATATGTTATTTATTCTCTTGTGTATCCAAGTTGAAGTGGAAACGTATACCGTGAAGATATTGCCTTATTTACTACCTTTTACCTAGGACCTATGTCCAAATTTTAATCTGTCTATCTTTCCTTACCGAAAAGTCAAGAACCCCCAGTTGAGTTAATTTTAATTCTATTTAATCGAGCTATCGAGTTTATACCAGTGCTTGTAAATTAATCTGATCTACGTGTGTGGGTAACTAATAATTCTTTTCACACATTTATAACAACTCCATATTCAAGTTATTTATTGTTCGTGTCTCCATATTATATTAGAAAGCATTCTTATTTCGATTTTACTATTTCCATAGTGATCATTTAATTACATCATCGGTTTATGTAATTCGCATACGCCATATCTTTGATCCACGTATTGCCATATAGGGATTTGCTAATACATTCAAGTTTCCTTTCATGCTATTCTCATAGTATTTTAACCCAGTACAACTTCGTCGTGTACGCCCTTTTGTATTCTGAGTTCTTCTGAATTCTACCTTACTGTGATATTCCAGTCGCATTTTAATTGAGTGTATTTTCTCATTTTATAATTAATTTGCATTCATTCTAAAACTTGTTATAGTGATTCATTGATCTTAATTTGAATTTGGATTCTATATGTGTGTGTATTGAACTCTTACCAGTGTAAATCTATTTTTCGTATCCGTGTGTAGACTCTTTCACAAAAACCGCTTAGATAAGTAAATACCAACTTAAACCACCCTGTCAATAAGCTGTTTAATATTCACCAGTGTCTTATAGTCGCACTATTTCGAATTATAAATTCATACCAAAGCAGTCACTCTGACCTAGGGTCGAATACACTACCTTTTATTTATCTTGCCTGCGTGACCCTTCCCTTAATCCCCTTGATAGGTGCTCACCGCCCCCCACGCTCGTGAACGCTATGTCAAGTCAATTCGCCCTATGCCAGAAGTCTTCGCGGTAGACGTTACACTCACATACGCATTATAATTTAATTTGATTATCTATGTACATGTGTAACACCATTATTCCTGCATATTCTATCTATCTATCTATATGCTCAGGCCCAATCCCCATTTTGGGGGTAGCCGACTCAAGACAGAGCAAGAACAGGGAAAACACAAAAACAACATAAAACAAAAAATAAACACAGATAAAAAACACAAACTCTCACACATCCAGGTCACCCAGGAGAAGACCCAGAGACCAGGGTTACCAAGGTCGCTCCAGCACTCCCCCGGCCCCTGACCACCCGGAGAGGTTTCGATCTCGGCAGGCAGACATGCAGCGGAGCAAAAGCCACAAGCCCTCCCACCACACATCCAGGCACACCCTTCATATTAATCGTCTCCCCGGGCCAGGCGCCTGATGGACTATTATCTAGTCCAACTTGCGCCCGACCCCTTACTCCAAATGACCACGTGTTCACTCAACTATTCACAAGCATTCTCCATTCACTCCTGTCCACCACCACTTCCCCTGCCTGATCTATAGTCATTCCTCTATCATCCAAAGCCTTTCTTACACAGTCTCTCCATCTCAATGGGGGTCTTCCTGCCCTTCTATCTCCCCTTGTACCTGACTCACATATTCTCTTTGTAAGCCTTTCATCTCCCATTCGTTCAACATGACCATACCAGCTCAGCACCCTTCTGTCCACTCTGGCTGACAAATGTTCCTGCTGCCCCACTCTCCTACGTATCTCTTCATTCCTCAATCTGTCTCTACGAGTAACTCCACACATACTCCTCAAGCAGCTCATCTCCATCACATCCAGCCCTCTTTTCTCCTTTTTCTTCAGAGCCCATGTCTCAGCCCCATACATCACTGTTGGCACAACAATTCCTTGATACAGTGCACTTTTTACTTTAACTCCGAGATTTCTCGTCTTCCACATACTTCCCATTGCTCCGAAAACCTTCCTTCCTTCACACACTCTCTGTTTTACCTCCACTTCCATACCTCCACTCCTGCTTATCGTTCCTCCTAGATATTTAAAACACTCTACTTGTTCCAATATTTCCCCATCCAGCCTCACATCTAGATTCACCCTATGCTCTCCCCTATTACACACCATTACTTTACTTTTATTGACGTTCACCTTCAGTTTCCTCCTTCCACAAACCACACCAAACTCTTTGACTACCCGCTGCAGTTTCTCATCAGAATCCGCCACCAATGCTGTGTCATCAGCGAACAGCAACTGATTCAACTCCCAATCTCTACCATTCTTTCCTACTAAACCTAATCCTCTTCCCATAGTTCTCCTTTTCACCTCCCTCACCACACCATCCATAAACATATTAAACAGCCATGGTGACATTACACAACCCTGTCGCAAACCTACCTTTACCTCAAACCATTCACTCAACTCACCATTTCCTACTCTCACACATGCTCTGCTCCCTTCATAAAAACTCTTAACTGCTTCTAACAAATTTCCTCCTATTTCATAAATCCTTAACACCTTCCACATTGCTTCACGGTCCACACGATCATACGCTTTTTCCAAGTCCATAAAAGCCCAAAATATCTCCTTATGCTTCTCTAAATACTTCTCGCATAACTGTCTTACTGCAAACATCTGATCCACGCACCCTCTTCCCCTCCTAAAACCGCACTGTTCTTCTCCTATTGCAACTTCCGTACACTTTATTATCCTCTCTATCAACACCCTGCCATACAGCTTTCCAACCACTGACAATAAACTAATACCTCTATAACTTGAACACTCCTGCCGATCTCCCTTCCCCTTGTACAACGGCACAATACATGCACTCTTCCAGTCTATCCTGCATATTAATATTACCTATACTGTGTGTAATTGTAACGTGACTAATTATAATAAAGTTATCACTATAGACCATTCTACATTTGATACGTCACTTGAATACCTTTATTGTCTGCCCTATATGACAGAGCAATATTATTTATACATCCTATGAATAAACTCAAGTGTGAAGTAATATTGTGTGAATGCTGCCTTGGGATAAAGAATTGATGCAAGAATTATAAAGCTAGACGTGACCCTGTCGAGCATATTCCATCTCAATATATCTTAGTATAAGATTGTGCAAGATCATAGTAAATCGAGTTGAAATACCAACCCGACATTTCAGTAATAGTACTGACCCATGGCTGTGGTTCTCTCCTGTAATGGGAACCAGTCCGCGGCTATGAGAACTGGGCCGGCCAGGGAGATGGTGCTGGCCACTCCCAGGAGCATGGCAGACAGGTAGCACATTCTGGGAAGAACAGTAAATGGGGAAATAAGCTATAAGCTATAAGAAACATATACAAATATATCCATTTTGTGGCACAGAATTATAAGTTGAAATGTTCATAACATGGATGATATATTCAGAGAAAATATAATGTGGTTAAGCGTAATACAGAGGTCAGATTTGAGAGGCAAAAAGGGATCATGACTATCACTAAACTTGAGAGAGAGAAATACTTGCAGACCTCACCAATTAGAGGTGAAGACAGAGAATCACCAAGGTCAAAGAGGAAAAAAGAAGACTGGACATAACATACATCTCACAGAAAGAACAGGACTTATACTATTTAAATACCTACATGGTGAATACTGGCGTTGCCCTGGTAATGATTCTGATGATGGTACTGGCAGCCAAGAGGGACGCACAGGTGACCATACCCGTACGCAGGCCACAGCGTTGAGTCGCCCAGGCCATCGGGAGCACCCACACCACAAACATTATGGTACCACAGTTGAGCATCATGGCCACAGTAGACGCCTCCCAACCTGTGAACGCTGCCTCCATACTCTCACTGATGGGGCCCCAGGTGTTCCACAGCACCGTCTGCCAGAACACTACGATTTTAAATATATGTCAATCAATCTGTTAATATGAGCTTATACAACAATGGCACATCATTGCATTCGCTTTTAAAATATACTAACACTGGTTTTACCAGTCAGATTAACATTGATGCATTTATCAAGCCACCAAATCCTTGAACTTTGGTCTTGCTCTAAGAGATCATTAGGACCAGTGGCTTTGACTCCTCATACAGTGCCTCAAGATCTAGCATGTATATCTTCAGCAAATCAGCTACTGGCATGCCATTATTTTGCAAAATCAAGATCAGTGATCCTGACATTACCAACAAATACTCCCCGGTGACTGTGTTCAACTGTCCAGTCCAATACCCAGTCGATGCAAGTATTGAAAAGTCTATCTATCTATTGCCCGATGCCTAACCTCCTTTGAGGGTGGCCATACACAAAATTGCCCAAGTGGACCTATTCCCCATGATGACAATCCGTGCCAGTTTATGAAGGACTTACAGGACAGGTGCCTTTTCGCTTTTCAGCCTAGCCACATCCTTCCTAACTTCCACTAGGGTGTGAAGGTCTTCACTAATTGGTAGGGCTGGTATAGGTGGCTGGTCATTCAATTATCTTTACTTTATGAGTATTCATTAATAAATTTGTAATATTTGTAATAATAGATCCGTACTATGTAATGGTATGGATGGACCATAGACTTTATCACAATTGTTTTGCCATACCACTGGCTCAATACAGTAGAATAATTGAGTTGTTATATATATAATTTGCATATATACTGTATATATATGATTTGTATATACAATTCAGGACAAATTAATTGGAGGTGCGGGAATGTTTATGTGTGTTAATCCATGCAAAATGTAATAAAGCGGATGGCCTTGCAACAAATTCCAGGCATCTACTTACATGGAACCAACCGATGAAAGACGAGATGAACAAGATCCAGAACCTAGATAAGTATGTCCTGGCAGCTTTGTTAGAGGTTCCTGTATCCTCCCCTTCCACCTCCACCTCCACCACCCCCTCCCCCTCCCCATCCCTCTCGCCCCCCAGACTACCGTGTGGAGGGTGCGAGGACAGTCTCTGTGTGGGTAGCGTGGGGCTCCTCTCGCTGGTGTAGTCATGATGATTGTCTGGGGAAAACAAAGGTTAAACTCATTTATTAACCCTTAACCAACGGCGCACGACATCTGTCGAGTTAAATAAATTTGGACTATGTGGCGGTGCACGACATCTATCGAGTGCCATTTTCAGCACGTAATTTTGCTGAGAGAGAGAGCTGAGTGGTGGGACGAGCGTAGTAACCTTATGACCGCTCCCCACGACCGTCGTGGGTGTACTGAACTGTATTTCCCCTTCCTCCCCCTCCTCTCACTCGCTACACAGGGAATTATGTACGGAAATTACCTTATTTTAGAGTTTTTGCACTCGTGTTGCACGATTGTTGCAAGAGAACCAGTAGTCGTACAAGGATGGTTCGGGTGTCACTGGAAAGCTCTGTTTACGCCCTTTCAGGGATAGATACTTGTTTTACGCTCTGGGTCTTGTTTATGCATGAAAATGAGCACGGAAACAACCCTATTTAGGGTATAAAAAAAAACTGCTGGGCGACACAGTGTAAAATACTCTACCACCCGCTCTTTGTGTGTTAAGCTAGCAACGTCAGTATTATTCGCCTGTCTGATTCATTTTGGTTAATCACACCCACAGACACCCACACACAGTCACACATATAATATATATACATACACATCCACCAACACGCACACACACACACGGGTCGGCTTAGCCAAGTGGCCTTAGGCGCTGCGCGTTGACAGCGAGGTCGAGGGTTTGAATCCCCCAGAAATCCTAAAAGTTTGTTTCGGCTATCCCGATGGAGAGGATTGTATCATGGTCCCTCCCTAGCCAAGCTGCTCAACTAGCCTATCAGCTTGTTAGCCTACACGTACTCTCACAAGTGTATCTGCTTATGTACTCTGATGGGAGCTCGGCACCTCACGGTGGTCGCTAAAAGTTGCATGTGATCTCGTTGTTAAGGTAGAATTAAGTATTCTACTGTACCTATAGTTAAGGACAACTCTGTAGATTTTCAGTCTCACGGCTGCAAGTGAACAATAAACCGATAATTATTATTATCATTATTACACTCACACACACTCCCCTCCCCCCCCCCCCCCTCCACACACACACACACACACACATTACACAATCCTCTGCACTGTGATCTATGTGAGTTTGAAAGGTTATGTATGTCAAAGCGGTCACTAAGCACCAAGACCACTCTACTCTAATACCAGCCAAGGGGTGTGTGTGTGTGTGTGTACTGTTGTTTTTACCAAGGCTTTTTACCTCCATTGTGAAACATAATTGGGGGTGGTCACTCTTTTGTGTTAGTCAGATACAAGGGGAGATAGAGAGGCAGGAAGACCCCCATTGAGATGGAGAGACTGTGTAAGACAATCTTTGGATGATAGAGAAATGACTATAGATCAGGCAAGGGAAGTGGTAATAAACAGGAATGAGCGGAGAATGCTTGTGAATAGATGAATGCAAACGTGGTCGTTTGGGAGAGAGGGTCATGCGCCAGTTGGACTAGATAGTAGTCCATCAGGTGCCTGGCCCGGGGAGCCGGTGGTAATGAAGGGTGCGCCTGGAAGCATGGTGGGCGGGCTTGTGGTGGTGAAGCTTTGCTGCGGGTCTGCCTGCGGAAATCGGCGCCTCTCCGGGGGATCTGGGATCTGGGAATCTTTTGCTGGGGACCCCAAATGGGCATGGGTCTCTGGTATTTCTCCTTGGCGACCTAGATGTGTGTGATTTGGTGTTTTGTTTTATTTTTCTGATGTGTTGTGATGTCCCTGTTCGGGCTCTGTCTCAAGTCGGCCACCCCCATTAAAAAAAAAAAAAAAAAAAAAAAAAAAAAGAGAGAAGAAAACTGGGGAAGGTGCCAGAGTATATACATACATTACATACATACTATTTTATGTTTGTCCTTATTAGTTATTAACCCCTTCTGTACCGTCGGCATATTATTTATTTGATTCGGGCTACTATTAATCCATTTTATTCAGTTTAGGAAGAACCTCTAGCAATTATAAGGCTTCGAACTGTCTCAACAAACCCCTTTAGCTACCACAGATCCTTCCTAAGCTGCACAAAATCGTTAAAATATACCCCCTAGAATAAAATGAAAAACACGTCGCCAGTACAGAAGGGGTTACGAGACAAAGATGTTTGGTGTTGAGAGGGGGAGTGGGTCTCTGGTTAGATTGCAACCATTAACAGCACAATAGGCCATCCCGTATCATAGTGTACCGCCTCTCCCAGTACCCAGACAGACCGCCTCTGCCTCTCTAACTCAAGCGTGGTACCGCGGCTTTCGCTAGCCAGGGCCTGGCCTTCAGACCTTCAACCTAACACGATCCGCCTTTATCTGATTTAGTACCTTAATGTGAAGTCGTACACAAACAGCCAAGTGTCGTAGATACGTAAAATTTTCCTATTTCAGTCCTAAGTGAGTAGACCTCCTATACTCTCTTGATCTTGACTCCGCCCACAACGATCTAGATATAACTATCTTCTATACTCCGTCTAGTTTATTAAGTCCGTTTGGGTGTGGTCCGTCTGGGGCATGAGATAAGGGCGCAGTTGTCATGTCTAGGGTAAACACAGAAACAAATAAAACACCATTTTCTATGAACATATGAATGGGACACTATCTCGGGCACACTCGTACCCTAGGTCAGGTCAATCCATTTGGCAACGATGCGAAAACAACATTGCCATATTTTATACACATTATTTGCATTTATCCTTAAAAAAGTGTCGAGCTCTTAAAACCATGCATTTTTTTTTATTAAATCTATACAGAGTATTTTTAACTCAGTTTTAAAGTTGTTAATAGCTTAAAATGTGAGATTTGTTATTAAGTATTTAAGATTTGGCAAGTCTGCCTTTATCAGAATCCTGACCTGACAACGCTCCAACGGCCTTTACAAAATAGAAGGACTATAGTTAACGTTACGCCTTCACAAGACCTGCATCATGCACTAACAAACGCACTTCTTAACCCCCATCACATACCCAGTATCTCCCTTGCAGCTTCTATTATGTGTATGATGTATCTTGTATTTGTATGCTAAAATGTATTTACGAAAAAATATATCGCATATCGTCATCCTAATAATTGTATCTCATATTTATTGTGACTTGTAAATAAACTAATATAAACTGTACCCGTTTATCTGTTTTGATATATGTATCGCCAGTAGAGATAAAGAACCTCTTGCTAGCATAATAACCAGCTCTGTGAAGGCTTACAAAGACAGTTTGCGCTTGTCGTATAAATTAGGATAGAAATGAAAATCACTATCAATATACCCAATCATTTCATGCGCCTTTTATATACCCTTCTTTTGTTTGACTGTGTATTATTTTTTACAAAGTAGTCCCGGAGCAACTCAACACCATGTCAGTATAAAGTTATAAACCCACTATGTCAAACCCACTATGTCAAACCTACTAAAACAAACTCACTATAACAAACCCACTATAACAAACCCACAATCAAACCCACTATAACAAACCCAGTATAACAAACCCACTATAACAAACTCACTATAACAAACCCACTATGTCAAACTCACCATAACAAACCCACTATAACAAACCCACTATGTCAAACCCACTATAACAAACCCACTATGTCAAACCTACTATCAAATCCACTATAACAAACCCACTATACACAAACCCACTTTGTCAAACTCACTATAACAAACCCACTATAACAAACCCACTATGACAAACCCACTATAACAAACCCACTATGTCAAACCCACTATAACAAACCCACTATGTCAAACCCACTATAACAAACCCACTATAACAAACCCACTATAACAAACCCACTATAAAAAACCCACTATAACAAACCCACTATGTCAAACCCACTATATCAAACCCACTATGTCAAACCCACTATAACAAACCCACTATAACAAACCCACTATAACAAACCCACTACAACAAACCCACTATAACAAACCCACTAAAACAAACCCACTAATACAAACCCACTATAACAAACCCACTATAACAAACTCATATAACAAACTCACTATGTCAAACCCATTATAACAAACCCACTATAACAAACTCACTATAACAAACCCACTATGTCAAACCCACTATAACAAACTCACTATAACAAACCCACTATGTCAAACCCACTATAACAAACCCACTATAACAAACTCACTATAACAAACCCACTATGTCAAACCCACTATAACAAACTCATATAACAAACCCACTATGTCAAACCCACTATAATAAACCCACTATAACAAACTCACTATAACAAACCCACTATAACAAACCCACTATAACAAACTCACTATAACAAACCCACTAAAACAATCCCACTATAACAAACCCACTATGTCAAACCCACTATAACAAACTCACTATAACAAACCCACTATAACAAACCCACTAAAACAAACCCACTATAACAAACCCACTATGTCAAACCCACTATAACAAACCCACTATAACAAACCCACTAAAACAAACCCACTATAACAAACCCACTATGTCAAACCCACTATAACAAACCCACTATAACAAACCCACTATAACAAACCCACTATAACAAACCCACTATGTCAAGCTCACTAAAACAAACTCACTATAACAAACCCACTATGTCAAACCCACTAAAACATACCCACTAAAACAAACCCACTATAACAAACCCACTATAACAAACCTACTATAACAAACCCACTATAACAAACCTACTATAACAAACCTACTACAACAAACCCACTATAACAAACCCACTATAACAAACCTACTATAACAAACCTACTACAACAAACCCACTATAACAAACCCACTAAAACAAACTCACTATAACAAACCCACTATAGCAAACCTACTATAACAAACCCACTATAACAAACCCACTAAAACAAACCCACTATAACAAACCCACTATGTCAAAGCCACTATAACAAACCCACTATAACAAACCCACTATAACAAACCCACTATAACAAACCCACTGTCAACCCACTAAACAAACTCACTATAACAAACCCACTAGCAAACCCACTAAAACAAACCCCTATAACAAACCCACTATAACAAACCACTATAACAAACCTACTACAACAAACCCACTATAACAAACCCACTAAAAAAACTCACTATACAAAACCCACTATAACAAACCCACTATAGCAAACCTACTATAACAAACCCACTATAACAAACCACTATAACAAACCCTATACAGTAGTTTGCACTGTAAATATGGTATGCTATTATATAATAATTGGGTATATTAATGGGTTAGCTTTCCTTGTGTACTCATGTATTAGAGGGGTTCATTACTAACATTCATTACTTTATGACGGTTAGCCTAATCATTATGGACACAGGATTTACCATTTTCGTACCTGTTTATAAACCATGTTTTTTGACAGTGTAAACATTATGGCGAGTCTATGAATTCCGACATCCAACCTCTCGTGCTCCAAAAAATAATTTGAGCAATCGAGCTGATATTTCTATAATTTTGTAAACAAGTATGTAGGTGTGGATATTTAAAGCACGTTTTCTCCACCCCTCTTTTAATTAACTACAAAGGACTGGGGATCACAGTGTATCCAAAATAAATTGAATTGCACAGTGTATCCAAAATTAATTGATTGTACTATATCCTATATAATACCCTAACAGATAGAACCTCTAAACTAATTATATCTTTGTCGCTTAAACAAAACTCAGGCTATGAGGGAACCTAATTAAAGTGTTTATAATTATTAAAGGTATTGACAACTGAATGTCAACAACTACTTCAAAATTCATTAACGGTGTTCAAATTATACTAGAGATAGTCTTTCACTCACAGAGGTGTAAAAGCATTAATTTTTGTAATCGAATGGTAAGCTTAAGAAATGGACTACCTAGTAATGTCATTGAAAGTAGCACTGTTCAAACTTTAAAAAAAACATCGACTAGATAAATGTCTCGCTAATAACCCCCGAGTAACTGCGTTTCCAACGAATATCACCAATTTATACTTTGCTAGCCTCTGCTTTGTTTTCCACATAGGATAGGTAGCTTAGTTTATAGATATGTTGTTGGCTTTGTTAATCTTTATATTCCTTTGTAACACTAAATACTTTTGACTGATTAAACCATGTCCAAAATATATGTACTTTTTAGTAAAAAAAGGGCCAACCTCTCATCTAATAGTAGCATGAATGCTAGTAAAGGAAGAGGATTAGCCTGTTACCATTAAATGAAACATATTTAATATAGTTTTATCAGCCAAAAATCTGTATTTCCTCTTCTTCACCTTCCATTACTAACATTGATGCTACGGTACTATTGGAGGAGAACGTGGGCCCCTTATTTCAGTTAAAAGTGCACATTTTTGGACATGGTTTAATCTTGCACTCAGACGAATATGTTGTGTGTTTCTAGCTATACTACCTCCAAACTATTTTATTTAATTAGAAATCGGTGATCATTACTAAAATATGATTTGGATGGCCTTTTATCCTTGAATCACCTTGGTCATCTGGGATAACACTATTAATGTTTAGACAATCGTGATCTGATTTGAAAGGGTTATCAGACATGCGTATTCTCACTCTGTTCCACTTTTCAACACCGCGGAAGCTAAGATCTCTGGTTGTGTATATAGAGGCGACTCATGCCACCGCGTGCTATATAGGAGTCTGTTATCAGATACCACAAAGACCTCATTGAACTTCAACACTGTAGGGCAGAAACACTTTGACCTCTCTCCCCTTACAAACTCTCTTCTTATTAAGGGGGTCACCTGCTTTTTGTTATCCTTTGCTCTCTTTCTCATGGCTTGTATCCAGTCGGTCCGATTCAGCTACTGTTTTAAGACGTTTATCCCCCATGCAGGTGTCGATTTCTTCCTGGCGAACGATAGCGAGCCAGCATTGTATGGAGAAATCCGGCTTCGGCTGGGAAATGTTTCTTTCGACAAATGTACAAATTTACCTGCTGCTGTCAAAACAAACAAAAATAAAATAAGCTGGCTCGCTACCGTTCGCCAGGAAAAAATCGACACCTGGATGGGGATAAACGTCTTTAAACAGTAGGCTGCATGGGCCCGAATGGATACAACCCAGAGAGAGGGAGAGAGAGAAACAAAAAACAAGGTGGGCCCCCTTAACCCCTTCTGTACCGGTGACGTCCTTTTAACTTTATTCTGGCTATTATTAGACGTTTTTATTCAGTTGCAAAAGGGCCTCCAGCAATTAACAGGCTTCTTCGAACTATCTCACAACCCTTTTAGTACCACAGACTGACAGATCCTTCTTAAACTACACAAAATCCTCTAAATATAGCTAGAATAAAATTAAAAATACGTCGCCGGTACAGAAGGGGTTAACCTTTTCAGTGTAAGGATGCAATTTTGCATTATATTCTGGCTAACATTAGATAATTTTACTAAGCTTAGGAATGACCTTAAAGAATTAAAAGTTAAAACGCTACCGTATCTCAATTAACTTTTTTGACCTTTCAAAAACTCTTCCTAAACTGATTAATATTGTCTAATAATAATCAAAATACACGAGATAAAGCATCATGGGGGTGACCAGTAGCGACATGTCACTAACCCAAACCCACTATGTCAAACCCACTATATAACAAACCCACTATGTCAAACCCATTATAACAAACCCACTATAACAAAACCCCACTATAACAAACCAACTATACAAAACCACTATGTCAAAAACCCACTATACAAAACCCACTATGTCAAACCCCTCTAACAAAACCCACTATGTCAAACCCACTATACAAAACCCACTATAACAAACCAACTATAGCAAAACCCACTAGGTCAAACCCACTATAACAAACCCACTATGTCAAACCCACTCTAACAAACCCACTATGTCAAACCCACTCTAACAAACCCACTCTAACAAACCCACTATGTCAAACCCACTATAACAAACCCACTATGTCAAACCCACTCTAACAAACCCACTATGTCAAACCCCCTATAACAAACCCACTATAACAAACCAACTATAATAAACCCACTATGTCAAACCCACTATAACAAACCCACTATGTCAAACCCACTCTAACAAACCCACTATGTCAAACCCACTCTAACAAACCCACTCTAACAAACCCACTATGTCAAACCCACTATGTCAAACCCACTATAACAAATCCAGTATGTCAAACCCACTATAACAAACCCACTATGTCAAACCCACTCTAACAAACCCACTCTAACAAACCCACTATGTCAAATCCACTATAACAAACCCACTATGTCAAACCCACTCTAACAAACCCACTCTAACAAACCCACTATGTCAAACCCACTATGTCAAACCCACTATAACAAACCCACTATGTCAAACCCACTATAACAAACCCACTATGTCAAACTCACTCTAACAAACCCACTCTAACAAACCCACTATGTCAAACCCACTATGTCAAACCCACTATAACAAACCCAGTATAACAAACCCACTATGTCAAACCCACTCTAACACACCCACTCTAACAAACCCACTATGTCAAACCCACTATAACAAACCCACTATGTCAAACCCACTCTAACAACCCACTATAACAAACCCACTATAACAAACCCACTATGTCAAACCCACTCTAACAAACCCACTCTAACAAACCCACTATGTCAAACCCACTATAACAAACCCACTATGTCAAACTCACTATAACAAACCCACTATAACAAACCCACTATGTCAAACCCACTCTAACAAACCCACTCTAACAAACCCACTATGTCAAACCCACTATAACAACCCCACTATGTCAAACTCACTATAACAAACCCACTATACAAAAACCCACTAGTCCAAACCCACTCTAACAAACCCACTCTAACAAACCCACTATATCAAACCCACTATAATAAACCCACTATAACAAACCTACTATGTCAAACCCACTCTAACAAACCCACTATGTCAAACCCACTATAACAAACCCACCCTATACAAAACACCCTATAACAAAACTCACTGTCAAAACCCCTATACAAAACCCACTACAACAAACCCACTAAACCAAAACCCACTAAAACACTCACTATAACAAACCCACTATAACAAAACCCACTATAACAAACCCACTATGTCAAACCCACTATAACAAACACTATAACAAACCCACTATGTCAAACCCACTATAACAATCCCACTATAACAAGCCCACTATAACAAACCACTATGTCAAACCCACTATAACAAACCAACTATAACAAACCCACTATAACAAACCCACTATAACAAACCCACTATAACAAACCCACTATAACAAACCACTATGTTAAACACCCACTATAACAAACCCACTAAAACAAACCCACTATAACAAACCCACTATGTCAAACCCACTATAACAAACCCACTATAACAAACCCACTACACAAACCCACTATACAAAACCCACTAGAACAAACCCACTAAAACCACCCACTATGTCAAACTCACTATAATAAACCCACTACAACAAACTCACTATAACAAAACCCACTAAAACAAACCCACTAAAACAAACCCACTAAACAAACCCACTATAACAAACCCACTATAACAAAACCACTATAACAAACCCACTATAACAAACTCACTATAACAAACCCACTATACCAAACCCACTATGTCACACTCACTATAACAAACCCACTACAACAAACCCACTATACCAAACTCACTATAACAAACCCACTATAACAAACCCACTATGTCAAACCCACTCTAACAAACCCACTCTAAAAACCCACTATGTCAAACCCACTATAACAAACCCACTATAACAAACCCACTAAAACAAACCCACTATAACAAACCCACTATAACAAACCCACTAAAACAAACCCACTAAAACAAACCCACGAAAACAAACCCACTAAAACAAACCCACTATAACAAACCCACTATAACAAACTCACTAAAACAAACCCACTAAAACAAACCCACTAAAACAAACCCACTCTAACAAACCCACTATAACAAACCCACTATAACAAACCCACTAAGTCAAACTCACTATAACAAACCCACTATGTCAAACCCACTAAAACAAACCCACTATAACAAACCCACTATAACAAACTCACTATAACAAACCCACTATGTCAAACCCACTATAACAAACCCACTATAACAAAATAACAAACTCACTATAACAAACCCACTATGTCAAACCCACTATAACAAACTCACTATAACAAACCCACTATGTCAAACCCACTATAACAAACTCACTATAACAAACCCACTATGTCAAACCCACTATAACAAACCAACTATAACAAACTCATAACAAACCCACTATAAAAAACCCACTATGTCAAACCCACTAAAACAAACCCACTATAACAAACCCACTACAATAAACCCACTAAAACAAACCCACTATAACAAACTCACTATAACAAACCCACTATGTCAAACCCACTACAAACTCACTATAACAAACCCACTATGTCAAACCCACTATAACAAACCCACTATAACAAACTCACTATAAGAAACCCACTATAACAAACCCACTATGTCAAACCCACTATAACAAACTCACTATAACAAACCCACTATGTCAAACCCACTATAACAAACCCACTATGTCAAACCCACTCTAACAAACCCACTCTAACAAACCCACTATATCAAACCCACTATAACAAACCCACTATAACAAACCTACTATGTCAAACCCACTCTAACAAACCCACTCTAACAAACCCACTATGTCAAACCCACTATAACAAACCCACTATGTTAAACTCACTATAACAAACCCACTATAACAAACCCACTATGTCAAACCCACTCTAACAAACCCACTATGTCAAACCCACTATAACAAACCCACTATAACAAACCACTATGTCAAACCCCCTATAACAAACCCACTATGTCAAACTCACTATAACAAACCCACTATAACAAACCCACTATAACAAACTCACTATAACAAACCCACTATAACAAACCCACTGTCAAACCCACTATAACAAACCCACTACAACAAACCCACTAAACCAAACCCACTAAAACACTCACTATAACAAACCCACTATAACAAACCCACTATAACAAACCCACTATGTCAAACCCACTATAACAAACTCACTATAACAAACCCACTATGTCAAACCCACTATAACAAACCCATTATAACAAACCCACTATAACAAACCACTATGTCAAACCCACTATAACAAACCCACTATAACAAACCCACTATAACAAACCCACTATAACAAGCCCACTATAACAAACCACTATGTTAAACCCACTATAACAAACCCACTATAATAAACCCACTATAACAAACCCACTATGTCAAACCCACTATAACAAACCCACTATAACAAAGCCACTACAACAAACCCACTATAACAAACCCACTATAACAAACCCACTATAACAAACCCACTAAAACCAACCCACTATGTCAAACTCACTATAATAAACCCACTACAACAAACTCACTATAACAAACCCACTAAAACAAACCCACTAAATCAAACCCACTAAAACAAACCCACTATAACAAACCCACTATAACAAACCCACTATAACAAACCCACTATAACAAACTCACTATAACAAACCCACTATGTCAAACCCACTATGTCAAACCCACTATAACAAACCCACTATAACAATCCCACTATACCAAACTCACTATAACAAACCCACTATAACAAACCTACTATGTCAAACCCACTCTAACAAACCCACTCTAACAAACCCACTATGTCAAACCCACTATAACAAACCCACTATGTCAAACTCACTATAACAAACCCACTATAACAAACCCACTATAACAAACCCACTGTCAAACCCACTATAACAAACCCACTACAACAAACCCACTAAACCAAACCCACTAAAACACTCACTATAACAAACCCACTATAACAAACCCACTATGTCAAACCCACTATGTCAAACCCACTATAACAAACCCACTATGTCAAACCCACTATAACAAACCCACTATGTCAAACTCACTCTAACAAACCCACTCTAACAAACCCACTATGTCAAACCCACTATGTCAAACCCACTATAACAAACCCAGTATAACAAACCCACTATGTCAAACCCACTCTAACAAACCCACTCTAACAAACCCACTATGTCAAACCTACTATGTCAAACCCACTATAACAAACCCACTATGTCAAACCCACTCTAACAAACCCACTCTAACAAACCCACTATAACAAACCCACTATAACAAACCCACTATGTCAAACCCACTCTAACAAACCCACTCTAACAAACCCACTATGTCAAACCCACTATAACAAACCCACTATGTCAAACTCACTATAACAAACCCACTATAACAAACCCACTATGTCAAACCCACTCTAACAAACCCACTCTAACAAACCCACTATGTCAAACCCACTATAACAACCCCACTATGTCAAACTCACTATAACAAACCCACTATAACAAACCTACTATGTCAAACCCACTCTAACAAACCCACTCTAACAAACCCACTATGTCAAACCCACTATAACACACCCACTATGTCAAACTCACTATAACAAACCCACTATAACAAAAACCCACTATGTCAAACCCACTCTAACAAACCCACTATGTCAAACCCACTATAACAAACCCACTATAACAAACCACTATGTCAAACCCAATATAACAAACCCACTATGTTAAACCCACTATAACAAACCCACTATAACAAACCCACTATAACAAACTCCCACTATACAAACCCACTATAACAAACCCACTGTCAAACCCACTATAACAAACCCACTACAACAAACCACTAAACCAAACCCACTAAACACTCACTAAACAAACCCCTATAACAAACCCACTATAACAAACCCACTATGTCAAACCCACTATAACAAACTCACTATAACAAACCCACTATGTCAAACCCACTATAACAAACCCACTATAACAAACCCACTATAACAAACCACTATGTCAAACCCACTATAACAAACCCACTATAACAAACCCACTATAACATACCCACTATAACAAACCCACCATAACAAACCCACTATGTCAAACCACTATGTTAAACCCACTATACAAACCCACCATAACAAACCCACTATGTCAAACCCACTATAACAAACCAACTATAACAAACGCACTACAACAAATCCACTACAACAAACCCACTACAACAAACCCACTCTAATTAACCCACTAAAACAAACCCACTAAAACCAACCCACTATGTCAAACTCACTATAATAAACCCACTACAACAAACTCACTATAACAAACCCACTAAAACAAACCCACTAAAACAAACCCACTAAAACAAACCCACTATAACAAACCCACTATAACAAACCCACTAACAAACCACTATAACAAACTCACTATAACAAACCCACTATGTCAAACCCACTATGTCAAACCCACTATAACAAACCCACTATAACAATCCCACTATACCAAACTCACTATAACAAACCCACTATAACAAACCCACTATGTCAAACCCACTCTAAAAACCCACTATGTCAAACCCACTATAACAAACCCACTATAACAAACCCACTAAAACAAACCCACTATAACAAACCCACTATAACAAACCCACTAAAACAAACCCACGAAAACAAACCCACTAAAACAAACCCACTATAACAAACCCACTATAACAAACTCACTAAAACAAACCCACTAAAACAAACCCACTAAAACAAACCCACTAAAACAAACCCACTATAACAAACCCACTATAACAAACCCACTACTATCTAAACAAACCCACTAGTCAAACAAACAAACCACTATAACAAACCCCACTATAACAAACTCACTATAACACACTATGTCAAACCCACTATAACAAACCCACTATAACAAACTCACTATAACAAACCCACTATGTCAAACCCACTATAACAAACTCACTATAACAAACCCACTATGTCAAGCCCACTATAACAAACTCACTATAACAAACCCACTATGTCAAACCCACTATAACAAACCAACTATAACAAACTCATAACAAACCCACTATAAAAAACCCACTATGTCAAACCCACTAAAACAAACCCACTATAACAAACCCACTACAATAAACCCACTAAAACAAACCCACTATAACAAACTCACTATAACAAACCCACTATGTCAAACCCACTATAACAAACTCACTATAACAAACCCACTATGTCAAACCCACTATAACAAACCCACTATAACAAACTCACTATAAGAAACCCACTATAACAAACCCACTAAAACAAACTCACTATAACAAACCCACTATAGCAAACCTACTATAACAAACCCACTATAACAAACCCACTAAAACAAACCCACTATAACAAACCCACTATGTCAAAGCCACTATAACAAACCCACTATAACAAACCCACTATAACAAACCCACTATAACAAACCCACTATCTCAAACCCACTATAACAAACTCACTATAACAAACCCACTATGTCAAACCCACTAAAACAAACCCACTATAACAAACCCACTATAACAAACCTACTATAACAAACCTACTACAACAAACCCACTATAACAAACCCACTAAAACAAACTCACTATAACAAACCCACTATAACAAACCCACTATAGCAAACCTACTATAACAAACCCACTATAACAAACCCACTATAACGATGATAGGCCTATACAGTAGTTTGCACTGTAAATATGGTATACTATTATATAATAATTGGGTATATTAATGGGTTAGCTTTCCTTGTGTACTCATGTATTAGATGGGTTCATTACTAACAATATATCTTTATGACGGTTAGCCTAATCATTATGGACACAGGATTTACCATTTTCGTACCTGTTTATAAACCATGTTTTTTGACAGTGTAAACATTATGGCGAGTCTATGAATTCCGACATCCAACCTCTCGTGCTCCAAAAAATAATTTGAGCAATCGAGCTGATATTTCTATAATTTTGTAAACAAGTATGTAGGTGTGGATATTTAAAGCACGTTTTCTCCACCCCTCTTTTAATTAACTACAAAGGACTGGGGATCACAGTGTATCCAAAATAAATTGATTGCACAGTGTATCCAAAATTAATTGATTGTACTATATCTATTATAATATAGTCCTAACAAGATAGAACGTCTAAACTAATTATATCTTTGTCGCTTAACAAAACTCAGGCTATGAGGGAACCTAATTAAAGTGTTTATAATTATTAAAGGTATTGACAACATGAATGTCAACAACTACTTCAAAATTCATTACCGGTGTTCAAATTATACTAGAGGAATAGTCTTTTCACTCACATGAGGTAAAGCATTAATTTTTGTAATCGAATGGTAAGCTTATGAAATGGACTACCTAGTAATGTCATTGAAAGTAGCACTGTTCAAACTTTAAAAAAATCGACTAGATAAATGTCTCGCTAATAACCCCGAGTAACTGCGTTTCCAACGAATATCACCAATTTATACTTTGCTAGCCTCTGCTTTGTTTCCACATAGGATAGGTAGCTTAGTTATAGATATGTTGTTGGCTTGTTAATCTTTATATTCCTTTGTAACACTAAATACTTTTGACTGATTAAACCATGTCCAAAATATATGTACTTTTTAGTAAAAAAAGGGCCAACCTCCTCATCTAATAGTAGCATGAATGCTAGTAAAGGAAGAGGAAATTAGCCTGTTACCATTAAATGAACATATATTTATATATAGTTTTATCAGCCAAAAATCTGTATTTCCTCTTCTTCACCTTCCATTAGTAACATTGATGCTACGGTACTATTGGAGGAGAACGTGGGCCCTTATTTCAGTTAAAAGTGCACATTTTGGACATGGTTTAATCTTGCACTCAGACGAATATGTTGTGTGTTCTAGCTATACTACCTCCAAACTATTTTATTTAAATTAGAAATCGGTTATCATTACTAAAATATGAATTTGGATGGCCTTTTATCCTTGAATCACCTTGGTCATCTGGGAATAACACTATTTGTTATGCCCGGTCCAAATTGGAACGCGAGATATTCTTTGTACAATGAGCAGCTCTCTAACTGGATAGGTATACCTTAAACTTTAAATAAAGAGACAACACGGCAGGATAGTAAGTACACAGGTAACAAGTTAACATGGGTTTTATTCAGTTTAACACCTGGTTCATGGAGGAGCAAGACATATATTTTATACCTGTAACCTGGAGATCATCAACAACAATAAGAATAATTAAGACATACAATACTCAGGTTATCAAGTAAGCAATAGGAGTCGGACAATGGGTCCGGACTCAAGGTAATAATAATACTCCTAGGATACAATTATAAGGTATCCAAAATGGTGGAGGTACACCTCCTACCCAAATAGATCTCAGAGAGGATCTCAACAAAAGACAAGAGTGCAGTAATGGCAAATGCCGTCTGGATCATGCAATGATGTCCCCGGCATATAGTGACGTTAACTGACTCTAAAGCAATAATGGCCAAGTGGTCATCAACAATGAAGTGGGCTCGGAAAGGCTCACAAATGATATTAATACTATAGGTGTGCTTGATCTCACCTGGCAAAGATTAATCCTTAACTCTAATTGTGTACTAGCAAGGTGCTGAAGGCTGAGGCAACAATCGTCGGGAGCTGAGATAGAGTGAAATCTATTCGAGTTATGAACCTGACAGAATGTTAAATGAATTAGGCTAGAAGTTATACAAAGGGACTAGATTACGTGTAAATATGTGTTTGTGTTTGATGCTATGGGTCTTATATAAGCACGCCCCCTCTGTCGGGCTATGGGAGACCAATAACCCGGGAAGGTGCATATATAAGGATCCCCTGATAGGTATGTATAATGGGTCCCGGCAAGTGGGCTAATTAACGTCAATTTAAGTAGGGAGAAGAAAGACCTCTCGCAAGACGTAATGTTAATGAGAACCCTTGAAGATAACTTCTACCACAACCCTGAGTCAACTCTATACCCAGAAACGGTACAAAAGCACTTAAAGGAGAGCTGTAGTGAAGAGGAGGGCCCATAGATCGAGGGAGGATCCAGTAGTCCGGAGGGCGGCTGGGCGTGATGACTCCGGAAGTTGGTCCAGGGGGGGCGGCTGGGCGTGATGACTCCAGCTACTGGTCCAGGGTGAGTCACAAGATGATTCCTTAGACCTTGGCGCCTACCACGGGACAACCGGGTTCCTCTTGCACTCCCACAGTGCAGTGATCCCCAAAGGATATGCTGGAGTTCTGCTACAAGGTTTGGGGGGTTAGGGTGACTAGCATAATGATCTACCTAGAGTGGCAAGCAGTCTAGATAGTGACATTATAGGTAGTCTAAGGGGGGTCAAGGTAAGTGTCTGCCTTCCTTGCTAGTTCGTGGAACTATCAGAACCATGTAGCAAAAAGAGAATCCAGAAAGGGGAGCCCAAAGTGGGTTGCCCAAAATTAGTCCTCTTCCTGATGGGGGGAACCCGATCTGGTAGATCTCAAGTTACTACACTATCCTCATAATCCCTTGAACAAAACAAGGTAGGAATCCTTTGGTACTTGGTTTGTGCACCGCATCGAAGGCCAGAAAGGGGGAGCCCAAAGTGGGTTGCCCAAGCTAGTCCTCTTCCTGATGGGGGGAACCCGACCTGGTAGATCTTCGATCACAGCACACAACTGACAAGTTGAACACCAGCTATCTCTGGCTGTTCTTACCCTGAACTAAATAATACCAAATGGCAAGCTTAGTTAATGATGTCCAGGCTGGGTGAGTATAAGGCAATCTTCTTGCCCCTACTTAAGGCGCCCGGCTTGAGAGGATCAAGGGCATTTGGCGCGTGGTGGTTATGTCCTTATGGCTCTGGGGGTGGCGCGCCTGGACTCTGGCTGGCAGGAGTAGGGTTGGCTGCAGGTTTTAGTGGCAGCTAGAGATGCGGTCTTATCATCCTGAGACCGCATCTCACTACCGTCTGGTAGAGAAAAGTCCCGACCCCGGGACTGGAGATGGTAATGTCTTGAAGTATTATCTTCGTAGACAGGGGTCAGGTGCTGGAGGAAGTGGTAATAAATGACTCCCTGGTTGTTAGGGGTGGCCATCTTGTCTCCGGTGAGGGTGAGGAGAGAAGAGGAGTCATAGTACCTCAAATGGTCGAGGAGGTGGTGAGGTGACTTGATCACTTTGGTGGAGTCGTTCCGCGCCAGGGTTACCATGTCAATCCGCATCTTGGTGGTGGTCGTCAGTGAGGGCGTTGTCGTGGCTGGAGGTGGTTGGAGAGTGATGACAGAGAGCCTGGCTTGGCCCAGGTCATGAGGTTGTGCGGACGCCGAAGTACCAGGATGGGGGGAGGAGCTTGAAGACGCTTGATCCTTAACCTTTCTCGCTTTAGGCTGAGACAGGGCTGGTTCCCATCTGGTGGGTGGCTTCACAGGTCTTCCACAGCGGGTATGAGAAGGGAGTCTGGGAAATGGGGGAGATGGAGTTAGAGGTGACATTGAGCGAAATTTGGATATTGTTTTTCACCTGGGAAGTTGAGAAGGAGGGGAAATAGATTGAGGAGAAGGAAGTAGGGTTTTAGAGATAGGAGGAGTAGGTGAGGGTTTTTTAGGACGGAAGCTGGGGGTGATAGGCAAAGTGGGGGGTATGTTGGTGAGTTGTGGTGGCGAGGGGGGAAGACTAGACGTGGCAAGGTTAATTAAAGGTGATGGTTGAGAAGGAGGTTGCGGAGGTGAAACGAGAGGAGAGGGAGAAGGAGAGGAGATGTGAGAAGATTTGGGCTTAGGAATGCGGGAAGGGGTGAAGGTGACAGGAGGTGAAAGAGAAGAGGGGGAAGTTTGGGTTTGAGTAGAGAGAACAGGAGGAGGTCGATGTTTAGGAAGGTGAGAAGGGGTGAACTGGTTGAGGCGGGTGGGAAGGTGACAGGAGGTTGCAGTACAGGAGAGTGAAGGGCAGGCAAAGGAGAATTGAGAGGAGGAGTGGAAAGAGGTGGAGGGAGAGGGACAGCATGGTTGAGAGGGACAGGTCCGGAAAGACAGGAAGTTTGAGGGTGAAGATTTGAAACAGGGGTACAGTCAACATCCTGATCAGGCTCAGCTACAACAGTAATATTCTTATTAATAGGTTGAAACCTTCTGACAAACCTATTCCTATAAGTGCGAGATTCCCCATGATAGTTAATTATGACCTGGAAACAGTTTGGGATCCTAAGGATCTCAAATGGACCCTTGTACCGTGGCTTCAGTTTGGAGGGTACAGGTAAGATGGCGACCATGACTAGGTCGCCTACTTGGTGAGGGTTGTTCTTGGGGGCTTCATCAGGCTGGAGATCTTGGGAAAACTGGAGCTGACGTAGGCGGTTCCTGAGGTGGACGAGGTTGGTATTTAGACCTGGTGAGGCCTCAGTAGGGGCAGCTAGGTGACGTAGTGGTATGAGGAGAGGTGGGCTCCCAAAAACCATCTCATGAGGGGTGATCCCGTTGTCTCTGGGGCAGGTGTTTATTCCCCATTGTATGATGCGAATTTGGCTGGTCCAGTCCGATGAGTTCATCTGTTGGAGGCGTGTCCGGATTTGATTGGCGATGGTTCTATGAGATCGCTCGCAGATGGAGTTTCCTTTTGGCCAGTAGGGTGAAGAGTGGCTGATGTGAAATCCAAACATTTCGGAGATCTGCGTCCAAATTTGCCCGGTGAATTCAGGGGCATTGTCGGAGTGGATTGCCTGTGGCAATCCAAAATAGGGAAAGACATGTTGTAATAATGCCTCGGTGACGGCCATAGCAGTGTGTTCTCTGGCAGGGCAGGCGATCACGTATTTTGAGTACGTGTCCACGAAGGTGATGATGTAGCGGTATCCCCTGTCGTTTTGTAGAGGTCCCATGACGTCTACTGCCAAAAGTTGCCAGGGTTTAGAAGCGATGAGTTTGCCGGAAGGTCCTGGGGTGCGTGTTTGGTCTTTTCCCAGGGTGCAGGCACGGCAAGCTTCAGTGATTTTCTTGGCCGTGGTGTAGGGGCGAGGAGTCCAGTAGATGTTTTTGAACGTGTTCACCAACTTCTTTTGGCCTAGATGGATCCCGTTGTTGGTGTGCAAAGAAGACATCATTTGTTCAGCATCCTCAGGCCCTAGTACGATCTGACCTTCTGGGGTAAAGAGGGCGTCACCCCTTCTTTGTAAGAGGCCAAAAAGTCGGGTGGAGATCCAAGTTGGTTTGTCGTTCCGGAGGTAGGCCTGGATGAGAGGGGGAGTGGTAGTAGGTGGTGGTCGAGGTTCTTGGATGGTGTTGAGTTGTTCTGGTGCCAGTGGGAGCCGGGATAAGGCGTCTGCATTGGTATGGAGTTTTCCCGGCCTGTAGGAAATCTCAAAATCAAACTCCTCAAGTGATTCTCGCCAACGGACTGTTAGGGCATTCTTAGAATCAGATTTCCTGAGCCATTGTAAGGCTTGGTGGTCAGTGATGATGGTGATCTTGACGCCAGCTAGGTAGGCCCGGAAGTGTTGGAGGGCCCAAACGATGCCTAAGCATTCTCTTTTAGTTACCGGGTAGTTGGTTTCTGCTGGGGTTAAGGTCCGGCTGGCACAAGCAATGATGTGCTCTCGTCCTTCTCGATTTTGGGAGAGGACTGCACCGACGCCGAGAAGGGACACGTCGGTGTAGAGTCTAAAGGGTAGTTGGTAGTCCGGAAAAGAGACGACAGGGGAAGACACGAGTAGATCCTTGAGGGAGGTGAAGGCTTGGAGACGGTCGGGGGTCCACACAAAAGGTTCTTCCTTCCTAGTTAAGTCGTGTAGAGGTCTGGCAATGGTGGCGAAATTCTTCACAAATCTCCGATAGTAGGAGGCAAGGCCTAGGAAAGCTCTTACTCCTTTTACTGACTTCGGGGGTTGGATCTCCTGGATGGCTTGGAGTTTCTTGGGGTCAGGTGCAAGTCCTTCTTCTGACACCAGATGTCCTAAGAATTGGACCTGATGTCGAGCCATGGTGCATTTAGTAGGCTTCAGCTTTAATCCGGCTTGTCGGATCCTCTGGAAAACTTGGCTGAGGCGTTGGAGGTGTTCTGCCCAGGTACGACCAAATACTATGATGTCGTCCAAGTACGCCAGACATGTTTCCCAAGTTAATCCCTGAAGTACGGATTCCATCAGTCGGGAGAAGGTGGCGGGACCGTTACATAATCCGAATGGCAGCACCGAGAATTCGTAAAGCTTCCCTTGGCTGGTGGAGAAAGCTGTTTTTTCTTGGTCGGTGGGGGCGACGGGGACCTGCCAGTATCCGGATTGCAGGTCCAGTGTGGAGAACCATCTGGCCCCTAAGAGGGAGTCTAGGGAGTCGTCGATGCGTGGTAGTGGGGTGGCATCTTTGATGGTGACATCGTTGAGTTGTCGGTAGTCGATGCAGAATCGAGATGACCCATCCTTCTTCTTGACCAGTACCACTGGAGAGGACCAAGGGCTAGTTGATGGGTTGACGATGCCAGCTTCTAACATCTCTGCAACTTGCTTCTGTTCTTCTTGGCGCTGAAGGGGGTTCTTTCTTCGTATAGCCTGTCTGACTGGGGGTCCAACAGTGTGAATGTGGTGTTCTAGGACATGGGTGTGGCCTACATCTTGGGAGTTGGTGGCAAAGATGTCCTGGTATTCGGCCATTAACTGGCACAGATCGTCCTTTTGTTGAGGGGTGAGGTGAGTAGGAACGTCTGGGAGTGATGGAGTTGATGCAGGAATGGAGGTGGTGGTGTCGGTTGAAGGCTGGTCATCATAGGTCTCTAGTTCTCCGATGGTGAGACCCCTGGGTAGGGTGATAGGGTGGTCGGAGATGTTGGCTATTCTTACTGCATTTTGTTTTAAAATGGCAGGAGCAGTGAGACAATCCCTGTCAAAAGGGCTCTGAAGAGAGGGAGTGTGAATGAGTTCTCCGTTGAGGGCTGGATGGATGGGTACCCAATGTTCATGATGTGGCAGCAAGGTGATGGGTTGAATGGTGATGGCCGATGCAACACGGATGGCTTTCAAGGTTTGAGGAGGGTCATGGAGCGGTGTGGCAATCTTCGGAGTGGTGAGTCCTGGGGGTTTGGTGGAAAATAACAATCTTCTTTCAACACACTGGATAGTAGTGCGGAGGGCCGTGAGAAGGTCGAATCCCAGGTATCCGTCGTAGGTGGTTTCTTGGGAGGGAAATACCATGAAAGCGTGGTGATGGCCGTGGTTAGGTTGAGGGGTGGCCACATACAGTGGGGCTGTGATGCCAGTACTAGAAATAAGGTTGTCGTTGGCATCAATGAGGGTGGTGGACGAGTGTTGAATTGGTCCAAAAGTGTTGTGATGTCTCTGGTGGTAAGAGGAAAAAATACAGGATCTTGAAGCTCCGGTGTCGACAAGGAGTCGAGAGTTGACTCCCTGGATGGTCAGGTGGGTGTAAATGGGAGGCTTTATCATATCATAGCTGCCCCTATCTCGAGCCCCCGCCAGTTTGCAAGTTGGTGGGCGGGGGCGGTCTAAAAACCCGGTTTGATGACTTCCGGCTCGACTGTACTGTGGTCGTCCGGGTCACCAACCTCGTCGTAGTCCTCAGCTCCTGCGGTGCCGTCTTCTAGGATGGTGGCAACTCTTCTGGAGGGCTTCAGCCAGGGAATCTGTCCCCAGAACAGTGGAACCCTCGAGCGTTTGGCCAGCAACTCGGCAAAAGACCTCTTCAACCCATTAATAGGGCACTGGGACCCGCAGGGCTTCCAGTCTCCAGGCTTGACTCTGGCCCATTCTTCCGGCTTGTCCTGGTTGCGGCTAGGGTGGTAGGTTGGTCCGGAATGAGGTCCTTGTGGCTTAGTGGGAGCTCGTTGGATACCCGCGATCTTTCCTTGCTCCTGGGATTTTGGCAGGGCCAGAATACGGCGTATGATAGGGAGGTCTGTATCATATCCGGCCGGTTCTGTGATGGTAAAGTGGTCCCGGACTGCACGCGGAAGGATCCTCATCAGGGTCCGGCGGACGTTCTCCTTCCTCTCTGCAGCTGTAGCCGTTGTGAATGCGGTGGAAGCCAGCCTGGTAAGCTTGCTGATGGTGGCGTCGAGGTCCCCGTCGTAGGTGATGGCGTGAAATTGCTGGTCGGCTATTACAGTACCTAAGACGGGGTTAATGGCAGTTTTAGTGTATGTTTCAAACTGTTCCCAGGTCATTCCGGGGTTCTCTTTTACATAACTGGAAACTAGGGCCATAGACCGCCCTAGCTTCATGACTACAGTATGTATTTTAGGGGCAACTTCATCTTTAAATATGATGTCAAGCACTGGCTTGACAACCTCTAAATAGGTGGTAATGTCAGTTTCCTCTGGTCTGAAAGGAATAATATCCAGTGCTTTCCCTGCCATCCTGACTACTTATCCCTGTCGTGATACTCTCAAAATATTTAAAGCAGGAAAAACCTGAAAGGCTACCTTCGAGAAAGAGACACCGCTGTCACCAGTGTTATGCCCGGTCCAAATTGGAACGCGAGATATTCTTTGTACAATGAGCAGCTCTCTAACTGGATAGGTATACCTTAAACTTTAAATAAAGAGACAACACGGCAGGATAGTAAGTACACAGGTAACAAGTTAACATGGGTTTTATTCAGTTTAACACCTGGTTCATGGAGGAGCAAGACATATATTTTATACCTGTAACCTGGAGATCATCAACAACAATAAGAATAATTAAGACATACAATACTCAGGTTATCAAGTAAGCAATAGGAGTCGGACAATGGGTCCGGACTCAAGGTAATAATAATACTCCTAGGATACAATTATAAGGTATCCAAAATGGTGGAGGTACACCTCCTACCCAAATAGATCTCAGAGAGGATCTCAACAAAAGACAAGAGTGCAGTAATGGCAAATGCCGTCTGGATCATGCAATGATGTCCCCGGCATATAGTGACGTTAACTGACTCTAAAGCAATAATGGCCAAGTGGTCATCAACAATGAAGTGGGCTCGGAAAGGCTCACAAATGATATTAATACTATAGGTGTGCTAGATCTCACCTGGCAAAGATTAATCCTTAACTCTAATTGTGTACTAGCAAGGTGCTGAAGGCTGAGGCAACAATCGTCGGGAGCTGAGATAGAGTGAAATCTATTCGAGTTATGAACCTGACAGAATGTTAAATGAATTAGGCTAGAAGTTATACAAAGGGACTAGATTACGTGTAAATATGTGTTTGTGTTTGATGCTATGGGTCTTATATAAGCACGCCCCCTCTGTCGGGCTATGGGAGACCAATAACCCGGGAAGGTGCATATATAAGGATCCCCTGATAGGTATGTATAATGGGTCCCGGCAAGTGGGCTAATTAACGTCAATTTAAGTAGGGAGAAGAAAGACCTCTCGCAAGACGTAATGTTAATGAGAACCCTTGAAGATAACTTCTACCACAACCCTGAGTCAACTCTATACCCAGAAACGGTACAAAAGCACTTAAAGGAGAGCTGTAGTGAAGAGGAGGGCCCATAGATCGAGGGAGGATCCAGTAGTCCGGAGGGCGGCTGGGCGTGATGACTCCGGAAGTTGGTCCAGGGGGGGGCGGCTGGGCGTGATGACTCCAGCTACTGGTCCAGGGTGAGTCACAAGATGATTCCTTAGACCTTGGCGCCTACCACGGGACAACCGGGTTCCTCTTGCACTCCCACAGTGCAGTGATCCCCAAAGGATATGCTGGAGTTCTGCTACAAGGTTTGGGGGGTTAGGGTGACTAGCATAATGATCTACCTAGAGTGGCAAGCAGTCTAGATAGTGACATTATAGGTAGTCTAAGGGGGGTCAAGGTAAGTGTCTGCCTTCCTTGCTAGTTCGTGGAACTATCAGAACCATGTAGCAAAAAGAGAATCCAGAAAGGGGAGCCCAAAGTGGGTTGCCCAAAATTAGTCCTCTTCCTGATGGGGGGAACCCGATCTGGTAGATCTCAAGTTACTACACTATCCTCATAATCCCTTGAACAAAACAAGGTAGGAATCCTTTGGTACTTGGTTTGTGCACCGCATCGAAGGCCAGAAAGGGGGAGCCCAAAGTGGGTTGCCCAAGCTAGTCCTCTTCCTGATGGGGGGAACCCGACCTGGTAGATCTTCGATCACAGCACACAACTGACAAGTTGAACACCAGCTATCTCTGGCTGTTCTTACCCTGAACTAAATAATACCAAATGGCAAGCTTAGTTAATGATGTCCAGGCTGGGTGAGTATAAGGCAATCTTCTTGCCCCTACTTAAGGCGCCCGGCTTGAGAGGATCAAGGGCGTTTGGCGCGTGGTGGTTATGTCCTTATGGCTCTGGGGGTGGCGCGCCTGGACTCTGGCTGGCAGGAGTAGGGTTGGCTGCAGGTTTTAGTGGCAGCTAGAGATGCGGTCTTATCATCCTGAGACCGCATCTCACTATTAATGTTTAGACAATCGTGATCTGATTGAAAGGGTTATCAGACATGCGTATCTCATCACTCTGTTCCACTTTCAACCCCGCGGAAGATAATATCTGGTTGTGTATATAGAGGCGACTCATGCCACCGCGTGCTATATAGAGTCTGTTATCAGATACCACAAATACCTCATTGAACTTCAACACTGTAGGGCAGGAAACACTTTGACCTCTCTCACCCTTACCAACACTTCTCTCTTCTTATTAAGGGGGTCACCTGCTTTTTGTTATCCTTTGCTCTCTTTCTCTGGCTTGTATCCATTCGGTCCGATTCAGCCTACTGTTTTAAGACGTTTATCCCCATGCAGGTGTCGATTTCTTCCTGGCGATCGATAGAGAGCCAGCATTGTATGGAGAAATCCGGCTTCGCCTGAGAAATGTTTCTATCGACAAATGTACAAATTTACCCTGCTGTCAAAACAAACAAAATAAAATAAGCTGGCTCGCTACCGCTCGCCAGGAAAAAATCGACGCCTGGATGGGGATAAACGTCTTAAAACAGTAGGCTGAATGGGGCCGAATAGATACAACCCAGAGAGAGAGGGAGAGAGAGAAACAAAAAACAAGGTGGGGCCCCTTAACCCCTTCTGTACCGGTGACGTCCTTTTAACTTTATTCTGGCTATTATTAGACGTTTTTATTCAGTTGCAAAAGGGCCTCCAGCAATTAACAGGCTTCTTCGAACTATCTCACTTAACCCTTTTTAGTACCACAGACTGACAGATCCTTCTTAAACTACACAAAATCCTCTAAATATAGCTAGAATAAAATTAAAAATACGTCGCCGGTACAGAAGGGGTTAACCTTTTCAGTGTAAGGATGCAATTTTGCATTATATTCTGGCTAACATTAGATAATTTTACTAAGCTTAGGAATGACCTTAAAGAATTAAAAGTTAAAACGCTACCGGTATCTCAATTAACTTTTTTGACTTTCAAAAACTCTTCCTAAACTGATTAATATTGTCTAATAATAATCAAAATACACGAGATAAAGCATCATGGGGGTGACCAGTAGCGACATGTCACTAACCCAAACCCACTATGTCAAACCCACTATAACAAACCCACTATGTCAAACCCATTATAACAAACCCACTATAACAAACCCACTATAACAAACCAACTATAACAAACCCACTATGTCAAACCCACTATAACAAACCCACTATGTCAAACCCACTCTAACAAACCCACTATGTCAAACCCACTATAACAAACCCACTATAACAAACCAACTATAGCAAACCCACTATGTCAAACCCACTATAACAAACCCACTATGTCAAACCCACTCTAACAAACCCACTATGTCAAACCCACTCTAACAAACCCACTCTAACAAACCCACTATGTCAAACCCACTATGTCAAACCCACTATAACAAACCCACTATGTCAAACCCACTCTAACAAACCCACTATGTCAAACCCCCTATAACAAACCCACTATAACAAACCAACTATAATAAACCCACTATGTCAAACCCACTATAACAAACCCACTATGTCAAACCCACTCTAACAAACCCACTATGTCAAACCCACTCTAACAAACCCACTATGTCAAACCCACTATAACAAATCCAGTATGTCAAACCCACTATAACAAACCCACTATGTCAAACCCACTCTAACAAACCCACTCTAACAAACCCACTATGTCAAATCCACTATAACAAACCCACTATGTCAAACCCACTCTAACAAACCCACTATGTCAAACCCACTATGTCAAACCCACTATAACAAACCCACTATGTCAAACCCACTATAACAAACCCACTATGTCAAACTCACTCTAACAAACCCACTCTAACAAACCCACTATGTCAAACCCACTATGTCAAACCCACTATAACAAACCCAGTATAACAAACCCACTATGTCAAACCCACTCTAACAAACCCACTCTAACAAACCCACTATGTCAAACCCACTATAACAAACCCACTATGTCAAACCCACTCTAACAAACCCACTCTAACAAACCCACTATGTCAAACCCACTATAACAAACCCACTATAACAAACCCACTATGTCAAACCCACTCTAACAAACCCACTCTAACAAACCCACTATGTCAAATCCACTATAACAAACCCACTATGTCAAACTCACTATAACAAACCCACTATAACAAACCCACTATGTCAAACCCACTCTAACAAACCCACTCTAACAAACCCACTATGTCAAACCCACTATAACAACCCCACTATGTCAAACTCACTATAACAAACCCACTATAACAAACCCACTATGTCAAACCCACTCTAACAAACCCACTCTAACAAACCCACTATATCAAACCCACTATAACAAACCCACTATAACAAACCTACTATGTCAAACCCACTCTAACAAACCCACTCTAACAAACCCACTATGTCAAACCCACTATAACAAACCCACTATGTCAAACTCACTATAACAAACCCACTATAACAAACCCACTATGTCAAACCCACTCTAACAAACCCACTATGTCAAACCCACTATAACAAACCCACTATAACAAACCACTATGTCAAACCCACTATAACAAACCCACTATGTCAAACCCACTATAACAAACCCACTATAACAAACCCACTATAACAAACTCACTATAACAAACCCACTATAACAAACCCACTGTCAAACCCACTATAACAAACCCACTACAACAAACCCACTAAACCAAACCCACTAAAACACTCACTATAACAAACCCACTATAACAAACCCACTATAACAAACCCACTATGTCAAACCCACTATAACAAACACTATAACAAACCCACTATGTCAAACCCACTATAACAATCCCACTATAACAAGCCCACTATAACAAACCACTATGTCAAACCCACTATAACAAACCCACTATAACAAACCCACTATAACAAACCCACTATAACAAACCCACTATAACAAGCCCACTATAACAAACCACTATGTTAAACCCACTATAACAAACCCACTATAATAAACCCACTATAACAAACCCACTATGTCAAACCCACTATAACAAACCCACTATAACAAAGCCACTACAACAAACCCACTATAACAAACCCACTATAACAAACCCACTATAACAAACCCACTATAACAAACCCACTAAAACCAACCCACTATGTCAAACTCACTATAATAAACCCACTACAACAAACTCACTATAACAAACCCACTAAAACAAACCCACTAAAACAAACCCACTAAAACAAACCCACTATAACAAACCCACTATAACAAACCCACTATAACAAACCCACTATAACAAACTCACTATAACAAACCCACTATGTCAAACCCACTATGTCAAACCCACTATAACAAACCCACTATAACAATCCCACTATACCAAACTCACTATAACAAACCCACTATAACAAACCCACTATGTCAAACCCACTCTAACAAACCCACTCTAAAAACCCACTATGTCAAACCCACTATAACAAACCCACTATAACAAACCCACTAAAACAAACCCACTATAACAAACCCACTATAACAAACCCACTAAAACAAACCCACGAAAACAAACCCACTAAAACAAACCCACTATAACAAACCCACTATAACAAACTCACTAAAACAAACCCACTAAAACAAACCCACTAAAACAAACCCACTCTAACAAACCCACTATAACAAACCCACTATAACAAACCCACTAAGTCAAACCCACTATAACAAACTCACTATAACAAACCCACTATGTCAAACCCACTAAAACAAACCCACTATAACAAACCTACTATAACAAACCTACTACAACAAATCCACTATAACAAACCCACTACAACAAACCCACCATAACAAACCCACCATAACAAACTCACTATAACAAACCCACTATAACAAACCCGCTATAGCAAACCTACTATAATAAACCCACTATAACAAACCCACTATAACGATGATAGGCCTATAGTTTGCACTGTAAACAAAATTTAATATGGTATACTATTATATAATAATTGGGTATATTAATGGGTTAGCTTTCTTTGTGTACTCATGTATTAGATGGGTTCATTACTAACAATATATCTTTATGACGGTTAGCCTAATCATTATGGACACAGGATTTACCATTTTCGTACCTGTTTATAAACCATATTTTTTGACAGTGTAAACATTATGGCGAGTCTATGAATTCCGACATCCAACCTCTCGTGCTCCAAAAAATTAATTGAGCAATCGAGCTGATATTTCTATAATTTTGTAAACAAAATATGTAGGTGTGGATATTTAAAGCACGTTTTCTCCACCCCTCTTTTAATTAACTACAAAGGACTGGGGATCACAGTGTATCCAAAATAAATTGATTGTACAGTGTATCCAAAATTAATTGATTGTACTATATCTATTATAATATAGTCCTAACAAGATAGAACGTCTAAACTAATTATATCTTTGTCGCTTAACAAAACTCAGGCTATGAGGGAACCTAATTAAAGTGTTTATAATTATTAAAGGTATTGACAACATGAATGTCAACAACTACTTCAAAATTCATTACCGGTGTTCAAATTATACTAGAGGAATAGTCTTTTCACTCACATGAGGTAAAGCATTAATTTTTGTAATCGAATGGTAAGCTTATGAAATGGACTACCTAGTAATGTCATTGAAAGTAACGCTGTTCAAACTGTCAAAAAATCGACTAGATAAATATCTCGCTAATAACCCCGAGTAACTGCGTTTACAAACGAATATCACCAATTTATACTTTGCTAGCCTCTGCTTTGTTTTCACATAGGATAGGTAGCTTAGTTATAGATATGTTGTCGCTTGTTAATCTTTATATTCCTTTGTACCACTAAATACTTTGACTGATTAAACCATGTCCAAAATATATGTACTTTTTAGTAAAAAAAGGGCCAACCTCCTCATCTAATAGTAGCATGAATGCTAGTAAAGGAAGAGGAAATTAGCCTGTTACCATTAAATGAACATATATTTAGATATAGTTTTATCAGCCAAAAATCTGTATTTCCTCTTCTTCACCTTCCATTACTAACATTGATGCTACGGTACTATTGGAGGAGAACGTGGGCCCTTATTTCAGTTAAAAGTGCACATTTTGGACATGGTTTAATCTTGCACTCAGACGAATATGTTGTGTGTTCTAGCTATACTACCTCCAAACTATTTTATTTTAATTAGAAATCGGTTATCATTACTAAAATATGAATTTGGATGGCCTTTTATCCTTGAATCACCTTGGTCATCTGGGAATAACACTATTAATGTTTAGACAATCGTGATCTGATTGAAAGGGTTATCAGACATGCGTATCTCATCACTCTGTTCCACTTTCAACCCCGCGGAAGATAATATCTGGTTGTGTATATAGAGGCGACTCATGCCACCGCGTGCTATATAGAGTCTGTTATCTGTGACGCCTCCCGGCGTTAGCAGAATGGTTGCGTGGGGCATTGCAGCTCGCTAGCGCTCGCCAGGATGGGGGGATAGGCTACAGTTGTCCTAGAATGATCTGCTTTATTTCATTAGTGTCGTGTTGCCACAGACAGTCTAGAAATGATCTTTGTTTTGGTCTCTGACCGCGCCTTATATTTTATATTCGCTATAATATAAATGTTGCTTGTGTGGGAGGCAAGCGAGAGAGTGTGAGGGGGTACACCCGGCAGCAAGGTGAGCTATGACGCGGCTCGCTTGGGCGCTGACGGCGTTGGCGGCCGGGTGGTCAACTAGTCCCTTCCCGTCGCTGCCTCGTGTTCTTTACCAGCTCAGAGCTTGCCTGACACGCGTATCGCCTAGATCCATTGCAATTCTGTCCCCCATACTCGTTCCTTTGCATACTATTTCTCTCTCTCGACTTCTCCTTTCTCATTCTCTAATCTTTATTAAACTCAACATCCCTTCTGGTTTCAGCATAGACGTTCACCGTCGACCAGTCGTATTGTACGCGAAGCTCTCAGATATTTCCATGTATTAGGTTAACCTGACAAGCGCGATATAGACAGGTGCTAGGGTAGTTATTTGTGCATTTCTAGCCCTGGATTCTGACAGAATTCGTTATATTTACAATATAAAGCATTATTTGTTTTCGGTATGCTTTTATTTTACATATATGATGTATATATGAACCTTCAAGAGTGCTAAAATAAGTTGGAAAAGCATTTGGGTGGTGAAAAACGAAGATATTGGCCACCCGGTCATAGTCTCAGGCGAGAGAGAGCCACAGGCAGCCCTCCCCTCTTGCTGTCTGGGAGTCAACTGAGACGAGTGGGGCGGTGTGTGCCGGTGTCTGGGTGTTGCATAACGATCTTTTATGCAACCCACTTGTGCTACATTATCGCGGGAGAGAAAAATAACCGATAAATGATGATAATAAGAGGAAAAATAGGTGATAATTGAGGAGGGGGGGAGGGGGGAATAAGGTGGGGAAGGAGGGGAGGGGGAGGGGTGAGAAACACATGGATGAGTACTAGAGGGGAATTATCTCACCTAGAGACAAAATCCTTTGTTTTGATAGGCCCTTTTTTTTTTGGAAGGCTTTTTTTATGGTCTTGCTTCCGTGAGGCCTATCGCGTTCCCTATAGGAAGCCTTCCGTGAGTCCTATCGCGCTTGCCGGGTTAAGGAGGTATTATGCTTTATTGAGGTTTAGAGAGACGGACTTTTCCGTATGTGTCCTCTCTCGGGAAGGTTATAAACCGGTATATGTTTCCCTTGCAAGGTGTTGAGTGATTCTGCTTGGTTATCTAAAGCTAGACTGGGGGTAAGGTTATTGTGTCGTCTCCGATGTGTGCAGTGTTAGCTAAGCTCTGCACGACATCGACAGGTACTGTGGGAGCCTAAGTTGTCTTCGGGTTGGTTTACTTTGTGAGCACAGCGCTGTGGTGTGAGAGGGCCATAGCCTATCCCTCACAACATAGTGCTGCCTCTTTGTGTTGACTTCTGAGGGATCGCCAGGATAGAGCTAGGTACTAGAGACCTAGATTTATCAAGAGAGCATCCCCGTCATATAACGTAATCTTCATTATACCACCCTCGGACAACGTTAGGCTACGAGCCGCATGCTCGCCCATTGTTGCCCTGCCTTGATACCCCAGCTAGACTTTATTAACTGAGCAGACACTGGTTAGAGATAAGCCCCATTATTATATGTATGCAGCATTATTATTCACTGCACTTTTGAGCCGAGGTTGTTGTTGAGTTGCACAACCTGAGTAGGCTGTTGCGTTGTGTCACGAAGCATTTCTTTAGTTGTCGAGCATTACTACCTTTGCGCAGTCTTTATTATTCGCCTGCCTATTATTACTATATGTCCTAGCATTTATTGTGACCCGTATTCTGCATTATAATTGTTCAAGATTCTTTACGAACATCTTCCCAGCATCAGACTTATTTCAGAAGTTTCCAGTTGATGTTGCAGGACTAGCATTGCACTTTCTTTAATACAGGAGTGCCAGTTATTTGAGTATCTACCGTAACGTTAATTAATCACGTTAACTATCTTTTCTTTGTGTAACATAATCGAGTAATCTTTTACTGTTTGAGAATAGGCTGTTTCATTGAGCGTCAGCCTAGTGTGTGTGCACCAGTTACCGAGTCATAGGATACCTCGTTGTCCAGGCACGACTCAGGGCGGTAATGGTGTTTTGTTTTCCAGTGTTTAAGGCAGGGGTTGGATCTAGTTTTACCGTTGTTGCTTTTTGCCATTATCTAGTCCAATGTTGAAGAGCCCTGTGTCTTTGAGAACCTGGATCGGAACATATCAGATACCACAAATACCTCATTGAACTTCAACACTGTAGGGCAGGAAACACTTTGACCTCTCTCACCCTTACCAACACTTCTCTCTTCTTATTAAGGGGGTCACCTGCTTTTTGTTATCCTTTGCTCTCTTTCTCTAGCTTGTATCCATTCGGTCCGATTCAGCCTACTGTTTTAAGACGTTTATCCCCATGCAGGTGTCGATTTCTTCCTGGCGAGCGATAGCGAGCCAGCATTGTATGGAGAAATCCGGCTTCGCCTGAGAAATGTTTCTATCGACAAATGTACAAATTTACCCTGCTGTCAAAAAATAAAAAATAAAATAAGCTGGCTCGCTACCGCTCGCCAGGAAAAAATCGACGCCTGGATGGGGCTAAACGTCTTAAAACAGTAGGCTGAATGGGGCCGAATAGATACAACCCAGAGAGAGAGGGAGAGAGAAAAACAAAAAACAAGGTGGGCCCCCTTAACCCCTTCTGTACCGGTGACGTCCTTTTAACTTTATTCTGGCTATTATTAGACGTTTTTATTCAGTTGCAAAAGGGCCTCCAGCAATTAGCAGGCTTCTTCGAACTATCTCACTTAACCCTTTTTAGTACCACAGACTGACAGATCCTTCTTAAACTACACAAAATCCTCTAAATATAGCTCTAAATATAACCTTTTCAGTGTAAGGATGCAATTTTGCATTATATTCTGGCTAACATTAGATAATTTTACGAAGCTTAGGAATGACCTTAAAGAATTAAAAGTTAAAACGCTACCGGTATCTCAATTAACTTTTTTGACTTTCAAAAACTCTTCCTAAACTGATTAATATTGTCTAATAATAATAAAAATACACGAGATAAAGCGTCATGGGGGTGACCAGTAGCAACATTGGTAGAGCGCTTGGTGTCTAACCGGAAGGATGGAGTTCGACTCTCGGCTGGTGGAGATGTTTGGGCAATCTCCTCACACCCCTTGCCTCTGTTCTGATCGCCTAACAGTAAAATAGGTCTATGACAGGGTAAAAAGATTCCGTTCCTCGTGACCTCATCCCTTAACTACTACTACTACTACAAAAAAAATAAAAAATAAAAAAACAAAAATAAAAAAAATAAAGCGTCATTTTATAGCTACTGAAATGGTTAAGGGGGGGGATGAGTCGTTTTTCTTATCCCCCTTCTTCCTCATGTTTAGCCCCATTATTTTTTAGATTATAAGACGTTCGGCCCATTGATTTGACGATTTTAACACCTTTCACCCCATTTCGTTGTCAATTTTAAGATCTTCCGTTCCATTTTGGTGTCGATTTTATCCTGGCGAGCAATAGAGCGCCTGTAATTTTAAGAGGAACCGGCCTTCGGTCGGGACATTTTTCTACCGAAAAATGTACAAATTTATCTAGGCGGTGTTTTTATTTTAACTTGATGGAGGTCTAGCGAGGAAACTAAAAAATAAATTAATATATGAATTAATAGAAGAAAAAACTAGCCACTATCCCCCTAAGTCCTTCAATACGATGATGGTGACATTATTATTCTCTTCTAGCTTACACTAGGTGATTTGACTCAGCTCATGAAGTTTCTAGTATTTAAAAAGGTATACTGTCACAACCTTTGACTCTCTCAGATCCTGTCTAAGCTGAACAAAGTCTTTTAAGCCTTTATATACCGGCGATTATTTTTTTTAATTTCATTTCAGCCACATTAAGACGATTTTCTAAAGCTTAAGAAGGTTATATGGTACCGGTAGCTAAAAGGATTAATTTAGATAGTCTGTAGCCCTTTCATGGGTAGACGTCCTTCCTAACCTGAATAAAATCGGGTTAGCTATCGACAGGGAATGTCTGCAAAAGGATCTTGATCATTTGCACGAGTGGTCCATAAATTGGCAGATGAGTTTCAATGTAAACAAATGTAAGGTATTAAGGATTGGAAATCGCAATTTAGAGGCGAAATACAAACTAGACAATGTAGAATTGGATAACTCAGAGTGTGAGAAGGATCTGGGGTGCTCGTTAGTAATGATCTGAAACCCAGAAAACAGTGTATAAGTGTTAGGAATAGGGCAAATAGAATTCTAGGATTCATATCTAGGAGTGTTAGCAACAGGACTGGTGAAGTTTGCTTAAAGCTATACTTAGTACTAGTAAGACCCCATTTAGACTATGCTGTCCAATTTTGGTGCCCTTATTACAGAATGGATATCGACCCTTTAGAGACAGTCCAAATAAGAATGACGAAAATTATACACAATATTAGAAACTTATCGTATGAGGAGAGGTTGAAAGCCTTAGGCTTGCACTCACTAGAAAGACGAAGGTGTAGGGGAGACATGATAGAGGTATTTAAATGGATAAAAGGTATAAATAAGGGCGATACAGATGAGGTATTAAAGCTAAAGAACGGCGATATAACCCGCTCAAATGGTTTCAAGTTAGATAAGTTTAGATTTAGGAAAGATATAGGAAAACACTGGTTTGGGAATAGAGTTGTTAACATGTGGAATGGACTGCCCAGAGCAGTAAGTGAAAGCTTTAAGCGTAAGTTGGATTCCCATGTGGATGATATGGGCTGGGTGTGAATGGGAGCTCCCTCGTGTGGGCCGCATGGCCTTATGCAGTTTCCCGCGATCTTATGTTCTAATAGTTGCCAGAATATAATGAAAAAGACGTCGCCGGTACAGAACGGGTTAATAACAATTATAATTAGGTGTCATTGTCTTGAAGGGGTTAAGGAGCTTTATTGTACATAATTATTATCATACAATGTTACTCTTGTCTCAATTTAATGAACAGAGCACTATATACCCAAGGACATAATACTTATTATACCCAAGGACATAATACTTATTATACCCAAGGACATAATACTTATTATACCCAAGGACATAATACTTATTATACCCAAGGACATAATACTTATTATACCCAAGGACATAATACTTATTATACCCAAGGACATAATACTTATTATACCCAAGGACATAATACTTATTATACCCAAGGACATAATACTTATTATACCCAAGGACATAATACTTATTATACCCAAGGACATAATACTTATTCAGCATTATCTTAAATGTAAGGTGAGACAAGATTGATATTTACTTTTACAGTCTATTCAGGTTACATTTACAAGAAGATTTTTAAGGTAAAAAAAAATACTATTATACTGTTGGTAACATTTAAAATAAAAGGTGTTTAATATGTGTTATCCCCTCTATTTATTTTACCGATATGCTGTAATATTATGTCAGCTTTACGTTAATGATCAAAGTATGTTTTGTGAATCACAGAGTACCAATATAGATTTAAAAAAATATATAGTAGTAATGTATTTATAATATGAAGTATATTGAACGCATACCTAATAATATACGTGAGAATAGTTACTATTATAGTGATCGTACATTTTTCTATTCAGCAAATATAATGTAAACAAATTATTCTGTACTTGTGCTCTATCGACCAATGGTGCTAGTTCCGTGTTACAAATTGTTGTAAGTGCATCCTAATAATGTGTAATTTAGGTAGTTACTAGTTTTACTGTGCAATAAAGCATCCTTTTAGCTTATGTACATTGTTTACTGTATTATTTATAGTAGTAGTAGTATTTCAGGTCTTATTAATATTCACTGAAGCTGTAGTCTATGACTGAAGGTATTGTAATGAGAAGAATGCTTTATTATATTATTAAATATTTTGACATTATTATCTCTATCAGTAAGTTACTACATTGTACTGTACATAAAACGGAAAAGGCATAATCAATTTTGATAAATTAATTATAATCATAGTTAACTAATATAAACTAGAGACCAAGATTAATGAACTTATAGCATAAAGTCTTCAATTGTATTTACTTTTGTTGACATTATATTAAATTTTTGTTCAACAATTCTAATTCTGTCCTATATTTTTACAAAGTTTCTATTATGTACAATACTTTCATGAGCGAAATGTTATCCCATTTATAATGAGAATTCTTAATATGCAACAATAATTCCAATAATGCAATTTATGTCGTATTTTTGCATATATTTGTTTATATTACATATGTTCAAGACTAACCCTGTACCATATTTGTTTGCATGATTATAGCTACAGAGTAACTATATCAAGAGTGAAGTGGTGTCTTATATTTGTTTGCATGATTATAGCTATAGAGTAACTATATCAAGAGTGAAGTGGTGTCTTATATTATGTTAAATGTTCTGTACCGTTACGTCATCAATTTAAGGGGGGTCACCTGCTTTTTTATCTTTCTCTCCTTTTCTCTCTTTCTCTGGCTTGTATCCATTCGGCCCCATTCAGCCAACTGTTTTAAGACGTTTATTCCTATCCAGGTGTCAATTTATTCCTGGTGAGCGATAGCAAGCCAGCATTGTAAGGAGAAATCCGGCTTCACCGGAGACATTTTTCGATAGAAAAATGTACAAATTTAGCTTGCTGTAAAAACAAAAATATATATATGATGGCTCGCTACCGCTCGCCAGGAAAATATTGACACCTGGATGGGGGTAAACGTCTTAAAACAGTAGGCTGACAGGGGCCCAATGGATACAAGCCAAAGAGAGAGGGAGAGAAAGATAAAAAAGCGAGGTGGGGCCCCTTAAAGAATATCACGTGCCCTACTTATTATATTACCTAATGTTGTGTACCCTAAATGTGTGCCTCGCTATCTACAGTATGGTCTGATGGTACCTCCCATTTCATTCCTGTGGTAGATAACAGAAACGTACAGTATTATCTCAGCACATCAAATACACTATATTCACTAGAACCAGGCGAATAATGCATGGGTTATATCACCTAACTCGTAAGCAGTAAGAGTAACAGCCTTGAATGGTAGCATTCAAGGAGACTACATCAGGACTCTTCTTCTTCTTACCTCTGACCGGGTATAAACTATCCTAGTGTTTACTAGCCTATACCCCTTTGAAAGGACATTAGCCTAACCTAACAACCTTACCTAACCTATCCTAGTATTATGGGTTGGGGCTGCCGCCCCCACACCCCCGCTATTAGATATCTTTGACAGATTTTTGGTGTATTTTTCTGTGAAAAGGGTATTTTTCAATTTGTCAATAACGAAAATCCTCCATGCGGACTATATGGAGAAACATATGGCGAATCTGTTGGTGCCTATTTTCCCTAATAAATTGTTTCTATTAAGGCGGATGTAGTGTCCTTGAATATTATCCCTTGAAGTAGCTGAGTCCGGTGCCATGTCATTAAAAAATAAAAACAAATAAAAAATAAATAAATACAATAACGGAAAAATAGTTAAAACGAAAGTACAAGCGCCTGCAGTGAGCGGAGGTGAAAATTGTATTGACTATTTCTGACACATTAATGACATATTTTGATGGTTTCAAAATTAGCAGTTATCTAAAACACACGTTTGAATACCGGTAATTGTTTTTGCTCATTCATTGTTGACTGTATCAATGTTATCATATAGTAGTGTCCCAGCTACTTGTGCGGGCAATTGTACCATAGCAGTTATCTAAGTTGTTCTCTCCAATCTAACAATACTATTAGAAGTGTTAATCCTACTGATATGAGATATATATTGATATATGTCGATAAATATGTACATTACACTGACTGCTTTAACATGGGATATGACAAAGTTCGTATTCTAAAGTTTATTATATTTGTAATTCATTAGTAATTTTGAACAACTAAGGAGATGATCACACTTGCCCTTTTATATTCGTGAAGGCATCTAGATCAATCCATAAACACAATTAACCTTGAACTGTTTGACAATTAAGGGGGGTGACCTGCTTTCTTTCTCTCTCTGGGTTGTATCCATTCGGTCCCATTCAGCCTACCAGTACTGTTTTAAGACGTTTATCCCCATCCAGGTGGCGATTTATACCTGGCGAGCGATAGCGAGCCACCATATTTTGGATAATGAGTTAGACAGCTGGCTAAATTTGTACATTTTTCGAGAGAAAAAATTCTCCAGCAAAGCCGGATTTCTCCATACAATGCTGGCTCGCTATCGCTCACCATGAAAAAATCGATACCTGGATGGGGAAAAATGTCTTAAAACAGTAGGCTGAATGAAGCCGAATGGATACAACCAAGAAAGAGAAAAAAAAAACACGTCACCCCCCTTAACCCCTTATTTACCGGCGACGTCATTTTATATTAGTGTAGCTATATTTAGACGATTTTGTGCATTTTAAGAAGGATCTGTGGTAGTAGAAAGGGTTAAGGGAGATAGTTCGAACCTCTTGATTGATGAAGGCCCTTTATAAACTGCATAACATCATCAAATAGTAGCCAAAATAAAGACAAAAAGACGTAGCCGGTACAGAAGGGGTTAAAGAAAAGTCGGATATAATTATTGGGTAAAATAATGTCGTACTTACCCTCATGTTGATATGTGTAACCATTCTCTCCATGTGTGAGACGCCGAGTTTCTTCACTATCATCGGTTGGCATTATCTTCACTATGTTCAACTGTTTGTTCTGTTATGTATACCTAACCCAGTGTTTTACTCTTCAACTGTCTTTTTCTTCTGTTAACACCTCACAATTCCCAAGCGTTTCTCACCTTCTGTTAACACCTCACAATTCCCAAGCGTTTCTCACCTTCTGTTAACACCTCACAATTCCCAAGCGTTTCTCACCTTCTGTTAACACCTCACAATTCCCAAGCGTTTCTCACCTTCTGTTAACACCTCACAATTCCCAAGCGTTTCTCACCTTCTTAGGATTATCAGAATTAAGAGTGGTTTACACCTGGTTTTATACTCAGAGTGAATTTAGTTCCGTCATGTGTTCTGGGGTGAAATACTGTTCTGATTTTTGGTGTCATGGGATCTCTATGTCTCGCAGTTAACCCTCTCCGACATATGACGCGATTTTGAGCCTATTAGGGATACTATAAAGCCTTTGTTACCATCAGGGGTATTTAGAAACCTTTAGTTTAGTTACTTAAACCTCTGCAGTTGTCTTTGAGTTAGCTGTGGGCAGAAAACTAATTTTGGAGAGGTATTTGAGAGAACTCTATTTCTTATTGCTAATCTGGCAACCTCTGCGTCATATGAGTCTGAAGGGGTTGATGACTCACTGGCCCCAGGTATTTAACAGGTGATATTATTATGACTCACTGCTTTCAAGGTAGAACAGATGTTGAGTATCACGTGGTTATGATTAGGGTTTCCATTTCTTATTTAATAGCCCTACATTACGATAACTATATTTGTATTTTACTCTGGCTAACACTAGACAATTTTATTCAGCTTAAGAGCGACCTGTGAAGGTCAAGAGGATTATTTCAAATTAACTTTACTCCTTTCACTCCTAGAGAACCTTCCTGAGCCGAAGTAGATAGTTTAATGTTAGTTAGCCAAAGTAAACTAAAGAAGAAACAATTTTGTGAAGAAGTTACTATGTGAATTCAATGGTTCGCTTCGACGACCTACAATGCAATATCTATGTTTATTTCTAATTAGTGTTGTTTCACCATTTGTACAGTCACTTATAAAAAATCGTTGACCCCTTATGTTTTTCTGTATGCTATTATAACTCTCTGGATTGATTTAAGGATGAAATTAGCTTTCAAATAAATAGTATAAATGGATTTGTATTAGATATATAGAACATTATATTCATAAATTCGTTTCCAGAGGTATACTTCCATAACTAGAAACATGAGAGACTGTATTACTTATATTATAACAAGTGGATATATTTATATTTATGAGAGACTGTATTACTTATATTATAACAAGCGGATATATTTCCAGAGGTATACTTCCATAACTAGAAACATGAGAGACTGTATTACTTATATTATAACAAGCGGATATATTTCCAGAGGTATACTTCCATAACTAGAAACATGAGAGACTGTATTACTTATATTATAACAAGCGGATATATTTATATTTATGAGAGACTATATTACTTATATTATAACAAGCGGATATATTTATATTTATGAGAGACTGTATTACTTATATTATAACAAGCGGATATATTTCGTTGAAGGGAAACACATAAATCAACTCGTATTCTACATATTTGTAACATTTCCAGCTTGGAAGAACCCATCTCGAGAGAGATTGAATAAGAAGGATTGATTCCGAGATAATTCATAATATTATACACTGTTTATATTGTTGGTTATCATGGACCGGTATACTATATTTTCTGTTTAACCTGGCGATGATTTTACTCCATTAGCAACCGATTTCGAGATAATGAACAAATAAGAAACTGCTGTGTCTCTATAGTGTACAGTATTAATTAATTGTTTAGCAGTTAACTTTTCACGATCGAGGACGCAATCTCTCATTTTGCCCTGGCTATAATTAGGCGATTTTATTAAGCTTAGAATGGGTCTGTGAGAGCCAAAGGGGTATAGTTTACCCCCTTTGATTGCTAGAGGTCCTTCCTAAGCTGCATAAAATCGTCCAATAATAGCTTGGTTAGAAAGTAACCTTGCGTCATAATACTGAGAGGATTAACCCTTACAGTACCGGCGACGTCTTTGTGTTTATATTTCAGCTGCATTTAGACGATTTTATGAAGCTTAGGAAGAACATATGCTAGCTAAAAGGATTAATTGAGATAGCCTGTAATCTTTTAACGGGTAGACATCCTTCCTAAGCTGAATAAAATCGTATAATAGTTGCCAGAATATAATGAAAAGGACCTCACCGGTACAGAAAGGGTTAACTAGTTCAGAAACTGACAGACCAAAGTTGCCGAAATGCGTTGCTAGGGAGAGGGGCCGTGTGACTCTCCCTTAATTAATATTAACTTTCCCTTTCATCTTGACCCTCAGATATGCACACTATCTCTCTCTCTCTGGCGCCATTAATTAATACGCACGCACACATATTACACCAAGTAAACACACACACAAAACACACACACATACACACCCACTAACACCACCACCACCACCACAACAACAACAATAACAAAATAATAACAATAACACACACACACCACCATCACCACAACAACGACAATACACACACACACACCACCATCACAACAACAACAACAATACACACACACACACAGACACACACACACTCACATCCTGTCTTTGTACTCCCTGCTCATCTCTCTGACCTCCCTGTTCTAGATATGGGAGTTTGCATATGTATGTCATTGTATAGAACTATCTATCAACAGAGGGTCAAACGAGAGACCTATTCCCGTCTTTTTAGTCATCATTACTAAATATACAGAGATAAATCTAGGCTTCACAGTTCTTATTATGTCTTTGGAACTGTTAATCCTCTCCGACATATGACGCGATTTTGAGCCTATTAGGGATACTTTAAAACCTTTGTTACCATCAGGGGTATTTAGAAACCTTTAGTTTAGTTACTTCAACCTCTGCAGTTGTCTTTGAGTTAGCTGTGGGCAGAAAACTAATTTTGGAGAGGTAATTATAAGAGTGAGAGAACTCTATTTCTTATTGCTAATCTGACAACCTCTGCGTCATATGAGCGTGAGAGGGTTAACATGGTTATAACATTTTTTTTCGCGGTACTTCTCTTGTATTCCTTCTCATATTCATTCAAGTCTTCAAAAAATTGCTCCGGTTTGACACCCTGGCTATCAATATATCTATATATTGAAAAAATAAAAAATAATATATATATATATATATACAGTATATATATATATATATATATATATATATATATATATATATATATATATATATATATATATATATATATATATATATATATATTTGTGTCCCCAGTGTGGATATGTTATTATTTTTGTCTTTGTGTTTTATGGAACCTAATAATTCTTATGTAATACAAATCTTCTTCCTATGGTCACTATGTGTGTTGGTAAAATAAGATTTAATTGAAACATGCTCCAATTTATTGCAAGCATTTATTGTGCCTGCTTTAATGTAATAGTTTGTGAGAAAAACTATTTATCATAGTATTATCAGTCCACAGTCATTATCAGTGTGATTGTTGTTATTTATTATTATCAGTATTATTGTTAAACATATATATATATATTATACTTTTTTGGGCAAGAATGTAGTTACCGGGTGGTGTACCGCCCGTCTTGTTTACACTACGCGGACGCTCACCATCATGTTCCCGTCTATTTTGTCTGCCTTTGGATACAAAAATACATTACCCTAACCAAACAACCTAACCTACCCTAACCTAGTATTATAGATTTATAAGTATTTATTTTATTATAAGTATTTATAGATGATTTATGTTGAATGTCGGTAGTGGTACACCCGGTAACTACATCCATCCCCTTTTGTGTTATAATTGAGTATAATAATTGCTAGGTTCATATTTATTAAGCATGTTATAGTATTCTTTTCAAAATAATTAGTTAAATAAGACTCATTTCTATGGTAAAAATTACAATATTCTCACAAACAGCATTTTTAAATCTTAAAATAAATATCAACCATTTAATCTTGCCCATTCCTTGAATACATGTAATAATAAAGTATGTACAGTTCTATATTCCTTGAATACATGTAATAATAAAGTATGTACAGTTCTATATTCCTTGAATACATGTAATAATAAAGTATGTACAGTTTTATATTTCTCGTAGACTGAGCGTCATTTTAGCAAGAGAAACTAGAAATACTAGGCAGGTAAATATGATTAATATACCGATATCTTTCTGTTTTACGTTATCCTTTTTGTATATAGATTGGTTATCTTTTAACATATTATGTCAGGTTTGCTGCTGATGGTTCGCTCGCCTCTAATTGTATGAGGAATCGGCCTTCGGCCGGTACATTTTTCTATCGAAAAATGTACAAATTTATCTTGAGGGGGGGAGGGGGGGTCTAGGGGATGTTTTCTAAGTTTAAGGGATGTCTAGCGAGGAAACTAAGAATATATGAATGAATGAATTTATAGGCCAAAAAAGCAGTCAGTGTCTCCTTAATACTATTGGTTATTGGACAACCTACTGTAAGTAGTAACCACACAAGTATATCTCAACCAGGGTAAACTCAACCGGTATTATTAGGTTATATTAGGTTATATTAGATTAAAGGGGATTGGTTGTTTTTTCTGGACCCCCTTCTCCCTCAGGTTTAGCCCCATTAGTTTTGATATGTTAAGACCTTTCGCCCTATTTCGTCAATTTTAAGACCTTTCGCCCTATTTCGTCAATTTTAAGACCTTTCGTGCCATTTAGGTGTCGATTGTTTCCTAGCGAGCTATAGCGAGCTTATAATATTAAGAAGAATCGGCCTTTGGCCGGAATATTTTTCTACCGAAAACTGTACAAATTAATCTTGATAGGGGGTCTAGGGGGTGTTATTTTAAGCTTGATGGGGTTCTAGCGAGGACACTAAAATATATATGAATAAATAAATAAATAGACCAAAAAATACCCCCTACGGCCTACACCCTTAAACTTGGCACTGGTTTAGTTGGCCCCGGTTGAGATCTACGGGTTGAAAATAGTACTGGTTGAAATTATAACTACCCACTAGGCACCACAACATTCGGCGATTATATTCCACGGCTCACATTACTAAACAATTTGACAATTTGTTTTCCAATATACACTTTAAACAGTCTTCATATACAGCAGTTAAATATCCATGTGTTCTGCAGTTTTAGTTCAGACCATTCATAGTTTCGTAAAATGCAGAGTTTGGGGGCTATTTCATTCATCTCTAATTTCCCACTGAATGATCTACTCGTCTTGTTACGTGTCGATTATTTGGGTTGGAGATCATACAGTATTTATAATTCGCCCGACACAATGTAAACAGATGCGGCGTTCACTGTATTCTATGAGGCCCACCATATAGACACACCGACCACACACCATTGTCGTCAGAGCTGTACTGACAGCACTCCGGGAGTCCGGATTATCCTGGTGATAGTACGTACCATCCTACCACCACCACCACTATGTAGTGCCCCCACCCCTACCACCACCACCACCACCACTGCGCAACTGCCTCAGACCCCAAATAAAATAATCTGAATCTGAATCTGAATCTGTATGGCTGTATGTTTTGGGTGCTGGGGTCTGGTGACTGGGTCACGACGGGTAGGGTCCCTCTAGGATGTTTAATGAGGGATTAACACTGTCGGGGCTCAGTTGGGGGTCTTGTGGGACAGCATGCGTGTTTAAAAACAAAAAAACAAAAAACAATCTGATCAAGGTCTATAACGGGGACTCATGTATTTTAGATATGTCTTTATTATAATATTGTATATACTAAACTTAGGTAGTGTTAAAAATTATCTTCAATATCAATGTATTACTCATCTAACTATATAATTGTAATGACATAGTTTAAGCTAGAAATAGGGTGAAAATTGTGTATGCACCTTCGCCCTTTTGAGATAATGTAACTATGATACTTGTGTAACATTTGTACTTTTCTCAATAAAACAATAAAATCAAAAACAAAAAAATCCAACCCCTGTATAACCACCACCACCACCACTATGTAACTTGCCCCCACCCCTACGTAACTGCCTCCACCCCCTGTATAACCACCACCACCACTACTACGTAACTGCCTCCACCCCCTGTATAACCACCACCACCACCATTATGTAACTTGCCCCCACCCCTACGTAACTGCCTCCACCCCCTGTATAACCACCACCACCACTACTACGTAACTGCCTCCACCCCCTGTATAACCACCACCACCACTACTACGTAACTGCCTTCACCCCCTGTATAACCACCACCACCACTACGTAACTGCCTCCACCCCCTGTATAACCACCACCACCACCACTACGTAACTGCCTCCACCCCCTGTATAACCACCACCACCACCACTACGTAACTGCCTCCACCCCCCTGTATAACCACCACCACCACCACCACTACGTAACTGCCTCCATCCCCTGTATAACCACCACCACCACTACTACGTAACTGCCTCCACCCCCTGTATAACCACCACCACCACCACTACGTAACTGCCTCCACCCACTGTATAACCACCACCACCACTACTACGTAACTGCCTCCACCCCCTGTATAACCACCACCACCACTACTACGTAACTGCCTCCACCCCCTGTATAACCACCACCACCACCACTACGTAACTGCCTCCACCCCTGTATAACCACCACCACCACTACTACGTAACTGCCTCCACCCCCCTGTATAACCACCACCACCACCACCACTACGTAACTGCCTCCACCCCCTGTATAACCACCACCACCACTACTACGTAACTGCCTTCACCCCCTGTATAACCACCACCACCACCACTACGTAACTGCCTCCTCCCCCTGTATAACCACCACCACCACTACTACGTAACTGCCTCCACCCCCTGTATAACCACCACCACCACCACTACGTAACTGCCTCCACCCCCTGTATAACCACCACCACCACCACTACGTAACTGCCTCCGCCCCCTGTATAACCACCACCACCACTACTACGTAACTGCCTCCACCCCCTGTATAACCACCACCACCACTACTACGTAACTGCCTCCATCCCCTGTATAACCACCACCACCACCACCACCACTATGTAACTGCCTCCACCCCCTGTATAACTACCACCACCACCACCATTATGTAACTTGCCCCCACCCCTACGTAACTGCCTCCATCCCCTGTATAATCACCACCACCACCACCACCACTATGTAACTGCCTCCACCCCCTGTATAACTACCACCACCACCACCATTATATAACTTGCTCCCACCCCTACGTAACTGCCTCCACCCCCTGTATAATCACCACCACCACCACCAACACTATGTAACTGCCTCCACCCCCTGTATAACTACCACCACCACCACCATTATGTAACTTGCCCCCACCCCTACGTAACTGCCTCCACCCCCTGTATAACCACCACCACCACTACTACGTAACTGCCTCCACCCCCTGTATAACCACCACCACCACTACTACGTAACTGCCTCCATCCCCTGTATAACCACCACCACCACCACCACCACCACTATGTAACTGCCTCCACCCCCTGTATAACTACCACCACCACCACCATTATGTAACTTGCCCCCACCCCTACGTAACTGCCTCCACCCCCTGTATAATCACCACCACCACCACCACCACTATGTAACTGCCTCCACCCCCTGTATAACTACCACCACCACCACCATTATGTAACTTGCCCCCACCCCTACGTAACTGCCTCCACCCCCTGTATACTCACCACCACCACCACCAACACTATGTAACTGCCTCCACCCCCTGTATAACTACCACCACCACCACCATTATGTAACTTGCCACCCCTACGTAACTGCCTCCACCCCCTGTATAACCACCACCACCACTACTACGTAACTGCCTCCACCCCCTGTATAACCACAACTACCACTACTACGTAACTGCCTCCACCCCGTGTATAACCACCACCACCACCACTTTGTAACTGCCTTCACCCCCTGTATAACCACCACCACATTCACTACGTAACTGCCTCCACCCCCTGTATAACCACCACCACCACCACTATTTAACTGCCTCCACCGCCTTTATAACCACCACCACTACTACGTAACTGCCTCCACCCCCTGTATAACCACCACCACCACCACTACGTAACTGCCTCCACCCCCTGTATAACCAGCACCACCACCACTACGTAACTGCCTCCACCCCCCTGTATAACCACCACCACCACTACTACGTAACTGCCTCCACCCCCCTGTATAACCACCACCACCACTGCTACGTAACTGCCTCCACCCCCTGTATAACCACCACCACCACCACTATTTAACTGCCTCCACCCCCTTTATAACCACCACCACCACCACCACTACTACGTAACTGCCTCCACCCCCTGTATAACCACCACCATCACCACTATTTAACTGCCTCCACCCCTTTATAACCACCACCACCACCACTACGTATCTGCCTCCACCCCCTGTATAACCACCACCACCACCACTATTTAACTGCCTCCACCCCCTTTATAACCACCACCACCACCACCACCACTACGTAACTGCCTCCACCCCCTGTATAACCACCACCACCACCACTATTTAACTGCCTCCACCCCCTTATAACCACCACCACTACTACGTAACTGCCTCCACCCCCTGTATAACCACCACCACCACTACGTAACTGCCTCCACCCCCTGTATAACCACCACCACCACCACCACTACGCAACTGCCTCCACCCCCTGTATAACCACCACCACTACGTATCTGGCTCCACCCCCTGTATAACTACCACCACCACCACCACTATTTAACTGCATCCACCCCCTTTATAACCACCACCACCACCACCACTATTTAACTGCCTCCACCCCCTGTATAACCATCACCACCACCACTATTTAACTGCCTCCACCCCCTTTATAACCACCACCACCACCACTATTTAACTGCCTCCACCCCCTGTATAACCACCACCACCACTATTTAACTGCAACCACCCCTTTATAACCACCACCACCACCACCACTATTTAACTGCCTCCACCCCCTGTATAACCATCACCACCACCACCACCACTATTTAACTGCCTCCACCCCCTTTATAACCACCACCACCACCACTATTTAACTGCCTCCACCCCCTGTATAACCACCACCACCACCACCACCACTACTATTTAACTGCCTCCACCCCCTGTATAACCACCACCACCACCACCACCACTATTTAACTGCCTCCACCCCCTGTATAACCACCACCACCACAACAGTAATGAAGTGGTGGAAATACTTGGAGTTAAAATAGAATCCCTAAATTTAGCAGTTATTGTTACATACAGGCCTCCAGACTCATCCCGAGAAGAATTCAAAACCCAGCTCAACAAAATAAAATCAGAAGTGGAAACCCTGGGGAACCCAACACCAAATATTATATGGCTAGGAGACTTTAACCTACCAAACATTAAATGGAGACAACTAGAAAACCAGTTAGTGGCAAATAACACCGGAGAAGCAAATACTAATAGGAGAGAGCTTTTTGAACTTTGCGATTTTTTTAGTCTTACCCAGCATATTGCTGAACACACACGGGAAAACAATATCTTTGACCTGGTCTTTACTAACAACGACTCTCTAGTACACAGCATTAACATATCAGACACAACATACTCAGATCATAAATTAATTGAGATCAAAACAAGCTTAGAAAGTGTACAAACAACCTCAGAATCGAGAACAAAAACCGGCCCCTTCAGTAAATTTAACTTCAATAACAAAAACATTAGGTGGGAAGAGGTAAATCAAGAAATGGAGGAAATAGACTGGGAAGATTTAATCAATAACCTGACACCAGCAGAATGTCTAGTCTTAATAACAGAAACCATGACCCAAATCTGTAGCCACCATATACCTGCAAGACAAACAAAACGAAGAAGCAAACAAGATCGGGAAAGGAGGAGGCTGTACAGAAGAAGAAAATTACTCACACAAAGACACACACATCAAAATCTACACGATAGGCAAAAGGCCGAAATAGATAGAGAAATTGTGGAAATTGAACAAAGGCTAAGAATATCATATGAACTACAACATATGGAAGAGGAGAGGAAAGCTATTGCAGGTATAAAGGAAAATTCCAAATACTTCTTTTCATACGCCAAACAAAAGGCTAAAACAGCATCAAACACTGGTGATGGGCTGGTCTATCAGAGTGAGAACTGAGCGATCTCTGCCATACCCATAGCTTACTCTGACTGTTCCTTTTACTTATATATTTTCTAGATCTCAAGTGACGGCGTCTCTTCCGTGGATTGACCTCCCAATCTACCAAGATTGGAAGCCCAAGCGTCACGTTTTTCCTTTGCCCCTCAACTTTCTCTTCATAATTGCTGAGGGGCACAGGGCCCTGGGTGGGGCTTTGGTTTCCCGGGCGTTTCCTCACCCTCCCCAGCTCCCCGCCATGGAGTGGCTTCGGTCACCGAGGCTTTATTGTGGTCGGCAGGGAGGGTTCTGTGGGGGCGCTCGGTTATGGCCTTGGCCTTGCTCGGGGCCTTGGGGCTGTTCGGCCAGGCAGCTTGGGGAACAGCAACAACAACAACAACAGCATCAAACATCGGCCCACTAAGCAAAGGGGACAGCTCTTTCACAGGGGACAAAAAGGAAATGAGCGAACATTTACGCAGGCAGTATGAAATGACATTCAATGAGCCTGATGAAACAAAAGTCATCAGAGACCAAAATATATTTTTCATGGAAACCTCCCCCCACGGAAACCCCCCAGATGCTGGATATTGATTTCGGTCCAAAAGACATAGAAGAGGCCATTTCCAACATGCCATCCCACTCGGCACCAGGCCCGGACTCATGGAACTCGATCCTAATGAAGAAATGTAAGGAAAACCTCTCAAAACCCCTGGCTATAATGTGGAGAAGGAGTCTAGACACTGGTGAAATACCAGATAGCTTGAAAAACGCAATAATTGCCCCACTGCATAAAGGAGGGAGTAAAGCACTACCAAAAAACTACCGCCCGGTAGCTCTAACCTCCCACATCATTAAAGTTTTCGAGCGAGTCCTGCGAAGCAAAATCTCAACATTCATAGAGGCAAATGAACTACACAACACCGGTCAACATGGATTCAGAGCGGGAAGATCATGTCTCTCACAACTTTTGGAACACAAATTCATGACAAAATTCTTAAAGCGCTAGAAGAAAAGAAAAACGTGGATGTCATTTACACCGATTTTGCTAAGGCATTTGATAAATGTGACCATGGTATAATAGCCCACAAACTCAAAGCAAAAGGTATAACGGGGAAAATCGGAAGGTGGAGGATATACAATTTCCTAATAAACCGAAAACAAACAGTAGCAGTAAACCAAGTCACATCTGAGCCTTCGGATGTCAAAAGCTCAGTGCCTCAAGGAACAGTGCTAGCGCCCCTTCTGTTCCTCATACTAATTTGCGACATAGATACCAACACTAGACACAGTACGGTGTCGTCTTTTGCTGATGACACAAAATTAAGCAAGATAGTAAACACACAAGAGGACACGGGCCGACTGCAGGAAAACATGAATGTAGTGTTCCAGTGGACCAGGGAAAACAACATGCAATTCAATGAAGAAAAATTCCAATTAATACGGTACGGAGATAATAATGGCGTTAAAGAAATTACAAATTACTTAACAGAATCTAACCACATAATAGAACGGAAAGACAGTGTGAAAGACCTTGGGGTATTAATGTCTGAAAATATGGGTTTCAAAGTACATAACCAGGTCAAAGTTGCGGCTGCGAAACTTCTAACGGGTTGGATTCTACGTACATTTAAAACACGCGGTGAATTACCTATGATAACGCTCTTCAAATCTCTAGTGCTACCGCGGCTTGAATACTGTAGCATATTAACATCCCCATACAAAGCAGGTGAAATAAATGACTTAGAGAGTGTACAAAGAAATTTCACTTCGCATATAAGTTCGATAAAACATCTACACTATTGGGAGCGTTTAAGGGGAGATCTCCACTTGAGGATTTTTTTTCTTGACCCCTTTCTCCCTCATGTTTAGCCCCATTGCATTTGATATTATAAAACGTTTGCCCCATTAGTTTAGCGATTTAAAGAACTTTCACCCCATATTAAGACCTTTCGTGCAATTCAGGTGTCGATTTTATCCTGGCGAGCGATAGCGAGCCTGTAATTTAAGAGGAACCGGCCTTTGGCCGGGAAATTTTTCTACCGAAAAATGTACAAATTTATCTTGAAAGGGACTCAAGGGGGTGTAATTTTAAGCTTGATGGAGGTCTAGGGAACAAACTAAATACCTCCCCTTAAGAGCACTGAATCTGTACTCCCTGGAACGTAGAAGAGAACGTTACCTAATAATATAAACGTGGAAAATCGCAGAGGGTTTAGTACCAAACCTACATACTCCGATAGTCATGAAATTCAGTGATAGGAGAGGCTGGGAATGCGAAATCCCCCGGATGAATAACAGAGGTGCTATGGGCTCTCTGCGAGAGGGCTGGTTATCACACAGAGGCCCACGTCTCTTCAACAAACTCCCACGGCGAGTAAGAGACATGAGGGACGTCTCGTTAGACAACTTCAAGAGAGCCCTCGATGTCGAACTGCAAAAAGTGCCAGACGAGCCCATCCTCGCGAGGGAGCGAGCTGTCGCTTCAAACAGTCTACTACACCAAAATTACCACCCATAACGAGGGGCGCCACGCTCCTTGGTGCCGCTAGAAGAGTGGCGAACACATCAAAAGTATCAAAAGTAAGTAAGTAGTGCTGGCCAGAATATATACTGTAATTAATTATTGGTTTAAGGAAGGTATGAAAAGAGCAATTAAAGTTTCTATAATAGTATAATCTTATAGACTATATTGGTATTCATAGACCCATCTAATAAAGCTAGAAAGGTAAATTACTATCAATATACCCACTGATTATATATACCTTTTATATACCCTTGATTGTTTAGAGTGTAGTGAGGAAAGCTTGGTGGTATGGTGAAACGTAGGCCTAATACACGAGAGCTTTTATAGTCAACATTCGATACTCAACATTTTTCTGGCAACATTTCTGGAATATTTTGCAATGGTATCGGAAACTAGACTGATGGTATATGAATTTAGGTAACCAAAAACGTATAAATATTGACCTAATAAGCTGCCAGACCAGTGTTGAGTATAAATGTTGAGTGAAAAAGCGCTCGTGTGATACCGGCTTAAGCCAAACAGTCCCCCAATGTTGACACCACAAACACACACACTCTCTATCTACCAACCACCAACCTACTTTCACTTACCATATAGAGGGTGGTTCCAGGTGGTTGTGTGCGCTGTAAATATATATATATATATATATATATATATATATTATATATATATATATATATATATATATATATATATATATATATATATATATATACCTATATAATTATATATATAAATAAAAGGTAAGTTTTCAGTAGGCTATCTAGTTATTCTGGTTAATGAGAGACGATTGTATTTAGCTTAGGAACGCCCTCTAGGAATCAAAGGTGTATAAACTATCTTATATAACCTTTTGATCCTCAACGATCTTCTGTGTATGAAGTAAAAAGGATGGAATGAAAACACGCGTTATCGTATCCTGAAAGGGTTAATATATGCGATTGAATTATAATGAATCTTAATGCAAACGCGAACATCCCATAACAAATTCCTTCCATAATACACGAATACACGAAAATCCATAAGCCAGGGTGAATATCAGCACCATCACACATATAATCTACCTACAATAATAATCTACAAGGCAAATTTCTTACTGTAATGACAACGATATATGCGCCTGATAGCTTGGGGGAGTGGGTTTCCATATCACTAGCGGTTTACTGGAGATTACTGTATGTTGAAAGTTTGACCCCCTTGGATGGGACCGATTCCTGGGATTTCGGTATCTGGCCCATCGACTTCTAGCTTATAACTGTGGGTAACGGGATGGGTACACAATTTAAGAGTTTGAATGTTAACACATTTTGAAAGCCCCACTGCTTTACCGTTCATTATATTTGTTATAATAAGCATCATAAATACTTTTCAAAATGTTACGTACAAAGTTAGTCATCGTGCTGAATGGGTTAAGTGTGGAGAGGGTATGTGGGAATCAGAGGGTTGGGATAGATTTCACCCCTTTAATTGCTAGAGGCCCTTTCTAAGTTGCCAAAAAATCGTCTAATGTTAGTCAGAAACGTTGACTTTGAAGACAATAATTGCTTTCAAAATGTTTCGTTCTTCAAGGTCAAGGGTTTAACTGTGATAAGGGTTAAGATAATGCCCTTGTGTGATAACCCTTTCAGTCAGTCTCTTTTTCATTTCATTTCGGCTATCATTAGTCTATTTTATGCAGCTTAGAAAGGACCTCTGGAAATTAACCCTTTTGTGTACGGGAATACGCATCTGCATCTTCCTTGGATACTTAACCCTTTCGCTGCGGGTGATGTTCTGGAACGTCCTGGCAAGTTACAGCAATTTCCAGGCTTTAAAAGCCTGTAAAAACCGTAAAAATCGAGTGTCAGTGGGCGGGAGCGTGAGGGGCCCACCTCCGTCCCTCAGAGCAGCGAGCGGCTCACTGAGGTAGACTGTCTCTCGCGCGGGTCTCTCTCCCTCTCTCACAACTGTGTAGCCAAGCGAGCGAGTGCTACCAAATAGCGGGTTTCCCGCGTTTCACTGGCACCGCTGCGGGTGAACCAGATCACGTACGGGGCCCGTTCTGGTCTCATTTTGAAGCTATTTTCGCCTAGTTTTCGGCAGAATACAGTTCATTTAATGCAGATGCTCGATTTATCATTCAGGAGTGCCTGAATATGCCCTAAAGAGCCCAAACATAGCCGCAGCCAATGGGTTAAGGGGGGATGGGCCCGTTTTCTGGATCACTTTCTCCCTCGTGTTTAGCCCCATTAGTTTTCAGATGTTAAGATGTTTGCCCCATTAGTTAGTCGATTTTAAGACCTTTCGCCCCATTTCTTCGTCAATATATTGACCTTTCGTGCTATTTAGGTGTCAATTTTTTCCCTGGCGAACGATAGTGAGCCTGTAATGTTGGAAGATTTTGCTACCGAAAAATTTACAAATTAATCTAGAAGGGGGATCTAATGGATTTTTTTTTTTTTTTTAATGGAGGTCTAGGGAGGAAACTAGAAAAATAATTAATACATGCAAAAATCGCCCAAAAAGTGAACCATCTCCCCTTAAAAGCCTTTGTGACCATCAGGAGAGTATAGAAACCTTTTAGTTTAGTTTCTAACTAATGGGGTGAACATCTTAAAATATCAAAACTAATGGGGCTAAACATGAGGGAGAGAGGGGGGCCAGATAAGCCAACCATTCCCCCCATAAACCTATAATGTGTAACAACAGTACCGTACATGACAGTAATCTCGGTGTATACCCCCCAATGTACCCAGGTGTACCCATTGTTGTACCTACCCTAGTGTGGTGGAGGGCAGGTTTAGAGGGGGATGGGCGTATTTATTTGATTATATATATATATATATTTGCTTTTGTTTTTTACAAACCAACTTCACGTTTGTTTTCCTCCCTAGACCTACAACATCAACCTTAAAAATATACACCCCTCAAGATATATTTATACATTTTTCGATAGAAAAATTTCCCAGGTGAAGGCCGGTTTCTCCTAAATTACAGGCTCGCTATCGCTCGCCAAGAAATAATCGACACTTGATTGCATGAAAGGTCTTAATATTGGCAAAACAAAAATGGAGCGAAAAATCTTAAAATCGCCAAACTAACGGATCGAACGTCTTAAAATCTCAACATTTATGGGGCTAATCATGAGGAAGAACATAGTCTAGATATAACAAAGTAAAGAGCATCACATAAATGCCTAAGGAGGACGAAGACCTTATAATACACACGGATCACATACATACACACACACACCCAGACACTAAAACACAGACTCACTCTCACACTCACTCTCTCACACACACACACACACAGCAAGTTAACCCTTTCAAGCACAAATACGCGATTTAAGCCCTTTCTGGGATACCGAACTTAAGAAAATGGGAGTCTGCAGAAAGCCGACTGGCCCACACAAGGCAGATCCCTCCAACACCAACCCCAACCTCAAGGCCCAACCACAGGCCCAGCTCCCCAACACCACGAGGACCGACCTCACCAAAACGGTCAGAGGTCAGAAAACGGGGTCTGCAGAGCGCCGACTGGCCCACACTCGGCAGACCCCCAACTGGCCCACACTCGGCAGACCCCCACACACCCAACCCATCTCGTCCATACGCCTACCCAATATTTTCCTAAAGCTCTCTATCATTCTCAATCCCACCACAGCACCCGGCAGCACACTCCACCTATCCACAACTCCGTTACCAAACCAACACCCGCCCACATATTTTCTGAAACGAAATCCATCCAACCTGAAACCATTTAAGAACATAAGCACATAAGAAAATGGGAGTCTGCAAAAAGCCGATCGGCCCATACAAGGCAGATCCCTGTCACACCCAACCCCAATTACAAGGCCCAATTATAGGCCCAACTCACTAATACCTTGAGTACTGACCCCACCAAAACGGTCAGAGATTAACACAAGATAACGGGGTCTGCTGAGCGCCGATTGGCCCACACCTAGCTCCCTCGCAATCACTGAGCCCCAGTAGTGTACATCTTTCATGTCCCCTGTTCTTATAATTCGTGATCTAGTGTTTGGTCTTTTTGGTTATATTTGTTGCTACATGAATAAAAAGAAAATATCATCCCGATGTTTGATGCTTGCGACACCCAAATGAAGTAAAAAAAATAAAAAAAATGGCCGGTCTCTCTTACTACAGGATCTCTAAGAGGGAGGAGGGAGGAAGGGAGGAAGATAGGAAATGAGGGAGTGGAGTTAATGATGCGAACTTTAGCGACCTGTGTAATTGTTTGTTTGGGTTGGTTGGCAATCCTGTTGGTGGTTGGTATGTGGTTGTTAAAGGTAGCCATGGGAGAGAGAGATATAAGTGTGTGTGTGCATGTGTGTGTGTCTGTGTGACTGTGTGTGTGTGTGTAACTACATGTGCGTGTGTATTCACTTGCTTGTTCGTCAAGGGGAATCCACGCAATGCGAGCTAAGCTCATTATTATCGCGCCTCCTTAACTGGGAATGTATTGCGTGAAATGCATGTTAAGTGTTTATGTATCGTTGGAATGGCTGTGGATGTGTGTGTAGTCTGTATTTTAGCCAATTGGTGACATCTGGAAACGAAGGCTTAGGGTTAATCTGCACGGTACCATTCTCACTACGGTAGACGACGGGATTCCGGATATGACATTGGCGAATGATTTTTCTGACTTTTTTTGTGATAAAATTAATGCCATTGTTGGAAATTTTGGAGTAGTCGAGACTCAAGATGTTGTTGTAGCTGAGCCTACTGTGACTAAGTTAACAGAATTTACTATGACGGATCTGAATACAGTTAAATCCATAGTTACGAAAGCAAAACTTACCCATTGTAGTAATGATCCTATACCGATACATGAAATAGTGCACAGTAATAATTTTAACAGTTTTCTGGACATATATGTTGACATAATAAACTGTAGCATTGCAAATAATGTATTTCCATCGTCTGAAAAGAATGCGATTGTGAAACCTATTATTAAAGGGAGCCTTGATTCTCAATGCTTGAGCTCTCTTAGGCCTGTTTCCAATTTAACATTTCTATCAAAAATTATTGAAAATTTAATTCTGGGTCAGTTATGGGATCACTTGAGTTTAGTGAAGGCTCTCCCAGACAATCAGTCCGCATATAGAAGACTTTACTCTACGGAAACCACGATGTGCTCTGTGATTAATGATTTACTCGTGCAAATGGACAATGCGAAGTGTGGAATCTTAATTTTGTTGGACTTGAGTGCTGCGTTCGATACAGTGGTGCATAGCTTACTAATAGAAGACTGTAAAGCTATTGGTATTGATGGTAATGCGCTGGAATACCTTCAAAGTTACCTTACTAACAGAACTTATTGTGTGCAAATAGGTAATAAATTCTCAGAGATGAAGCATCTAGAGAGGGGCGTCCTTCAAGGGAGTGTCCTTGGACCAATTCTATTCTGTATATATACAATTGCACTATCTAGCATATTAATGAAACATGGAGTGAAATTCAAGCTGTTTGCGGATGACACCCAATTCTATCTGGCACTAAGTGACGTGGTGAATGTTGAGGAGAAGATTAGTGGTTTACTAAAAGACATTGGGAAGTGGATGGAGTCAAAGCAACTGAAATTAAATGAAAATAAAACTGAATGCCTATTAGTAGGCAGACGGGTGGACCTTGAGAGACTGGGCGTGCAAAGCCTCAATATCAATGATAGTGTGATGATTGTGAGTAGTGTGGTGAAGGATTTGGAAGTCTTGGTTGATAGTGAACTGTCATTTAAAAACCAGATTAATCAAACAGTGCGAATCTCTGCCTATCATCTGAGGAATATTGCTTTTGTAAGAAAATATCTGGATATTAATACAACCAAAATGTTGATCCACAATCATGTAATTAGTAAATTAGACTATTGTAATTCTCTATATTATCGACTACCAAATTACTTGCTACGAAAACTACAACTTATAATGAATAGAGCAGCAAGATTAATAAAGAGTTTACCATTCCGTGCGAGTATAACGCCGGCATTAATTGACCTGCATTGGCTGCCGGTGAAAGCGAGGATCATATTCAAACAGTGTGTTATAGTGTATCAAGCTTTGAACTTTGGAAAGCCGGAATATGTGCGAGACTTATTGGAAGACTTCAGTGTTGGCACTGATATGATGCTGAGACATGGCAACGTGCTGCATCAATTGAATGAGCCACGGTGCAATCATGAATTTGGATTTAGGGCCTTCGAAAAGAGTGCACCGAGACTTTATAATAATTTACCAGTTAATGTGAAAAGGTGTGCGAACATAAAGGCCTTTAAAAAGTCACTTAAAACACATTTGTTCAGGGAGTGTTATGACTTAGAAGATGGCACTGTGAGACAAGACTATAAGTGCTAGATGGTTTAAAGGGCAGCTGCGACGAGCGTCACATCTAGTGACGGAGCACGGCTGAGAAACTCCACACCAAGTAACAAGTAACAAGTACCAGTCTCACCCGAAGGCTTAGGTTGACCAGTAGCTTAGGTTGACCAGTACGATACCCATCTCACCTTGTAACCGATCACCAACCCCAGATGAGACGTCACAACTTCGTCCACTTATATCAGGTTCCTATTTATACTGCTAGGTGAACAGAGGCTACACCGTTAGGAGACTTGCCCAAATGTCTCTTCCCCTATGTGTATGTGTGTGTCTGTGCGTGTGTGTGTGTGTGTGACTGTGTGTGTGTGTGTGTGAGACTGTGTGTGCGTGTGTGTAAACTTCAATACCAATTTATTGTGGAGAGAGATAACAAATAATGTCTAGACGGTATGTAAATGTAAATGTTAATATTATCTAACGAAATTCTGTTCACAAGAAACACACAGAAGAATTAATCCGTTTGCCGGTTGCATCATTGAATCTGTCAAGTAAAGGAGAGAGAGAGAGAGTTGAAGGGAGTGCAGGGGAAGTCAAGCAGCAACAGGTCTAGTGATGTGTGTGCATGGTTGTGAACTTCGTTATTTCATTAGGCTATCGTAGTGCAGTTAGGTATATAATTATATACAGTATGTTTATATTAATATCCAGTATTCGAAAATGGATTATACTGTATATATATCGCAATAACAGGGGTGCTATGGGCTCTCTGCAAGAGGGCTGGTTATCACACAGAGGCCCACGTCTCTTCAACAAACTCCCACGGCGAGTAAGAGACATGAGGGACGTCTCGTTAGACAGCTTCAAGAGAGCCCTGGATGTCGAACTGCAAAAGGTGCCAGACGAGCCCATCCTCGCAAGGGAGCGAGCTGTCGCTTCAAACAGTCTACTGCACCAAATCACCACCCAAAACGAGGGGCGTCGCGCTCCTTGGTGCCGCTAGAAGAGTGGCGAACACATCATAAGGTAAGCTTGTGCATCAACCTTTAACTGTCTTGATAGCATAATGTTTAGTGCCTGTAATTTCGGTGTGAGTATCCTAGGTTCGAATCCTTGGAGTACTACATGTATTCATCAGGTTCATTGATTTCATTAATTAGGATTATTTGTAAGTTAATTGGTGGGTTGGTGATATTACGAACTAAGTAAAATCTATTAGCAAGAAAAAAACACAGCAGATGTTATATGTCTTGTTGTTGTTGTTGTTGTTGTTTGGATCATTGAATCGGCCAAGGAATAAGAGGGAAAGAGAGAGAGAGAGAGATGTGTGTGTATGAATTTGAACTTTGATATAAACTAACTAAATTTTGTGAACAATAAAAACAAACACAGCTGACTGTATTTGTCTGATGGTCGCATCATTGAAGCTGTCAAGTAGAGAAAAGAGAGAATGTGTGTGTGTGTATGTGAGAGAGAGAGAGAGAGACGTGTGTGTATGGATGTGAACTTAACCCTATTGTTAAGCAATTAAGTCAGGATATGCCAGAGTTAAACTTACCACCTCTCCAACCCAAGAGTGAAACGTTACTCTCAAACTTTCTTCTACTCAACAGCTGAGCTCTGGAACTCTCTCCCAGAATCAGTCTTTCCCTCTTCCTATGACTTAAATTGCTTCAAACTCCGTGTGTCCAGGCATTTTGGCTCGAACGTCCCTTGATTTTGGCCCTGTCACTCTTTCAACTATGGGGGAGGCACTCGCTATAGGCAGTTATGCCTTTTGCCTCCCTCAATCACATAGAAAAAAAAAAAAAAAAAAAAATACATATAACCAGTTTATTGCTTCACTCCACAATGCTCAAAATAAATATATCCCTAAAAGAAGATTTAGATCGACGCAGAACCAACCAAAATGGATGACTAATAAGCTAATAGATCTTATAGGAAAAAAGAAAGGAATATATAGAAAAATAAAGAAAGGCGAAAATCATCTACATACAGTATATACTATCAGACTCTATCAAGAGAGGTCAAAAAGGAAATCAGGAAAGCAAAAAGAAATTATGAAATAAGGATAGCCAGTGACTCAAAAAATAACCCTAAAGCTTTTTACCAACTATATAAATCTAAAGTTAGAGATGTAATAGGCCCCCTAAAAACTTCAATAGGAGAAATAACAGAAAATGATTTAGAAATGTGCAGTACATTAAATAGTCAGTTTCTTTCTGTTTTCACTAATGAAAATTTGGTACAGATTCCAGATAGTGGAGCAGATAACTGCAAATTTCAGGAGAATCGTTCAAATGGTGATGCAAGCATGAAATTTGGTACATGTACCCTTCAAGGTCCATTCTTCTCAGAAATACCGCTGGCCACGCGAAAATCCAAGATGGCGGTCATTTTTCAAGATGGCTGCCGTGCCTGACCATATATTGCTTAATTCTTTTTTCATTATTACCTGGTGAACATTTTAAGAGAAAACTGTTTCTTGCTAACCAGATTAATGAGAAGCACTGTTTTAATCATTGTCATAGTCTATAATTGGAATTTTAGAATGTCATCCAAGATGGCATCCATTAATTTCATATGTTCATATCTAAGCAACTACTGAACATATATACATGATTTTTGGTGTGCACATACATTCTTTGGGTCAGATAATTCAATGGAGCCATTTTCACATTTGTTAGTAAGGACTGAGGCAGTGATGAGATCTTGCAAATATAATAGAGTGATGTCAACACACAACCAGGGCACACTGGTAACATCGCTGCTGTGCAACTCAGCATGGGGTTCAGTGTCAGCTTATTTTACTGTACTATACTATAAGTTGTAGTGTAGTTTAATTTAGTGTCCCAAATGCTTTCTAACAGCCCCATATCAATTAGCTACTAGACAGTAGTTGGTAGTTAGTAGATAGAGTTAGATAGCCGCACCTGAATTGACAGGGTGTGTCAGCGCGGGAGAGCCGAGCCAAGGGTAAGGGGCCTATACATGACTTGCTCATGTACTTACCTGGATGGTGTACAGATCACACAGGACTTAAATGGCACTGGATGAATGATCGGGCTAGGTGTAGGTCACCCGAACCTAGTTGTATCCCATAAAGTAATGTGTGTGTAATTTCGTTAAGGTGGTAAAAGGATAAACTCTCGGCCTTAATCAGAAAGCAAAATGGCAGATTCAAAATCCATTTTTCCCATAAGACAAACTGACTGGTCAAAATGTTGTCTTTGCCAGAAAGACAAAATAGGTGAAGATTTAACATCACCTAGAACCCATTATTCCCTTGAACATGACGGTTATGCCATGCTGGCTACCAACATACCGATGTTTCATGAAATCCAGGAAATGCCATTGATCGTGGATCCAACAAGGCTTGATGAAGGTGATGGCATAGATGCCACTTTGAGAAGAAATCAGGCAAAATACCATGTCAACTGCCGGTTGTTGTTTAACAACAGCAAGCTGAATCGCGCAAGGAAACGCCGATCTAATCGTCAAAGTAGTGAGTCTGAAGACAATCATGCAAAGCAACGTCGAACTAGCTATGATGGTCAAACTTGTATTTTTTGTGAGAAAGTGGCACCTGCATCTGATCTCAGGCAGGTAATGACCATGAACCTTAACAAGAGGCTACAAGAGTGTGTAGAGGCACTTAACGATGGCAAGCTTCTTGCTAAATTGAGTGGTGGCGATGCTATTGCACAGGAGCTAAAGTACCACAGAGTGTGTCTCAGTGCCCTCTACAACAGGGAAAGGTCCCACCTGAGAAACCTTGAGAAAAGCTCAAGTGCCACTGATCTGGAGCCAGATGTTTATCCATTAATTTTATCAGAGCTGGTGACATACATTGTTGAAAGCAACCTATGCTCAGAAGAGCCAGTCACATTTCGCCTGGCAGATATATGCCACCTTTACCAACAGCGTCTGGCACAACTTGGTGTGGATTTACCACGTGTAAATTCCACCAGACTGAAGGATAAACTTCTGGAAGAAATTCCAGAACTTGAAGCTCATAGAAGTGGAAGAGATGTACTTCTTGCATTTCAAAAGATGTGGGCAAAGCAATTACCCAAATTTCTGATTTTTCAGATGCACTCATCACTGCTAAAGCAGCAAAGATTCTAAGAAAATGCATGCTTGAACATCAATCAAAATTTGATGGCACATTTCCAGCTGGTTGTGTGCAAAATGCCATACCTCCCCTTCTGCTTCAGTTTGTGGGGATGGTTGAACATGGAGCTGACATCAAGTCTCAACTGAGATTTGGAGTTTCAAAGTCTGATCAGGCCATTGCCCAATTGATGCAGTTTAACTGCTACTCCCGATACAAAGAGGGAGCTGCTACACATAGGCACTCAAAAGAGACAGAGAAACACCATTCCCATTCTACATGGGACTCTCAGTCTATGCCAAAACCCGGAAAAGAAACCTGGTCGAAATGCTGCATGAGCATGGCCTCAGCATCTCATATGACAGGGTGTTGGAGGTCTCAGCTGAATTAGGAGATGCCACAGTCAACAAGTATGTCGAGGAGGGTGTGGTCTGTCCACCAGTACTGCGTGAAGAGTTGTTCACCACTGCCGTGATGGACAACATCGACCACAACCCTTCCGCAACAACTGCCACAACCTCCTTCCATGGGACTAGCATTTCTGTATTTCAACATCCCACCAAGGTAAATGGTGGCCAGGAGCGTCAAAAACTCAGGCTTGGACCTGAGAAAGTCAAGGCCGTTCCAGAACTTCCTGACACATTCACAAACATTACTCCTGCATCGTCCTGGCACGTCTTCTGGACAGCCAACTCTCCCATAGCCAAGAGTTGCGAACAGCTGACCAAATGTGGCTGTAAATCAGACTGTCGTGGCAGGTGCAAGTGCTACAGGCTGGGTCTCTCCTGTACAGCTCTGTGCACTTGCAAATGTGAGGTGTGAGTCTTTGATTCTATGGTATTTTTACTAATGTTATTTGTACTCAATGGATAATATTATGTATAAATGGTGTGAATTAGGCCGTTTCCTACGATATAATCTTCCTTCACTTTGTCTAGTTACTTATGACCCTGATGAGTTAATAATGTGACAAGTCTTTCTAATTCTCTGACCTCAAAAATGTAGGATTAGATGAAAAAATAATTTGTCTAGCTTTACTAATAGCCAAGATATCACAAAATTTGTCTTTAACCCCAGAAGGCCGATACACTACTCAAATAGCACAGCTTTAAATAGCCTTTAAATAGCCTGCTGATGGCTGCTATTTACTTGTATGACGTCACGGTACTTTTGCGGTAATTTTCACCGAGTTCCAATATCACCGAAACTACCGTGATGTCAACACAATGGGTTTAAGGAAATTTCACTATCGCAAAGGTGCGTAAACACGGAAAATCACGGAAAAGTTACCTCACGAAAACAAGCAATATCTCAGTTACTACTGGGCCTATGGAGCTGAATTTTTTTACGAGACAAAAGCTGAAAGTGACCTCTCTCACGTGGTTTATGACTCATTTCTCTATCTTTATTCAAGCTATTAAGCCATAAATACTACCGAAAATCGCCAAAAAAATCCGGCCTCCTCGGGTTAATGGCGGCCATCTTGGACGCCATCTTTGTTAAAGTCTAATATGCAACTGCTTTGGACAAAATTACCTTCACTTACCACGTTAGAGCCCAAAAAAAAATGGATTGGACAGTATTCATGTCTTTTTTCTTTCAATTAACTGACCCATAACAGTAGGGCTCAGTCAGATGTGTCGGCCATCTTGAAAAATGGTCGCCATATTGAATTTTTGCGTGGCCAGCGGTATGTGCTTTGAAAGTGAGCTTTGAAGAATACCTGTACCAAATTTCATGCTTGCATCACCATTTGAACGATTGTTTCACTTATCTGCTTCACTACATTAGAACATAAGAAAATGGGAGTCTGCAGAAAGCCGATTGGCCCACACAAGGCAGATCCCTCTCACACCAACCCCAAAAATGTATGCAGTACTATAGTCCTTTCATTATATGTATGCCAAAATTCTTGATCACCAACCTCTAGAATTCCAAAAAAGCCTAGAAAGATGGAGCTAAGTTTTATACCATTTGGGAAGAGTCAGCCAGGGAATAGGTGTGAAAATGTATAGCCCATTTGTTCTAGTCCTGTTTGAGTTACAGACGATGGAATTGAAGAGATCTGGTCTACTTATACTGAATAGACTATAGTTGTGCCATGTATTGACATAATTTTATCAGGTATAAGGAGAGGCTTATAACACCAGTGGCACCAATATGGCGAAAGTTGGCCAATATTTGTTACCATAGGGTCTTGACTCCTAAATTCCTCTTTTCTGACTCCACTCCCCCTCCCCACCCCCTCCCCCCCGCCCCTTAATATATAAATATATATATATACATATATATATATATATATATTTTATATATATATATATATATATATATATATATATATATATATATATATATATATATATATATATATATATATATATATATATAATAATTATATATATATATATATATATAATTATATATATATATATATATTAATATGTAGGAGAGTCATAAGCCCGGATAGCTCAGTCGGTAGAGCATTAGGCTTTTAACCTAAGGGTCCAGGGTTCAAGTCCCTGTTCGGGCTATAGTTTTTAGAAAGATTTAGGTGTGTTTGTTAGCAATGATTTGGAGCCTGGAAGGCGTGACGTGTGGGCGTTCGTGGCAAAGCGGGCGGGATTCTCGGGTTCATCTCTGTCATCTCTGGGAGTGTGAGTGGCGGAACTTCTGATGTTGTCTTGGAACTTTGCTTGTCATTGGTGAGACCCCATGTGGATTGTGCTGTTCAATTTTGGTGTCTTTATTGCAGAGTGGACGTGGATTCATAAGAACATAAGAAAATGGAAGTCTGCAGAAAGCCGATTAGCCATCACAAGGCAGATCCCTCTCAAACCCAACCCCAATTACAAGGAATGATTATAGGCCCAGCTCACTAATACCATGAGGACCGACCTCACCAAAACTGTCAGAGGACAGACAATGGGGGTCTGTAGAGCGCCGATTGGCCCACACCCGGCAGATCCCACTCACACCTAACCCATCTCGTTCATATACCTATCAATATTTTTCTTGAAGCTCTCGATCGTTCTTGATCCCACTATAGCACTTGGTAGCCTATTCCACCTACCTACAACTCTCTTACCAAATCAATATTTGCCTATATATTTTCTGAAACGAAATGTATCTAAATTGAAACCATTTGTTCGAGTTCTTTCGCTATCACTGAGCTTTAGTACATCTTTCATGTCCCCTTTATTAATCCCACTAACCCACTTGAACACCTCTATCATATCCCCTCTAACTCTGCGCCTCTCTAATGAATGTAAGCCTAATTTTTTCAACCTTTCTTCATATGGAAGCTTTCTAATATTATGGATTATTTTTGTCATTCTACGTTGTAATCTCTCCAAGGAATCTACGTCCATTCTGTAATAAGGACACCAAAATTGAACAGCATAATCCATATGGGGTCTCACTAATGACAAGTAAAGTTTTAAGATAACATCAGAAGTTCTGTTGCTCACACTCCTAGAGATGAACCCGAGAATCCTGTTTGCCTTGTTACGAACGCTTATACACTGTTTTCTAGGTTTCATATCATTGCTAACACACCTGGAGAGAGTGCAATGTGGAGTGACGAAAGTGATCCATGATATTATAAATCTTCCATATGAGGAGGGGTTGAAGAAATTAGGCTTACATTCGTTAGAGAGGCGCGGAGTTTGTTAAGTACAGTTAGTATCAGTAGAAATTATGTGCTTAAGGAAATTAACAGACTGAAACCTCAAAAATCGCCTGGTCCTGACGAGGTATATACTAGAGTATTAAAAAAATGCAGAGATGAGTTAAGTAGCCCATTAGCATTTTTATTTAACAAGTCATTAGAAACAGGTTTAGTTCCAGAAGCTTGGAAGCTTGCAAAATTTAATGTAGTTCCGATCTTCAAAAAAGGTGATAAATCGATAGCATCCAATTACCGTCCCATTAGTCTCACATCAATCATAGGAAAGTTGCTAGAGTCTATTATTGCTAGGAAAATTAGAAGCCACTTAGAAAAATTTAACTTAATAAATTCTTCTCAGCATGGATTCACTCAGGGACGTTCTTGCCTTACTAATTTGCTTAGCTTTTTCTCAGAGGTATATGAAGCAGTAGATAGTGACAAGTCATATGATATTATATATTTAGATTTCAGTAAAGCTTTCGACAGAGTACCTCATGAGAGATTGATGAGAAAGGTTGAGGCACATGGAATAGGAGGGTCGTTGTTGGGATGGATTAGGTCATGGCTAATTGGTAGGAAACAGAGTCAGCATAAATGGTACCAAGTCAGAGTGGGGAGCAGTCAAAAGTGGTGTCCCCCAGGGATCGGTATTAGGTCCCCTGTTGTTTCTTATATACATAAATGACCTAGATTTAGGTATAACTAGTAGGATAAGTAAATTCGCAGACGATACTAAAATGGGGAGATCAATTGATTCAGATAGCGATATAGAGTGCCTCCAAAGGGATCTAGATACCTTACATGAATGGTCAGTAAATTGGCAGATGAAGTTTAACATTGACAAATGCAAGGTATTAAAGATAGGGAAGATGCAAACAAATGTTAAATATAAACTAGCTAATTTAGAATTAGAAAATTCAAACTGCGAGAAAGATCTAGGTGTGTTTGTTAGCAATGATTTGAAGCCTAGAAAACAGTGTATAAGCGTTCGTAATAAGGCAAACAGGATCCTCGGGTTCATCTCTAGGAGTGTGAGTAACAGAACTGCTGATGTTATCTTAAAACTTTACTTGTCATTAGTGAGACCCCATATGGCTTATGCTGTCCAATTTTGGTGTCCTTATTACAGAATGGACATAGATTCATTGGAGAGAGTACAGCGTAGAATGACAAAAATTATCCATAATATTAGAAATCTTCCGTATGAAGAAAGGTTGAAGAAATTAGGTTTACATTCGTTAGAGAGAAGCAGAGTTAGAGGGGATATGATAGAGGTGTTCAAGTGGGTTAGTGGGATTAACAAAGGGGACATGACAAATGTACTAAAGCTCAGTGATAGCGAAAGAACACGTACCAATGGTTTCAAATTAGATAAATTTCGTTTCAGAAAAGATATAGGCAAATATTGGTTTGGTAACAGAGTTGTAGATGGGTGGAATGGACTACCAAGTGCTATAGTGGGATCAAAAACGGTAGGGAGCTTTAAGATAACATTGGATAAGCATATGGACGAGAAGGGTTGGGTGTGAAGGGGGATCAGCCGGGTTGGGCCAATCAGCGCTCTGCAGACCCCGTAATCCTGCATTAATCTCTAACCGTTTTGGTAAGATGATCCTCAGGGTATTAGAGTGTTGAGCCTATAATTGGGCTTTGTAATTGGGGTTGTGTGGGACAGGGATCTGCCTTGCTTAGGCCAATCGGCTTTCTGCAGACTCCCATTTTCTTATGTTCTTATGTTCTTATATATATATATATATATATATACTGTATATGTTTCCAAACCAATGCTTACCTATTTTTTTGTAGAGCGGAACTTGTCTAATATATGAATCCACATTTAAGGGCTATCTTGCATAAATTCAGCTTCATTATTTTGTTAATATCCCTCTTATTGATTACTTTCCTACATTTCAGAGCTCTCTCAGTGCATACCCCCTTCCTTGCGGCGAATGCGAGGCACCCGCCTTTCAACACAGTCCCATTCTATCCAGCTCTCCAACCCAAGAATTGGCAAATTTTCTCAGTCTTTCTTCTACTCAACAAGTGGACTCAGAACTCTCTCCCTTAATCAGTCTTCCCTTCATCCTATGACTTAGACTACTTAATTTAAGCTTAGTGTCTCCAGGAATTTTGACTCCAACGTCCCTTGAATTTGGCTCTGTCACTCTTTTGGCTTTGGGGGAGAAACTCGCTACAAGCACCCTGCCTTTTGTCTCTTTCATACACATAAAAATAATAATATATACTGTATATAAATTATACAGTATATATTCTAAAAAAATAAAATTCTAATGAATGCCAGCCAGAGGTTTTCAATTTTTCCTTATTAGATACATTTCTAATATTGTGGAATATTTTCGTTACGCTTCATTATATTGCCTCCAGACCAAAATAATGGACCTCCCCGGCGGGGAATCGAACCCCGGTCTCCCGCGTGACAGGCGGGGATACTCACCACTATACTACCGAGGACTGAGGAAGAAGAATTAAAAATAAGATCTTAAAAGCCTTTGTGACCATCAGGGGTGTTTATAAACCTTTAGTTTAGTTACTTCAACCTCTGTAGTTGTCTCTGAGTGAGCTGTGGGCAGAACACTAATTTTGGATAAGTAATTATGAGATTAAGATAATTCTATTTGTAAATACTAAACGTCAACACCCGGTGTATGAAAGGGTTAAGGGGGTAGTGCTTGTTTTTTGGGCTATAGCCTACCCTATATTTATTTATATATATACTTATTTTTGAGTTTCCTCGTTAGACCTTCATCAAGCTTAGTAAAACACCCACTAGACCCCCTTTCAAGATATATTTGTACATTTTTCGGTAGAAATGTGTCCCGGCCGAAGGTTGGTTCCTTCTAAAATTAGAGGCTCGCTATCGCTCGCCAAGAAAAAATGTACACCTAAAGGCCACGAAAGGTCTTAATATTAGAAAAAAATGCGGCGAAATGTCGCAAAATCGACATATTAACGGAACGAACGTCTTTAAACCTCAAAACTAATATGCTAAACATGAGGGAGAAGGGGGTCCATAAAAAGCGAGTACTACCCCCGTAAGATAACAAAGTTCTCCCCCACACCACAGTATATCAGCTGATAAGATACCCCCTATACCCCCCCCCCCCCCTCGTTGTTGTTGTAGACGAGGCAAGCAAATATTGTAGGGGAGGTGGGCCATATTTATGGTCCCCTTTCTCCCTCGTGTTTAGCAGATGTTATGACGATCGGCCCATTAGTTTGGCGATTTTAACATCTTTCACCATATTTCGTTGTCAATTTCAAGACCTTTCATGCCATTTAGGTGTCGATATTTGTCCTGGCGAGCGATAGCGAGCCTGTCATTTTGAGAGAAACCGGCCTTCGGCCGGGAAATGTTTTCTGCCGAAATATTTACAAATTTATCTTGAAGGGGGGGTGGGGTTTTTTTATATACAGTTTGATGGAGGTCTAGGGAGGACACTAAATAATAAGTTAATGAATGAATAAATAGACCAAACAAAAATAACCACTATCCCAGCCATGCCCCCCCCCCCCTTTTTTTTGTCCCAGTAGGCCTATATTATTCGTCAGGTTGGACGGTACATACTGTAGAATTCCCTAATTAAATATTTGTCAAACAGCTCTTTTTTTGTTTAGCCAACATATATAATCTTCTGTATATTGTTTTACCATTGAATACCAAGTGGTGATGGGCTGGTCTATCAGAGTGAGAACTGAGCGATCTCTGCCATACCCATAGCTTACTCTGACTGTTCCTTTTACTTATATATTTTCTAGATCTCAAGTGACGGCGTCTCTTCCGTGGATTGACCTCCCAATTTACCAAGATTGGAAGTCAAAGCGTCACATTTTTCCTTTGCCCCTTAACTTTCTCTTCATAATTGCTGAGGGGCACAGGGCCCTGGGTGGGGCTTTGGTTTTCCGGGCGTTTCCGCACCCTCCTCAGCTCCCCGCCATGGAGTGGCTTCTTCGGTCACCCAGGCTTTATTGTGGTCGGCAGGGAGGGTTTTGTGGGGGCGCTCGGTTATGGCCTTGGCCTTGCTTGGGGCCTTGGGGCTGTTCGGCCAGGCTGCTTGGGGAACAACAATAACAACAACAACCATTGAATATCAAATTACTGCAATATATCACTGCTGAGGCCTCAAAAGGACCCTAAAAATGCTTGATTTTCAAAAAAATCCTGGGGGGGGGCTTACAGCACACCTCTCCCCCCTCTTGGGAAGAGGGGGGGGGGCCCCCCCCCCCCTCTTCCCAAGGACCTATATACGCCAGTGATTAGATGGCTTTATTACTACCAATATACATTAAGGGGAGGTATTTAGTTTGTTCCCTACGTTTTCATCAAGCTTAAAATTACACCCCCTAGACCCCCTTTCAAGATAAATTTGTACATTTTTCGGTAGAAAAATGTCCCGGCCGGAGGCCGGTTGCTCTTAAATTACAGGCTCGCTATCGCTCGCCAGGAAAAAATCGACACCGTAATGGCACGAAATGTCTTAAAATTGACAGAAATGGGGCAAAATGTCTTAAAATGTCAAAACTACTAGGGCGAAGGTCTTAAAATCTCAAAAGCAATGGGGCTAAACATGAGGGAGAAACGGGTCCAGAAAAAAATCTCTCAAGTGGAAATCTCCCCTTAACCATCAATTACAACCCCCAATGCACTTGGCTGCACTAATGACAGCATAATGGTCCTCCCGGGATAGATTCCTAAAACAGGTCACATACAATAACTACCGATAAGTCACTTTATTACATACAAACAAGATCTCTTTATGTTCATATAATGTAAATGCAATGTTAGGGTTTATATAAAGTGAGTAATATGAACACTCCTGCAGCTCTAAATATTAGCATGTATTTCATTGGTACAGTTCTATTAACCCCCTACTGTACCGGCGACGTCAGTTTATAACTTTATTCTGGCTATACTATTAGACGATTATATTCAATGTCAAAAGGGCCTCCAGCAATTAACAGGCTTCGAACTATCTCACTTAACCCTTTCTACTACCACACGTCCTTCTTTAACTGCACACAATCCTCGAAATATAGCTAGAATAAAATTAAAAATACGTCGCTGGTAAAGAAAGAGTTAGATATGTTAAGGGAGCCCACCTCGCTTTTTGTATCTTTCAAAAGATACAAAAAGCGAGGTGGGCTCCCTTAACATATATAACTCATTCCTGGCGAGCGATAGCGAGCCAGCATTGTATGGAGATATCCGGCTTCGCCGGAGCCATTTTTCTATCGAAAAATGTACAAATTTAGCTTGCTGTCAAAAAAAAAAAAAATATATATATATATATATATATGCTGGCTCGCTAACGCTCGCCAGGAAAATATTGACACCTGGATGGGGGTAAAAGTCTTAAAACAGTAGGTTGAATGGGGCCGAATGGATACAAGCCAAAGAGAGAGAGAGAGAAAGATTTAAAAACGCAGGTCACCCCCCTTAATATAAATAGGAAATAAAATTGGACTGAGAATTGAGCCATGTACAGTAATCGATTATATTCAACATAGAAAGCAGTTTGGAAGTCAGAGAGATAATTGCGGCAAAATTCATCTCTCCATTGCCAGAAGGTTTTCCAAAGCTGAAAAAAATGTGTCTAATGTTAGCCAGAATAAAGTGATATGGCATCATCGTGTAGGCTACTGAAATGGTTACTATCAGTGCTAATAACGGACATACCGTGGTTATCATTGTGAGGGCAGTAGCTTATCTTACTCTATTGTATGGGAGAGGAATCCACGGAGTTATCTGTGACTAATCTACATAGAGGCTGCAAAGTATAGGCTTAATCATTTATATGTATGCCATTACGCGATTAGGGCTACACGTTTTATTACCATGCGCGTACGAGTGAAGCGCAGGGTATTGTTTCCCCCCAGTGTGTGTGTGTGTTTGCAAAATATCTCGAATACAAATGAATGAATTTGAAGATGATTGGATGACCCCAATGGGGGGGGGGGTATAATACTACTGCACGGAATATTTTTTTTTTTTTTTTTTTTAGACTTTAGTTCGATTTCTAAAAAAAAAACATAATAAGAGTATTAAAAGCATTATTGAGGATAAGTGGCTAAACTACTGTTTTCAATTACATTGGGTAAGCTGAAAGCGAATTTGTTGTTTGTTATTTTCGACTTTGTCGTTTGTTGTTTCGAAACATAATGGCCGCCATCAGAAATTCATCAAGTTAGGATCTCTGAAATGAAGGGAAATAAAACAATATTTTGTTTTCCTATACTATGTTTTGTATGGCAGCTGATTTAATGGACACCGCAGAATGGCGCTATTTTGGTTACATATGGGTAAAATTAAAACATTGATAAAGCAGAAAATGTAATTAGTTGTTTTAGTTTTACAAATTGCACCACAGAAACTCCAACATAATACTCCATTACTAACAATTATTGCATGACACTACAACACACACACACACACACACACACACACATATCTGTACATCTCATGTTCATCCACTAAATTGTAAAATGTGTATTTTCAGCTCATGAGGCTGCCATTCTTTAATAAACCGTTTATTATTATTATTATTATTATACACACACATACATAATTCCTTCTTAGTATTCCATTGGTTATACCATTGAAGTTCTTGCATTTTAGTTTATTGACAATTTACATCAATGAGAGGCCTACAAAATACTTAACTATTTACAAAGCTAAAATTTCTAAACAAAGCTTCATTTCTTAGGACACGGATAATTCATCATAATGCAAGTCATTTGGGGTTTTCAACTACGAATTACCATAGCATTTGCTGATCCCTCTACGTAAGGGGGGTGACCTGCTTGTTTCTCTGTCTTGGTTGTATCCATTCGGTCCTACTGATTTAAGACATTTATCCCCATCCAGGAGTCGATTTTTCCTGGCGAGCGAAAGCGAGCCAGCCTTTTATGGAGACATTATTCTATCGAAAAATCTACAAATTTAGCCAGCTGTCTCACTCATTATCCAAAATGTAACTCGCTATCGTTTGCCAAGCATAAATCGACACCTGGATGGGGATAAACGTCTTAAAACAGTAGGCTGAATGGGGCCGGATGGATACAACCCAGAGAGAGAATAAAAGCAGGTCACCCCCCTTAACGACAAAAGAAGAGAACCCACACACTACCGGCGGGTGCCCAACCCCGAAAGGAGTTGAAATAGGGGAGCTATCCCCCCGCCAAAGGCGGCTTTCTAGGGCCTTTCCAAGCTGATGCAGAGAGGATTGGGTTCTAGTCATGTGGTGATGGGCTGGTCTATCAGAGTGAGAGCTGAGTGATCTCTGCCATACCCATAGCTTACTCTGACTGTTCCTTTTACTTATATACCTTCTAGATCTCAAGTGACGGCGTCTTTTCCGTGGATTGACCTCCCTACTGCCAACCTAGAAGTTGGCAGATTGGGAGCGAAAGCGTCACATTTTTCCCTTGCCCCTCAACATTCCCTTCATAATTGCTGAGGGGCACAGGGCTTTGGGTGGGGCTTTGGTTTCCCGGGCGTTTCTGCACCCTCCTCAGCTCCCTGCCTTGGAGTGGCTTCGATCACCCGGGCTTTGTTAGTGGTAAGCAGGGAGGGTTTTGTGGGGGTGCTCGTTTATGGCCTTGGCCTTGCTCGAGACCTTGGGGCTGTTCGGCCAGACAGCCTGGGGAACAACAACAACAACAACCCACACACTATCCTTGCCACCTGCCTGATATACGTATAACTTGAATTCAGCCTATGTTGAGCGAGATGTTTTTATATTCAGTTACCGGCGTAGATGCATACCTATTACACCCACTTTATACACAATAAACACTCACCTAATTCCTCTTCCCCTAACACAATCCTTATCTCCCCGCAGGTTCTATTTCATAAATTATATTCGTATTGTAACGTTTGTCATTGCCATTTTATTGTATTGCCATAAGTTGCTTGTCTCTATCTAGTATTACTTGTCTTAGAAATAAACTCATTTAAACTGTATACACGTTTCAGTTCTAAGATCTAAGTACCTCCAGTAAAGTAGAAAACTCCCTCCTATAATGCTCATCGTGTGCTATAAGTAATGTAAAAGACCATTATGTGCATGGCATTATAAATATAATGAAGTGAGATTGAGGGTGTTTGGAGGATGATATGAGGACAAATTTGGGCATGTGAATTTTGGTAATTGTTGCATGCATTACCGCTCCCATGGGTATATATACTGTATATTTATGTCTTACTAGTGATGCGGTTGTATGTGTAAGGCCACTGGAGATAAAACAGTTGGTGCTGATGGTGACAGTCGAGGTGATGATTATAAAATACTAGTGGTGATTATAGTATCGTCACGATGATATTGGTGCTAGCATTGTTAATGTTCATACTGGTGGAGATGGTGACTGTTGATGACGATGTTGATGATGCTTTGATGGTGGTGAGAGTTTTGCTGTTGTTGATGTTTTGATGGTAACTATTGCTATTGTTGTAGTTGTGGTTACGGTGACTATTATAGTTGTTAATGTGGTGATGCTGGCTGTGGGACTGATGATGATGGTGGCGGTGATGATATGATGATGATGGTGATGCTAGCTGCAGGGGTGATGACGATATGATGATGGTTGCTGAGATTATCTTGATGGCGCTCATTCTGGCTGTGGGGGTGATGATGGTTGAGATGGTGTTGTTGGTGGTAGTAATTACAATGATGGCATGAGTCAGAATCACATGCACTAGGACTACATACACTACACTAGCCTCACTCTCAGAACGCCACCTATTGAGCAATTAACTCACTAGGCATTGCCCCCCCTCCCCACCTGTAGCATATTTTTGAATATGGGAATATTCATACAATGCTATTTAATCAGGGAACAATGAGGGTATTTTTTGGGCATTTCGGTGTGCTGTGGTAATGCACTGATACTAGGTAGAGCACAAATTCCATCCCAATAATATCTTCCCATTGACATATTGGGATTCGAACCCGGGTCCATTGGATTACCAGTCCAGTGGCAAGACCACTCCGCCACACCTCCCCATAAATATATGTATATATATATATATATATATATATATATATATAATTATATATGCTCAGGCCCAATCCCCACTTTTCCTATTTTTTTAATTTTTATTTTCCTCTATTTTATTATTATTATTTTTTTTTCCTTGGGGGTGGCCGACTCAAGACAGAGCAAGAACAGGAAACACAAAACACAAGACAAAACAACGAACAAACACAGACAAAACACAAAATTCACACACATGTAGGTCACCCAGGAGAATACCCAGAGACCAGTGTCACCAAGGTCGCTATATATATATATATATATATATATATATATATATATATATATACATATATAAAAAACAATTGTAATAATTAGATGACACCAACTGGGAATTTAAAGGGCTTTCACACATTCACGCTTTTCATTCCGATGCTCCACGACTTTTCCAATGTGGTGCTATCGACAGCATGGTTGTGAACTGGTGTGGCATGATGTGGGCTGTTCTCCCAGCATCCCCACATGTCGGAATAGCGCAAAAAAGTTTTGGGCTTGTTCGAAGTTTTGAAATGTTGTTGTGTGTTGTCTTAGCGCATTAAATTGACATGAGCCGTCTTGGCACGGCCGTGGTAACGTTTTTTGACGTCGTCGTAAACCGTAGCACCATTGGCGTACATTGGGGTGCATAATGACGCATAATGACATTGCCGACAACCACCGACGACGTCATTTCTTTTCATGACGGTACTACGAACGGTACAGTAGAACCCTGTTTATCCGGTATTTAATTAACCTGAAATCATGACAAAAGTCAATAACTTTTTTCACTCACCATTTAATACTGTACTGTACTGTACAACAGTGTGACAATCCTCCTATGAATTTCATCCCTATAAATGGTATCTACGCTCCTCGCCCTCATCACACACACGTTTGGTTGTTTTGTTGTCCTCTGTGTCTTTGTTTTCTCTCTTTTAATGAACATAAATAATTGTTGTTTGGTATTATATTAAATCTGTGATTCAATTATAATGCGTTGTTATTAAATACATGAACATCCCACCAATACATAATAAACAATTAAAGTTATATAAGATTCACTAACAAACTTCTCCCCCTTTTGTTATCTCTGATCGATACAAGCACATTGATGGGTAACACATGTAGTAGGCTGCTTGGCCGAACAACCCCGGGTAACATGTGTTGCCTGTGGTTCCATACAACGGGTCTTGTTTTTTTACATTTCTTCTACACCTCATTGAGCAGACAAGAAAAGACGGGGCAAAGAGTATTTAACATTCTTTTAATAACTTTAGTGTCTTTTTTGTTATTATGAGTTGTTGAAATAATTATTTTTTCAAGTCCACCACATTAATAGTGAAACAGATTAGATAGAGACCAAACATCAATTATTTGTGTTTATTAACTCGTAAAGCGCAAAGGCAAAGCTGTGGTATTTGAAACGTCCCGCGAAGGTATCCGCGTCAATTCTGAATCGTCATATTTACCATATATATCATAATGATTTATTCATATGTGCTTATTTTACTTTTATTATGAACATATGAACATTGGAAAGCAATAAAACCAGTGGTAACAGCAATCTGACCCGGACCGGCGAGAGAGACACACCCTCCCTTTCTCATGCTTCGCATAGTACTGAGAGACTAGGAGAGCTCTGAGACTGGTTAGAGGGACGAAGAAAGGCTCCCCAATCCTACCCCCTCTCTTCCAACCGTCCTCGCACGAAAATTCTCGATAATATATCGGGAATAATAGGGAAAATACCGGATAATTGAGGATGGGGGAGGGAGGGGGACACATTTGGAGGAGTGATAGGAGATATGGAGGGGAATTATCTCACTTAATCACTTACTGCTTTATTTTGAGTGACAGTGGGGTGTTTTGAAAGGCTTTTTTTTTTATGCCTTGGCTCTTAAGAGGACCTTCGCTTTTGCCCATGCACCAAACCTCTCATGAGGAAGTTCGCCTTTCCCAGGTTAATAAGGGAGGGCTGGTTCTCTCCAGAGTGATGTTTAGCATCCTCTACCCAACCTTAGCCATTTCTATCTGTCTCTTTTACAGTCCAACTTTTCCTTCTGGGAGCAGGGGCCTAGGAATCCTCCTCCCCTTGTAAAATTATCCTACTCGAGACAGAGAAAGGGGCGAGGAAACGCGAAAGTGATCCCGTACCCTGAGAATTAGAACCCTTGAATGTTGTTTCTGTTAGGGCTCAGTCTGGAGTCAGCCACCCCCAGCAATGGGGTATGTGCCTGAGTATTTACATACATGAGGGAGATAGATGTATATAGAAATAAATAGATACAGATAGATATATAGGGCCTACAGTATTTTCTATTCCTGGTGCCAGTCTGAGTTAAGCACTGAAGGTTTCATGTTTCTCGGACATTACGGAACTTGTCTGGCAATACTTCTATATTTATTATTATGCATATTTGGGTAGAAAGTTGCGTGTGGGATCTAGGGATTGCAGTCACAATGCATTAAAGGAATTCATGATAGCGATATAGGCTTCCATAAATTCATCACCTACTTTTCTTCCTTGTGTATACCTCCATTTTCCATAATGTGTAACCAAAATGTGCCAATAGTAATGCCGTATGTTATTAACCCTTTCAGTATAGCCTTCCATGACGCATTTTAATACACGATTATATTAGCTCTAGAATGGGTCTGTGGGAGTTATAGGTTACTCTGTTTTTTTCCAGCTGATGGTAAATTGCTATCTCTCCATCCTGCTTACTCGGCTATTATCATGATTTTGTAGCTAAATTTATTGTTAATTAGGCTATTATCATGATTTTGTAGTTAATTTGTTGTTAATTATTAAAAATTGGCAATAATATGACACAGACATTGCAGTATTATATTTTAAAAGTAAGAATCGAGAATTAACCTAAGACGTGCGCATGGGGGGTATGAGACACCACACGCCTGTGCACACGTATTTGAGCTGTTCCCATCACTAACATTGTTATTTTACCATAAATAGCATTAATACTTATCCATATGCGCCTATTTTACGTTGATTATAAAGGTATTAACCTGTTACAGCAATAAAACAAGTGGAAACAGCGTTTGGATGGTCAAAATCGGTGATACAGGCCGGGAGTTACATAACCAAAGGCTGAGGCAACCTCCCTCCCCTCCACTCCTCCCCACGTCTGGAGAGAGATTGACGATCGATACTCTCTCTCGTTTCTTGCACTCGCTTGGTAACAGTGATGACAATGCCCTGCTAGCAACTCGCTAATGTTAGCACGAAAATAGACCACAGAATCAGGGAATAACAGGGAAAATAGGTGATAATTGAAGGAGGGGGGGGGGGGGAGAGGGGGTGTGGAGGAGTGATATTTGGCATGGCCCAGGGGCAAAAATAAAATAAAAAAGGGTTCATGTTTTTTGGGGGTGTTTTAAATGGATTTTTTTAGGCCTAGGATCTTAACCCTTAAAGATCGGGGTCGGACTTAAGTCCGGTTCCAATTTGCAGCAAGTTAGGAGCATTATTAAGGCTTTTAACCCGGGAGCTGCGGGGAGACTCATAAGAGTTCCCCCGGCGCACTGCGGGGAGACTCTTATGAGTGAGTGAAAAAAAAAATCAACTTTTGACATCGAAAAAAAAAAAAAAAAAAATTTGATTTTTTTATTTTTTTATTTTTTTTTGGCCCCTGGGCCATGCAAAATCTCAGTCCTCTACCTCCCCTCCTTCCCCACTTTCCTCCTCTCCTTCAGTTATCACCTATTTTCCCTGTTATTCCCTTATTCTGAGGTATATTTTCGTGCTAACATTAGCGAGTTGCAAGCAGGGTGTTGTCATCACTGATGGCAAGCGAGTGCAAGAGAGAGAGAGAGAGTATCGATCGACTGTGTCTCAGTGGCCTTGGGGGAAATTGGCGGGAAAGCAGATTGCCTCACCCATACATTATACAACTCGCGGGCTATATCTCCGATTTTGACCATCCAAACGCTGTTTTCACTCGTTTTATTGTTGTTTCAGGTTAATACCTTTATAATCAACCCATAATAGGCGCATATGGATAAGTATTAATGCTATTAATGGCACAATGAATATTTTAGTGACGGAAACACCTCAAATACGTCAGCACAGGGGGACGTTTCCAATTACCCCCATGCGCACTTCAGAGGTTAAAGGTGGTGGGGCGTCCGAAATTAAAATTAATTTATAATGTATTTAAAGAGATGTTTAGATCTTCAGTAATCAACCTGACTACTCCTTTGTCAAAACTAATCTTCAATATTAGAGAACAAATCAAAAATAGATATTGAATTGCGACCCCTTGCAACTAGTACTCACGTGAGGATGTGACGTACGCCCAGGCAAACATTTGGGAAGTAAACATCAGCAAGTATAGCAAAAATGGTGAATAGGTGTGCTGTTTTCGGGTGTAGCAACATCCCTGGACCAAACATAGCACTACACAAGTTTCCAAGTGATCCATACCATTGTAACAAATGGGTGAAGTTTATACAAAGAACCAGAGTGTGGGAGGCAAATCCCAAAACAAGCTTCATATGCAATGGACATTTTCGTGATGAATGCTTTGACAATAAAGTGCAGTGGAGTATGGGTATGGCTAGATGCACCCGCTGATTGCCTATAGGCCCTATACGGACTGGGGTCTTGTCACGCCCAGTGCCAGGTCCGTATATATACGGACTCGCCGAAAAAAAATCGTAGCAGCGAAACGACTGCACCTATAGCTTTCATATTTCTACCACATGGTACCTTACCCTTCTGGCGTCTTGCCATCACCACCCCAACCCCCTCCCCCAATCCACTCGCCGACCATGGGTCGCCGCATCAGGCCATCACAAAGGAAAAAAAGGAAAATATGTGGCGGTGAAACGACTGAACCAATTGGTTCCATATTTGTGTGACAAGTCTCCTACCCTTCTGTCTTCCCCCCACCACAACCCCAACTTCCTCCCACCACCCACTTCCAGTCTATCCGTAGATCATCACATACAAAAAATAAAATCCGTGGTGGCGAAACTACCTCACCAATCGGCTCCATTTTTGTAACACGAGTCAATTACCCTTCTACCTTCCCCCCACCATCCCCCAAACCACCCTCCCACCCATACGTGCTTGCCAATTTCAGGAGTCAGGAGAGTGGATAATATGGGCTAACTTAAGCCTAGCCCAAATTATACAGTCAGTGTCGATGGATATGGCCTAACCTAGGCTAAAGAAATTTAATGGCTGAAATTCAACTACTAGCAACTAGGCTAAAAAAAAAAAAACGATCGCCGCGGTTTAAGTTCCCGTCTATTTTTACGGCGAATTTTTTCTGTTATTTGCACCCTGTTGGCAATGTATATGATGATGACAATAAGTCATGGAGGCGTGAGGGGCGGGCTTTCATTATTGTATCCAAATGCAGTCAAAATAGACGGGGACATGATCGCTAGCGTCCGCCGCGGCTCCGAGTAGTGTAAACAAGGCGGGTGGTAATCACAGCTGCTTCTCCCTCCTCTCCTGCTGGATCTCGTCCTACAGGTTCATACATATAAGCCTGGACACCACCAATATTCATCACTTGAGGTTCTTTGCCATAATCACGGTTATCACCCTCAGTATTGGCAAACGAATCGGAACTACTGTCACTATCCTCCATTTCCACCTGTCAGAAGAGCTTGTTGTGTTCCTGGGCATACGTCATCAGAGCGCTTAAACTCCGAATCCAGAAAAGTGTCACCCATATCCTATTTTGGCCATTATATAAATAATTAAGCCATTGTAGCAGAAAATATTGCACCAAAAGCTATAGTGCACACTGCCGGTAATGATTGTGGAGGAAAATAATAGCATGCACACCCACCTTTAAAGGGTTAAAATCGAGTGCAAATGGCCGGGAGCGCAGCGGGCCAGACAGCCGACTCCCAGGGCTTACCGCCGCCCATTAACTCATGTTCCCTGTGTTCTCGAGAGGCCGGTAGTGTAGCCAGTAGTGAGCATAGTTTTGAAAAATATGCCGCTATACGCTAAACTCCCAGGTTACTGGTATCACTGTATGAGAACCACGAGTGCTACGTAGCTCGTTCTGGTCTCATTTTGAAGCTTTTAGCGCCTAGGTTTTTGCTAAATAAAAATATTTTCATGCAGATACTTGATTTATCATGCAGGAGGGCCTGAATATGCCCAAATAAGCCCAAAACCCCCCGCTAGACAAGGGTTAAAGAGTCTTCCCGCAGTCGCCCGGGGAAACTCTTAACCCGGAAAGTGCGGGAAGACTCTTAAGATCCTGGGCCTAAAAAAATCCATTTAAAACACCCCCAATTTTTTTTTTTTTTTTTGCCCCTGGGCCATGCCAAATATCACTCCTCCACATCACCTCCTACCCCACTTCCCTCCCCTCCTTCAGTTATCACCTATTTTCCCTGTTATTCCCTTATTCTGTGGTCTATTTTAGTGCTAACATTAGCGAGTTGGTAGCAGGGCGTTGTCATCACTGTTACCAAGCGTGGGAAAGAGCGAGAGAGAGACTATTGCGTAACAGTGTCTCTCCAGACAAGGGGAGGGGAGGAGGGGAGAGAAGTTGCCTCAGCCATACATTATGTAACTCCCGGCCTGTATCGCTGATTTTGACCATCCAAACGCTGTTTCCACTTGTTTTATTGCTGTAACAGGTTAATACCTTTATAATCAACCTAAAATAGGCGCATATGGATAAGTATTAATGCTATTTATGGTAAAATAACGATGTTAGTGATGGAAACAGCTCAAATACGTGCGCACAGGCGTGTGGTGTCTCATACCCCCCCATGCGCACGTCTTAGGTTAAGAGTCTTCCCGTACTTGCCGGGTTAAAGGATTCAATTTACCATCAGCTGGAAACAAATAGACTATAGTGATGATTAAGTTATATTTTATCCTTTGATTGCTAAATTTCCTCCTTATATTGTAAAAAATCGTCTAGTGTTGGCAAGAATAACATGAAAACATACGCATAGTTACTGAAAGGGTTAAAAACCATTGAATTTCCCACCGAGGTCATCATCCGTCGCTGTACGGAGGAATCCGATTATCATTATTAAAGATGGGTTTAATTTATGAATGAAATTACTGACAGGATAGAGACTTACTATCTGACCGCATTTCATTACACAGCTACCTAAAAAAAAGATGTATTTATTAGATATTGTGGTAGTGAAGTTTATGGAATGCGGGAGAGATCGGAGTGTTCCACATGTCAGCTGAGATGATGGATGCGCCGCAGTGACAGACGACAAATGTAAACAAGTGACGCTGCCGGTGATGGGTAAGTTATTTCAACCCTTCATATTTACCTACCACTCTGTCACACATCTCTCATCCCTTCTCTATATATCCTAGCAGCCGGGGAGAATGTGGAGAGGTTGTTATTACGGTGTTGAGAACCATCCACCAGGAGGAACAAAGGCCAGAGTAGGAGCTGGGAGCTGGCATTTCTTGGTTGTCTGGAAATGCTGGCACCCAAATATCGCCTTTTGTCACCTTTTATTGGTAGATAAGAACATCTGTAACATACAGGTTATGTATAATTGACGATACTGACATTTGCATATATAATTAGGTTATTAACCTATTCAAAATAGACCTAGCCTAGAATGAAGCAGATCATGTTTTAGGCTAGCCTAGTCTGGGCTAATTAAGCTTGAAGCCTAGAATGTTACCAGTTTTCCATGACAATTTTTTTTCTTCAATAGGCCTAGATGGGACAGTGGGACTCCTTAATGGCCTAGACCTGTAGTATTAAGCTAGCCTATTTATAGAAATACAAATTGTGTACCAATTCAGATAGCCTAGGCTACACCTTACCTAACGATAGACTTAGCCGCTGCCTAGGCATAGGCTTGCCTGTTGTTCAATGTAGGTTAAGTGTAAAACTCTAATTTAGAGTAGGGTGCCAATGCCGTTGTATGCAGGTACGGTAGCCTAGTCTATTTTTTCCTTGTCCAAAACTTGTTGGTTACAACACTGATAAAAAGCCAGGTGGCCCAGGCTAGCCTAATCTATTGGCATTAGGCCCTTACGGCCTAGTAGGCCTATCAATAAATCAAAAGGAATTATAATTAGGCTATTATCTGTTTGAATTTCGGTAAGAGGTCAATCTTATTGTAAACATGATTTTATCTAGGCTAACCAGTTACCAGGATCAATAATATTACAGTTGTCACCTGTTTTAGCCCAAGTTAAAATGGTATAATCCAGAATCCTGTGTAGCCGGTAGACCTTTACATAATTATATATCAATAATTTAGTAGGCTAGGCCTACTTATATTAAGGTTATATACAATAGGCCTATACTTCTTAAATTTTACATTCAGGAAAATATTACCGAAACTAGCCTAGGCTACCACTAATTTTCCCATGGTTTTTCTTTTTGGTTTTAGGTAGGCTAGTTTGCATCATTATACAGTAGTTGAAATGGTAAGATCCTGTGTAGCGGGAGGAACTGTTTTTCAGATGCCTATTTACTAAGATACATTGGACAATATATTTAACCTAACCTAACCAAAACCTAACCTAGTATATTAGTGGACTATTTATGAATGTAAAATGTAAAAATATATTGTAACATTACCAAATTATTGATATATATGTACATGTCCTCCCGCTACACAGGATTATACCGTTGAAATTAGTTACAATTCCCGGAAAATTTTATTTCTCCCAGTATCCAATGATCTTAAAACACTCAGATCATCAGATGTAAGTCATCTTCAGAGTAAATGTACAATTTGTTTGGTATTAGTTTATGACCAACCAGTTACGGGTCCCATCGATGATTATCAGTGTTTTATCACTTTCATGAACGATACTTTGTAATGTAATGTAATGTAATGTAATTACCGTCGCAAAATTACTAGAAGTGAAATACGAGAAACTGTTGGATTGTTCACCCATAACACAGGGAATGTGAGCTAGGTTTAGACCTTCGTGCACCCATAAACAGGGAACGTGAGCTGGGTTTAGACTGTCGGCGAGACAGGTTAGTTTTCGGTTAGGTTAAGTTAGGTTAGGTTAAGCTAGGTTAGGTTAAGCTAATGTTGAAAATACTAAAATGCGACGGTCCTCGATATTAAACAACACTGTATATATATCAAATACAAAATAAAAAACAACAATAAATTATCTGAAAAACTCATAGGGTACGAGTACCAATGCAGACGCATTTTTACATACTTTTTTTTTTTTTTACGAGTTGCTTCCGCTTGCCTATAAGAGATAGGAAATTGAGGGTAAGGGGGATAAATAGCAAAAAGCTTATATTTTCACCAGGCACTAACATTTTTACTTTATATCATATTGTGTAGGAGAGAGAAGATAAATAAGAGATGCGTCCCCTTAGGGCAGCAAAATCCTAAGGGGACGCCCCTGGTCCTAAGGAGACGCAGGCATGTTTAAAACACAAAAACACACATAATATGATATAAGTACTTACCTCATGGGTACCAGAAACAAAGCATGGTACTTTTGGTCGTAAGTTGACAATGCTAAAGCAATAAAACGGACTGACATAGGCCTTATAATATATATTATTAGAGAGACATAAAATATTACTAAACATACTAATTGCTCATTGTAGGCCAATAACAAAACAGTTTAGAGGATGCAGGGAAGGTATTATATGTAACATGCATGCTAATACGAGGTTTAAATCAAGCACCAGTCGCCAACCCGGGCATATTTGGGGAAAATAGGGATAGGAAATGGGTGGAGGGCCTGGAAATATAGTTATGTTTTCATCACTAGGCTGACAGGGCCCACACAAACATTTAACTGTGTGGCAAGAACATGCTTAATGTGATTTTGAATTGCTGAGGGGGTAAAAGGGGTACGTCTCCTTAGGGCCAGCAAAAAATTCTGGAGGTCCTATAGAGACGCATTTTTCAAACTGTTGCCATACCTCACTGGTAGAAAGCCATTCTCCCCAATATGTATGGTGTAATTAGGGTCGAGTTTCCTTCACCCAGGATAAAATAAAAGGTTATTACGTTTAATAATGTTAACAAAATAAACACACATTTACAAGGACCTAAGGAGACGCAACGCGGCTGCCCTAAGCAGACGCGTGCGTCTCTATAGGGCACTGAGTTCTACTTAAGGCAGCTTCGTCAATGGTGAAGGAAACTCAACCTTATTTATACCAGACATAGAGGAGAGTATGCTATGTTACCAGTGTGGTGTACGACCTTCTGGCATCAATTTGAAAAAATGCGTCTCCATTGGACTTTGGATTTTTTGCTGGTCATATGGGGACGCACCCTCACCCCCCTTCAGCCGTGCAAGTAAAAGCCTTTTGATCATGCAGTGTTATACTTCAACTCATGCACTATCAACCTGCAGTAATAGAAACGAGATTCAAATTAGGGAACTGTAAGAAATTTAGCTTTTAAAAAAAAAAATCCTTAGGTTTTCGTAAGGAATTTGCGAAAACATGACATTTTTAAAGTTCATCTCATCTCACACAATAACATATGAAAATAATAAGCTGGTACTATGTGAGCATATTAGGTGATAGTTTAAGAATATTTTGGCCCACCATTCATGCATCTATCTACTCATCCTATGCCTGTGCAAGTTTTTTTGTTTTAAGTGCGTCTCCTTTGGGCAATGCGTCTCCATTGGTACTCGTACCCTAAATGGTTGGTGATAAACTTTTACCATTTGTTTTGCCTTTGGATACAGGATGGGTTGAGGGAGGCTTTGCCCCCCCTCACGCCCCCATGACTTATTGAAATCGGCATCTATTTTAACAGTAAGAGGCTTAATAAGAGTTTCACTGCTGTCAATAGGGAGAGTTTTTTGTTTTTACAGTACTTTATATATAGTGCACATAAAATGTACTGTATCTCCGGAGTCTCGGAGATTGAAACACATTTTAATATGATCTTTGCAACATCCTTATTCTATACTAGCCTTCAAATATTGAAAAATAATTAGTGGTAGTTTCGGTAATAAGTACTGGTACCTACATTCATAAATAGTCCACTAATATACTAGCTTTGGGTTAGGTTAGGTTAGGTTAATGATATTGTTCAATGTTTCTTAGTAAATAGGCATCTGAAAATCAATTCTACCCGCTACACAGGATCTTACCGTTAAAATCAATATAGAAATCACCATAGGCTAACCAACTTTACCATCATAATGATATCGCCTAGCTTAATTACCTTGCGTTGTTTCGGCATCCTTCAGTGGCCATGGCGAGAGCTGCTCCCCCCAAGTATGTTTGATGCAGCAGGCTATTTAAGGAGGTAGCTCTCTCCCCTGCGAAGCATGGCTGATCAGGCATCGACTTGAGATGATTGTCCAAGGCTTTCTTGAAGACTTCTGTTAGCACATCCATCAAGTTTCTCACATTTTCTGGCAATTTGTTGAAGAGACTGGGACCCCTATTTGTCAACCAGGAGTCCCTCAGTGTGCCCATAGCTCCCCTACACTTTAGGGGTGGGATATTACTAGTACCGGTACTGTACCTTAATATAATTTAAAAAATAACCAAAGTAATGCATCAATACATACAATTTATAAAGACTGAGTCTCATGTTCTAATGGTGTAATTCCTGGCAATTCCATTTTAGGTTTACAAAAATTTACTTGTGATTTATTACTGTATAGGGTTAAAATTGCCACCTGGACTGCACAGGTGGCAACTATAACCCTTTCATGCAGATAATGCCAATTATAAATGTATCATGTATGAACAGTATGATTCTGTACTTCTACCTACAATATTGTCTATAGGCTATACATACGCAATGCCGTTCGGTACAGTACCGTATAATATACCATACTCTATTAATTATGATACGTCTAGGCTCTAGCAATCCCAACCCCTAACCTCTAATACTCTAAAAGGACTTGAGTAATCAAACAGACATTTCTAGTATTTGGAAAGAGTAAACAGTACAGTAAATAGGTGTGAATATTTACAGCCCGTTGGTTACAACCCTCCCTGAATTACCGGTACTTGTTACTTGTAGTTACTTGTAGTGATGATTCTCGGCCGCGCTCAATCACTTTCACGACGCTCGTCGCAGCCGCCCTCACATATTCTGCACTTGAATTCAGGCTTTATGGTCTTGTCTTCGAAGTCATAGCACTCAGTGAATAAGTGCGTCTTCAATCTCTTCTTAAAAATCTCAAAATTTTCACTGTTCATGACATTCTCAGGCAGTTTATTGTAGAGCCGTGGATAATTTTATTTTTATTTTTTTAAAGGCTCGAAATCCAAATTCAAAATTGCTTCATGGCTCTTCCAGCCTGTGCAGCTCCACACTGTGTCTCAATGTCATGGCAGTATCTACGTGGAAATCTTTTAATCTATCTATCTATCTATCTATCTATTGCCTGACGCCGCGATCCCCGAAGGGGTGGCCACGAACGAACCGCCCCCATGCACCTCTGTTCCCAGTCAGTCGACGCCCCTCCCCCCAACCAGCACCGCCTTCGTTCATGTAGTTCCTCACTCCATCCTTCCACCTCATATTCGGTCTACCTCTCCCCCTCTGTCCCTCCACCTCGCTCTCGTACACCCTCTTAGTCATTCTCTCGCTTTCCATACGTTCCATATGGCCGAACCATCTCAAGTTGTTCCTTTTCACACTTTCCAGCACATCTACCTCCACACCACACCTCCTTCTTACTTCCTCATTAGCCTGTCTATCCCTCCATGTAACTCCGCACGCACTCCTTAAGTAATTCATTTCCACTGCTCTCACTCTTGGTCTGAGTCTCTCAACCAACGTCCATGCTTCGCTTCCGTAAGTCAGTGTCGGGATTACCACACTGTCATGCAAGGACTTCTTCACTTCCATACTGACCACCCTATTTCTTGTTACTGCTTTTAGCGTTCCTACAACCCTCTTCCCCTGTTGTACCCTCTCCCGCACCTCTTCATCCATAGTCCCATCTTTACTCAACACACTGCCCAGATACTTAAAAGAGTTGACGATCTCCATAGCCTGACCGTTCAGCTTCACCTCACACTCTGTGACTTCACCCCTTTCGAAGACCATAACCTTGCTCTTCCCCGTATTTACCTTCAAATTCCGTTTTTCGCACACTGTTCCAAACTCATTTACCAGACCCTGCAACTCCCATTCATTATCACTCATCAGAACTGTATCATCCGCAAACAGCAGTATAGGTAGCTTCCACTCAATTCCCTCCCTTTTCAGCGATACACCAACATCCACTGCTCTTGATAGTATTTCTTTCATAACTCCATCCATATATACAGTAAACAACCACGGGGACATCACACACCCTTGTTTCAAACCAACATTCAGGTCAAAGAACTCGCTCTGCTCACTCTCCACACGTACTGCCGCCTTTGCACCCTCATACATGCTCTTCACTGCTTTCAGCAACTTGCCCTCTACTCCGTATATTCTAAGTACTTTCCACAAACCTTCTCTATCCACTCTGTCATAGGCCTTCTCCAAGTCCATAAAGGCAACATACACCTTTTGTTTCTTCTCCAGATACTTCTCCACAACACAATTCAGGGTAAAAATCTGATCTACACATCCTCTTCCCTTCCTAAAACCTCCCTGCTCGTCGCCTATCCATTTCTCCGTTCTCACTCTCACTCTCTCAATCACTACCCTACTGTATACCTTCCCTACTACGCTTAGAAGACATATTCCTCGGTGGTTACCACACACTCCTCTTTCCCCTTTGCCCTTATATAGGGGGACTATTATGCCAGTCTTCCAGTCATCGGGTGCACTGCCCTTCTCCCATGCTAGTTTGCACATTTTCCATACCCATTCTATCACTATCTCACCACCATACCTCAACATTTCCCCACACACTCCATCTGTTCCTGGTGCTTTCCCCAACTTCACTCTTTTCATGGCTTCCCACACTTCTGACCTCCTGATCCCCACCTCCTCCTCCACTACTGGTACTTCTCTTCTTCTCCCTCCCATACCATATCCAGCTATGTTTGCTGGCTCTTCATTCCTTTCATTTAGCAACTCACTGAAGTACTCCCTCCATCTTTCGACTCTCTCTTGCTTCTCGGCTAGCATTCTCCCATTCTTATCTTTCACACCCTTACTGTTTCCCTTGCTACCTTCCCTAACTTTCTTGACTTCTTTCCAGAACAGTTTCTTACTCTCCCTCCATTTTACACTCAGATTCCTTCCAAATTCCTCATCTACTCTTCTCTTACTTTCCTTCACTACTCTCTTCACCACCCTCTTACTCTCCACGTACCTCGCTCGTTTCTGTCTCTCGGAATCTTCATTCCCTCTACTACCCAACCACTCTCTATATGCTTTCTTCTTTTCTTCCACAGCTATTGTTACCTCTTCTGTCCACCATGCTGTACCTTTCACTCCCCTCCCCTTCTTTTAATGGATCCGTTATATATCCTGGTTTTCCAAACTTCAATGCTTGATATGTCATAACACACAATTTGTAGACAATTCTTGCCTTAATTGGTAACCAGTGTAAATCAATCAGAGTCGGTGTTATTCTCTCCCGACGAGGTAGACCCTTTATTAGTCTTGCAGCCCTATTTATAATGAGTTGCAACTTCCTCAGTAGATAATTAGGAAGACCATAGTAGAGTGAGTTACAATAATCCAACTTATTTATAACATGGTTATGAACGAACATCTTGTGATTTTTTCATCGAGATACTTTCTCACAAAGGCAATGTTCCTCAGATGATATCCAGATATTCTCAAAACCTGATGAATTTGACCTTTGAATGATAAATTGCAGTCTATCATCACTCCCAAGTCCTTCACTGCGTTACTCACTTCCATAACATTACCGTTGGTTCGAAGTCTAGAAATATCCAGCCTCCTGAGATCGTTTTTTCTTCCAACAATTAAACATTGAGTTTTATTCTCATTCAGTTTCAACTGCTTGGACTCCATCCAGCTACTGATGTCCGCCATTATTCTGCTCAACGTTTCTTCAGTGTTAACTACATTGCTCAGTGTCATGTAGAACTGGGTATCGTCTGCAAACAGTTTACAACTAACTCCATACAGTATTTCTTAAGCAAAAGTGATAGTTCAATTATATATATGCAAAACAGAATCGGGCCCAGTACACTTCCCTGGGGGACGCCCCTTTCTAAATGTTTCATATCGGAGAACGATCTTCCTATTTGTACGCAGTATGTTCTATCTTCAAGATAACTTCTCAGGTAATTCAATGCATTACCATCTATACCAATATTTTTGCAGTCCGTCAGCAGTAAATCATGCACAACTGTGTCAAATGCAGCACTTAACCCTCCAGCCCCGGCTATGTATTATATATATATTCCTCGAAACCCGGGTGTTTTGGCCGAAAAACGTCTAGGCTAGGCTACCGTATATTCGTTAATCAGACTGCTTCCCGCATTCCCGCGCATCCCCAAGCGTAGCTGTGTTATTTACCTGTAGAATGGCATTAAGTAGAGCTCTCTAAGTCAACTGGTTTAGCTGTGATGATGATTTCATTGGAGATAACTTTATGGCCAAAACAGCCACTTTACACCACTTTTCGATACTTAACAACAACATACAGGCACACACGAACAAGCGACGCTCTCCTTGTGGCCGGAGATGCGGGGCGTCGGTCCAGCCGGCTGTTGTTTACATGCGTCGGACCGACGCCTCGCACACGAAGCTCACAGGCTTTCAACCACTGGGCGTTCAAGAGGCCTTCCGGGTACCTGTTATATGCTTTTTTATGGGCGTTCAAGAGGTCTTCCGTGGTGAGAGGGTTAAATCAAGCAGGATTAAAACACCACACTTTCCTTCATCCATCAATAGAAGCAAATCACTGACCACAGAACACATAGTTGTTTCAGTGGAGTAAAGTCTTCTATAGGCAGACTGGCTGTCAGGAAAAACTCACACTTTCTGCAGGTGCTCCAGCAACTGGTCTAATATTACATTCTCGATTATCTTAGACAAAAATGTCAAGTTGGATACTGGTCGAAAAGAACTAAGGCACTGAGCATCCAATTTACCTTTTACTATAGGCTTCACAATCGCCCTCTTCTCAGACTCAGGAAAAACATTAGTTTCAATACTTCGATTTACAATATCTAGTACCGTACCGGTAATATATCCAGAATTCCATCGACATTTTTACTATGAACTATATCACTCGCAGGTAAAGGATTATTTTCACAGTACGTATGTTTCACTCTATGTTCAATAGATTTTACCACACTCTGGTCGACTGTCCGAAAACATGATAATTTATTCTCTGGAACTTGACTGGCTGATCCTTGATCCAGTACAAGAGGCTAGGGATCCCAATTCCTATTTCTAGACTTGTCATGACTGCAGACTAGCCTATACCTCTTGATGATTTGATTCAACTTATTAGTGAATCAGAGATCTATCTGAGTTGGAGAGTACATATGAGTAACCTATTGAAACAGTCTTAACCCCTTACGAGCGGGCATAATTGCCAGAAATTACCTTAATTCCCTGCTCATCATGCATAAGCAAAAGCCAGAGCGTAATACAATTATATATCCGTGAAAGTATGGTAATAGAGCTTTCAAATGACACCTGAATCATCTCTGTACAACGACTGGTTGTTTTGCAACGATCTTGCAAACGAAGGCCAAAATTGCTAAAAATTAGCAATTTTGAGCTGTTTTTGCTACCGGTATGTGTGACACTGCAGATGTGCGAGGGAACTCTATCACACACCAGTATGAGCCCGGACTCCGTGGGCTCCGGACGAGGCCCTCCCGCGCTGCCTGCAACAGATGGCCTCGCACCCAGGCTACATACTGTAATAGCAGGAAAAAGCTGCCCGTCTGGTGACGGTCGCCGTCGGCAAGGCGTTAATGATATTCGAGACATTCTTTAACTCTTTTTGTTTCCTAGAGTTCCTTCCTAAGATCAGTAAAATCATCTGGCACTATCATTAAACAGTAAATTATAGAAAGTGTTAATGGTGGGGTCACTTTAGTGTGGACTTTGAAGCTAACAAACAGGCTGCCAAACAAGACTTGATTTACAGTAAGTCCAGTCTTAAAACAATCCATTCTATTAAATCCTTATTATTGAATACAGTACATACATACACTTGACTGGGTGATCCATAAAAAGTATGGTATGGTTTCTGTCTCAAACACAATGTACCAGTACATTAAAAACTAAAAATGATTTGCTGTTCATATTATGTCTTTGGAAGTGATATTATGGCCAAAACAATGCAATTTCGTATATATTTTCCTGTACTGTACTGTACAGTACTGGTGTTTAATTTCATATTCATTCCAGTTTCAAAACCCAAATGTCGTAGGTATACAGTAGGGTCCCGCATAAAACGTGTTCACATAAAACGAGTCTCGATTAAAACGACCGACCTAAAATATTAATATTTAATTTTCGATCAGAACGAATGTGATCACATAAAACTAATCCGCCGCCAAAGTGGGGCAAATCCGAGGAGTTTTCATATAGAGCGCCGAAATATCGTACAAAACGTACAAAATATCGTACGCTTTCATATAGAACGCCGAAATATCGTACAAAACGTACGAAATATCGTACGCTCCTGACGGAAATTTACGCTTCCAGTGAACATTGACGATATTGGGCCACCAAAATGCTGTGTTCACATAAAACGAAATCGCATAAAACGCCCTCGTTTATCGACCATATACTCGTTTTATGTGAGACCCTACTGTATTATGATACCCTGCTAACAAGAATATTTTTCGACAGCTGGTTAAGGCAGGATGGTGTGTGGTGGCATGTGTGGGACGTGGGCTGGGGAGCAGAACCATAGACTACATGACCGAGACGACACACCCATGGGAGTCACAAACTCTAAGGCTGGACACAACTCGACTCCAGATTCGTGGGATCAAGATGTTCCCGCACCAGGTAAAAAATAATTATACAGTAGTTAGGTTATTTAAAAGTGCTACTACATTCCAATGATATTTACTTTAATTAATGTAAAAGAACAAGCTTTTAAGTTATGCTAACTTGTCGATAGGAAGGAAATCCTTGAATACTATCAGTCATAACATACAGGTCTTTGCTTAGGCCTCCAGGTTAGTGTCAGGAGAGAGATGTATCTTGTAGGCATTGAAATGCAACTCAGACAGAGGCTCTGTTTGTTACGGCTGTCTCCAAAGTTGCCATATGAACACAACACACAATCCAATAAGCCAATATACCTCATGAAGTAGGCAGTTAACTGTCACTTTAATGGCAGCTTGTAGTTCTTTCCCTCATTAAAGAATCTGAAGGATAGAGGCTAAATTGCCAATAACTCGAGGGCTGTCCAACAGAAGCAGTCGGTGGGAGTGTAATTTTGTTTTTTGACATCTAAAGATGAGTTATTGAAGGGGTACAGGTATCACATACTGTACAAGCTTTTATCTTCAACTTATGATGGCAAAACAAATTCTGGCAATATTTCTGAGATCTTTTTTTATTGAATATCAGAAGTTCAGAACTAGACTGAATTAGAATGTAGGTGACAAAACTCATAAAAATGTAACCCATAAGCTACTTGAGCAGAATTGCTGATAAAAGTTGAAGGGAGAAAATGCTAGTGTGATACCAGCTCAACCTCTAGCTGTATTAAGAGGCAACTAAAAGGGGCGGGTGGAGAAGGCTCATTATCTTCCCTTTAACCCTGTCGCGCACGTATGGACGCCATGGTGTCCTGTGCTACTTTTGCCCTGGCCATGCATGGACGCATGTATGGACACCATGGCGTCCTTAAGCCCTGCACAAAATTTGGTAAAACCACACGAAAGACGCCATGGCGTCCATTTAGGACTCTATATACCTGCTCTACTAGTCCATATATGGAGGTATCTGGCAAACATTCATAGCTGGGTAGGCTGGGTGAACGGGAACAATGACATTTTTTTAGCAGTCCCAGACCGTGTGTCGCCTGTCCATGGAAGCTTTAAAAACTTACTCAGAACAGAGAGGGTTAAAGGAAGGTAAACCTGAAACTTTCTTTCATAGCAGTGACCTGCCCCCTGGAGAACTGGTATGGGGTATGGTGACCGTACAACACACATGTTCAGCCAATCTATCCTGGATGTACATTGGTCCTTGATAGTACAGTACTATCCAAGGTTATTATTGTAGGACTTTATATCAACAAAGTAATACCAGATAGAGTCTGGCACAAATCTTTAATTTCCAAACTGCCCTCCTTTGGTTTCTGTCCCTCTATCTGTGCCTTTGTCTCTAATTTCCTTTCCGGAAGTTCCATAGCTGCGGTTGTGGACGGCCATCGCTCATTTCCTCATCCTAGCAACTCCGGTGTTCCTCAGGGTTATGTCCTATCTCCTATTCTCTTTCTAATTTTCATAAATGATCTCAACTGTACATCCAGTCCCATCCATTCATATGCAGACGACTCTACTTTACACCACTCAATTAGTTTTCCAGAACGCCCCAGCCAGCAATCCCTCAAAAGTAAACGTAATGAAGCCATAAAATGCTTATCTTCTGATCTAGCTACTATTTCCAATTGGGGCAGAGAAAACCTTGTTGCATTTAATGCTTCCAAAACTCAATTTATCCATCTTACTACCCGTCAGGAACCTCCAGAGGACTATCCCTTATTCTTCAACAATACAAAAATCAACCCTTAATCTTCCATCAATGTTCTCGGTGTCTCTTTTTCTTCTGCTTTCACTTGGAAAGACCATATTACTAGTCTCGCTAAGGCAGCCTCCCAGAAGCTGGGTGTGCTCAACCGCCTCAAGGGATTCTTTACCCCTGCGCAGCTTCTTGCTCTGTACAGGGGCACAGTGCGTCCTTGTATTGAGTATTGTTCACATGTGTGGGGAGGATCCTCTCACACCACACTCCTAGATAAAGTAGAAAGGAAAGCCTTTTGTATCATTAACTCCCATCCACTTACCAACTCTGCAATCTCTCTCTCTTCGCCGCAATGTTGCATCTCTCTCGCTATTCTATTGCTACTACAATAATCAGTGTTCCTCGGAGCTTTCCCAGTGTATACCACCTCCTCTACGTAGGGTACGTAGTACCCGCCTTGCAACACAATCCCACCCCTACTCTGTGCAACTCTCCAACCCAAGAGTGAAACATTATTCTCAGACTTTCTTCTATTCAACTGCTGAGCTCTGGAACTCTCCCCCAGAATCAGTCTTTCCCTCTTCCTATGACTTAAATTGCTTCAAACTCCGTGTGTCCAGGCATTTTAGCTCGAACGTCCCTTGATTTCGGCCCTGTCACTCTTTGAAATCTGGGGGAGGCACTCGCTGCAGGCAGTTATGCCTTTTGTCTCCCTCATTCACATAGAAAAATACAAAAAATTGTTTGTTGTTGTTGTTTTTGTGGTAGTGCATCAGTGATTTCAGAGTTTGATTAATGAATAGTATGAAAAGACAGCGTCACACTGGCATTTTTCCGGTGGTTTTACTAGCTTAATGCCCAATTCTGTCTTGTGATTCTTGGATAAAAACATCATAGTCACACAGAGCGATTCATTCTAGTAATAAGCAAGTAGACTACCTGAAGTTGATAACAATTGTACATAAATTAGTAAATATTTCGGCAATAACTGAAAAAATTTGATGAAAGCTGATAGCCAGAATCTGTAGTTGGCTTGAAAAGCATAGAAAATTTGCATGTGTGACCACGCTCAAAGTCGGTCGAGGCGATGGTGGGAGGCGGACGCATTTTTTGAGGCTCCGGCATATTATCATGGGCACGATTAAAGATCACGGAATTTCGAATACATACTGAGCGAGCGAGGAGAGGAAGGTCTAGTGAAGTGTTTGGAAGATAAATTGGTGTGGTGGAGGGGTGATATATATTGTGAAAAGAGTAGTGTAATCAACGGGTCAGCTGGAGTTGTAGTGATTGTAAACAAACATGGTGGACGGAACGGCGGGAATTTCGGAGACGGAAGAAAGGTTAGGACGGTTTCGTGGGTTTAGGAGCACAGATAAGAAGGTAGAAGAGATTATTAATGTTGTGAAGGATTTGGAAATGTGGAAGGGGGATATTGGAGAGAAAATCAAGGTGTTGTGCGAACTATGTGGTGCGTCGGGTGGGGCAGGGAATAGGCTTAGTGAAGGAAGCGAATGTAGGCCTATTTCGGAAGTTAATAATAACCTAGAGATGTTACTAAAAAAGGTAGAGGAATTGGAAGCAGAGAATATGGCATTAAAGGAGCAGCTGAAGGAATACAAAGGACGATTCAAGGAAGTGAAGGAGGCAACTGCATGGACGGTGGTAGGTGAACAGAAAGTTAAGGATTTGGAGGAAATTGTGAAAGAACAAAAGGAGGAAATTAATAAGAAAAAAAAAAGTTTTGAGAGTGCAGTCGTAGGTGTCATGAAGAACAAGGAGAGTGTCGTGAGGGAGGCCATGGACAGGGATAGAGGTGTAATCATGCATGGAGATATAGAAGCTCATATGAATGATAATGGAGTGAGAAAAGTGAGAGATATGGAGAAAGTGAAGGAGGTCATGAAAGCTGTTGATGTAGATGGATGTGGATGGGATGGGCAGGTGGAGGAAGTCAGTAGGATAGGTAGATATAGAAGGGGGGAGATGAGACCTATAAGGGTACAGTTTAAAACCAGGGCAGTGGCAGAGACAGTGACAAATTTTAGTTGGAGACTAAACACAAATGAAGAACTGAAACATATAAGATTAAAGAAGGATTTGAGCATAGAACAAAGGAAAAAAATAAAGGAACTACAGGAAACTGGAAAGTTGGGTGAGGAGGATAAGAAGAAGTTTTTCTGGAGAGTGAGGGACGGGAAATTGAAGAAGTGGTTTATACGAATAGAAGGGAGAAGGAGATCTGGGAGGGAAGAGAATGTGATAGAAGTTGTGGCAGAGGTGGAAGCATCTCGGGGAGAGACAGGAGAAGAAGAAGCTGCAGACCCAGTACCGGTAGTGTGAAGGGGGGGAGTAGGGCACGGACAGGAGGAGCGGGATGATGTAGCTGCTGAAGGAATGGTAGAAAGATTAAGGATTATGTTTAGCAATGTTGATGTGTTTACCCAGGACAAGAAAAGAGAACTGATATGTAGGTTGCAGGATGAAAAGGAAAAACCTGATGTCATAGCCTTACAGGAAGTAAGACCAAAAAATGCTAGAATTGAAAGGGAACTGGTGGAGTATAGTTTGGAGGGTTTTGAGTTGTATGAGAGGAATGCTATTAGAGCAGAGGTTGGAAGAGGACTGTTTATTTATGTAAGAAAAGAGCTCAAGGTAAATGAGGTGGATATGAGACAGCAGTATTGTGAGTATTTGTGTATTGAAGTAAAATGTGCAAGAGGGTCAATTCTAATTGCCTCTATATATAGAAGCCCAAATAATAGTAGGGAAGAGGATGATAACCTACTGAAAGCAATGGAGGAAATAGATAATAGAGAGAACAAATATAAGATTTTGATTGGAGATTTCAATTTGCCAAGGATCAACTGGGCAAATTGTACTACTCCAGCGGGACAGTGTAGCCTGGAAAACAAGTTTATAGAGAAAGTGAGAGATTGTTTTTTAACGCAACATATTACAGAGATGACAAGATATAGAGATGGGACGCAGGGGAGTGTACTTGATTTGATTTTTAGCAATGAGAAGGATATAGTGGAATATGTCAATGTGGATAGCCCTATAGGTCGTAGTGACCATGCCTGTATAAGTTTTAGTTGCAATATTAAAACAGAGAGGGATAATAGAAGCAATACAAAAAATATACATGTATGATAGAGCAGATTATGAGCTGCTGAGAAGGTGTTTGGACATTGACTGGGGGGAATACTTGAACGGTGAAGACGCTGAAGGAATGTGGAGGAAGATTAGAGTCAAACTGGAGAATGCTATATCCAAATGTGTACCAGTAAGGGAATATAAGGATAAAACAAAATTGAGGAAAAGAACGAACTGAGAATTACCAATGAAAAGAAAGCTTTGGACATTGATAAGAAGAAAGAAACGATTGTGGGATAGACTAAACGTGTTAAAAAAGAACAGGGGGTCTAGTATAGAAGCTAAATAAGTGGATTTGGAACGTAGACAAATAAACAATAAAATAAGGTGGGGGGTGAAGGAAAGGGAGAGAGAGATTGCAAAAAACGTGAAGGATAATCCAAAAATATTCTGGAAGTACATTCAGGAAAAGTTAACAAGAAGAGTAGGTATCCCAGAACTGATAGGAGAATTGGATGATAGGAATAGAGCAGAAACTGATAAGGAGAAAGCAGAGGTGCTGGGGAAATACTTTGGGGATAACAGTGGAGTCGGATGATGCAGTGCCTACTATTCCCATCAAACAGGCACCGGCACTAGAACTAATAGAGTTTTCCCATGCTAGAATAAGAAGGGCTATAGAAAAAATGAACAGAAGTATGTCCCCGGGACCGGATGGGATACATCCAAGAATCATAAAGGAAGGAGGTGAGATGTTAGTAGAGCCATTAAAAATGTTATTTGAGGTATCTTTTAATACAGGACAAATCCCGATGGACTGGAGAGAGGCGAACATAACAGCTATATTTATCACCTAACGAGCGGCCTAGGCGGTAAATAATATGTAGCCACCAGCGGGGTGTTTTTACCCAAAATAGGGCTGTTTACGTGATCATTTTCATGCCTAAATAAGACCCAGAGCGTAAAACAAGTATCTATCCCTGAAAGGTCATAAACAGAGCTTTCCAATGACACCACAACGATCCTTGTATGACCGCTAGTTCTCTTGCAACAATCGCGCAACACGAGTGCAAAAACCATGTAATTCGGTACTTTCCCTAAACAATTCACTGTGTAGCGAGTGTGAGAGGGTGGAGGAGGGTGGGATTCATGTCAGTTAGTCCACCGCGGTGGTCTGGAGCAGTCATACGCTCGCTACTCTCCTGCCACCACTTGTCTCTCTCTCTCAGCAACATTACGTGCTGAAAATGCCACACGACTTATGTTGTGAGCCGCCACATAGTCCAAATTTCTTTCACTCGACATATGATGCGCGGCGCTAAAGAAGGGTTAAGAAGGGAAAGAGAAATGACCCAGGAAATTATAGACCAGTCAGTTTGACAAGTGTTGTGTGTAAACTAATGGAAACGGTAATTAGAGAAGGAATAATGGAGCATATGAAATCAAACCAACTTTTCAGTGGGAGACAGTTCGGATTCTTGCCGGGGAGGTCGACGGTACTACAGCTAATTAAGGTGGTAGATGATTGGATGCAAATTCTGGAGGATGGTGATGTTATAGACGTGGTATATTGCGATTTTATGAAGGCCTTCGATAAGGTCCCACATAAAAGGTTTATAGAGAAAGTTAGAAGCTATAATATAGGGGAGAAATGTGTGAAATGAATAGAAGCCTTTCTGAAAGATCAGAGACAGAGGGTACTGGTGAATGGAATAGGCTCGGGGTGGAGGGAAATTACAAGTGGGGTACCTCAGGGATCTGTGTTGGGACCACTACTGTTCGTTATATTTATCAACGACTTACCTGAAGTTATAACTAATGGAAGTGAGGTATACCTGTATGCGGATGACACTAAGCTGTATAGAAGAGTGAGGAGTAAGGAAGATGTGGGTTTGCTTCAAGGAGATGTGGAGGGCATGAAGGGATGGTCTGAACATTGGTTAATGCCTTTTCATCCAAAAAAATGCAAGTACATGCGGATTGGGACAAGCAAGATAGACAAGGTAGGATACAGTATGTGTGAAGCGATGGAGGAAGTTAATGCAGAAAAGGATATAGGAGTAGTGATAGACAATAAGTTAAATTTCTCAGAACATTTAGCGGAAAAGATAAACAAAGCCAATAGAATTGTAGGGCTGATAAGGAGGACATTTGTGTCACTTGACGAAGAAATATTCAGGAATCTCTATACAGCGCTGGTTAGGCCGCACCTGGAATATGCGAACCAGGTGTGGGCTCCATATATGGTAAAGGATATAGAAGCAGTGGAGAAAGTGCAGAGGAGAGCTAGCAAGCTAGTACCAACGTTGAAGAACGCGGGCTATGAGCAGAGGTTGAGGACACTGGGGCTTCCGACACTGACATATAGGAGAAAGAGAGGGGATATGATAGAGACTTTTAAGATAGTGTCAGGAAAGTATGATGAGGATGTGTGTGAAGGTATCTTCTTGATGCGGGAGGGAACAAGAACGAGAGGACACTCTAAGAAAATTTACAAGGAAAGAAATAGGCTTGAAAAGGCAAAGAACTCATTTGTGATAGAGTGGTAAATGAGTGGAACACACTGCCCCAGTATGTAGTCGATTCCGAATCAATAAGGAAGTTTGAAAGTAACCTTGATAAAGCATGGGGAAGACAAGATTTGAAGTTTGATTATAAAGCAAAAATTCAGAATAGTAAAAATGTTGCGTCTGCTACCGCCGCCGCCAACACCGTGAACGACCGCAGCAGTGCAAGTACTGGCACTGAGCTGGATACACAGGCCTAGTTTGCCTTTTTCCAGAGGATCAACTGTAAGCAAGTGATGTACTGTATTACCTGCTGTTTGTGGGATTCTTCTGTTTTGCTTACTAATTTTTGTTCCCTTTTCTTTTGCTTGTTTCAACGATATTTGGATTGGAAGCTGGCTGACTACAGTAGTTTCATTATTTTGTTTTCATTCGGTACCGTTAGTTATATTTGGATTGGAAGCTGGCTGACTACAGTAGTTTAATTATTTTGTTTTCATTCGGTACCGTTAGTTTCCAAAACAAAATATTGAAGGCATTTGCACATTACGGTACATTAGTACAGCTCGGTCCCGCATAGTGCGAGAAATTGGCCGACACAGTGCGTTGCACTATGTGAATTCGCACTATGTGAACAACATATCCTATTGGGAAAAACATAATTGGTCGATCAGTCCTCCATATAGCACACATATCTTTCCTTATATCGTTATTTATACTGACACAAACATACCAAGAACATATGTTAATGATAAATATAGCATATCAATGGTAATTTAGACCATTCCTTACCTTAAATTCTACACTTGATATGTTCACAAACCCGAGAATGCGAGATAGCGTCACACAGTATGGGGTAAAAAATGTCTGACTGACCAGCCTCCCTCCATGCCCAAGCTGCTCAAACACCAGTGATGCCACGAGTCAGGCAGGAAATTTATCGCACTGTACACATTTTGGCCGCACTAATAGAAAACTCCCCGGATTTAACCCATATTGCCACCCGACTCTCAATAAAAGATCGTATTCGCATTGGTTGATAATTTTATGTTTAATATTTTCATTGCTCGCACTAATCGAAATTCGCACTGTTTGAACTCACATTATGCGGGACCGAGCTGTACTGTAAATACGGTATGGTGCTATTTCCTCATATCATGAAGTACCGGTACTGTTTAACTACAGTATTTCAGTATAGTGGACATCATTGTATTATTATGTTCTCTCCACCAACCAACTTTACTCCTAAACTTGATTAATGAAATTATCAAACACATGTGGCAGTCCGGGGATTCGAACCCAGGACGCTCACACCGAAAATCAACACACGTATGCATTGCGCCATGAAGACAGTTAAAGAATGATGCACAAGCCTACGATTTATTGCAGTATTGCAGTATTGCAGATTTATGCAGTTTCGAATCCTGCATACCAATCTTAGCATTTACATTCATTCCAACTGCACTATTCTTTTTTATTCAGGCTAACATTTTAAGATTATATTCAGTTTAAGAATGATAACTCGTAGTCAAAACGATTAAAACTATTTTGAATAATTCCATTTGTACAGGTTCTCATAGAAGACTGCATTCCACACAATCACTTACGCCAACATAATCTACACTCCTTGAGAGCCATGTGGGAAAGCCCGGTCGTGGCCATGGCCTTCCTTAGGGACTCGGGGCTGTTCAGCCAGGCAGCCTAGGGAACGACAACAACAGTGGTAATGGGCTGGTCTATCAGAGTGAGAACTGAGCGATCTCTGCCATACCCATAGCTTACTCTGACTGTTCCTTTAACTTATATATTTTCTAGATCTCAAGTGACGGCGTCTTTTCCGTGGATTGACCTTCCAATCTACCAAGATTGGAAGCCAAAGCATCACATTTTTCCCTTGCCCCTCAACTTTCTCTTCATATTTGCTGAGGGGCACAGGGCCCTGGGTGGGGCTTTGGTTTCCTGGGCGTTTCTGCACCCTCCTCAGCTCCCCGCCATGGAGTGGCTTCGGTCACCCAGGCTTTATTGTGGTCGGCAGGGAGGGTTCTGTGGGGGCGCTCGGTTATGGCCTTGGAATTGCTCGGGGCCTTGGGGCTGTTCGGCCAGGCAGCTTGGGGAACAACAACAACAACAACAACAAATCCTTTTGTACAAATATTGCATTATTGATTGCAGCATGGCTAATACCAGGCATTTTATTAGGTTCCAGAAATGCCTCACATAGTCAAAGACTTAACCCTCTTCTAGCGGGGGGTTTTGGGCTATTTTGGGCATATTCAGGCCCTCCTGAATGATCAATCAAGTATCTGCATGAAAAGAAATGTATTCAGCAAAGAACTAGGCGCTACAAGCTTCAAAATGAGATCAGAACGAGCTATGTAGTACTCGTCGTTTTGATGCAGTGGTACCACCAACATGGGAGTTTAGCTTATAGCGACATTTTTTCCAGCTACGCTCACTACTGGCTACACTGCTGGCCTCTCGAGAACAGAGGGAGCGTGAGTCAGTGGGCGGCGGTAAGCCCTGGGTGTCGGCCGTGTGGCCTGCTGCGCTCCCGGCCATTTGCACTCGATTTTAACCCTTTAAAAGCCTTAATAATGCTCCTAACTTGCTGCTTTTTAAATGCGGACTTAAGTCGCGCCCCGCTCTTTAAGTGTTAAGGACCTTAGCAAACAATAACTGACTAAATATCAGGAAAGTATAGACCAGTGGGGACTGGGGCGAACAGATGAACAAGGCTTACACTTGAGAAATTATTGCCAGTATTTGTTATATCATGAACAAACATGGGTCCTGCTACTTACAGCCCTCTGAAACTGTTTGATTGGGTGAAACATAAATCGAATAGACAATTCTGTTTGTTTTGTCATGCAGAGGGCCACCGTTCATCAAACTGTCACAAATAAACAAAAGGTGGTAAGGTGGTGCTGGAGCCAAGTGCTTTTAAGTATATAACTGCTGCTTTGCAGTTGGGGATTCCGCTCTATAGTTTTAGTCCACTACTAAGAATGCAACCTCGGTGACCAAGGCTCACACGTGCATGTATACTGTATAGGTATCTATGCCTTCTGAAATATATTATATATATATTGTTTTATACAGAATTTCTAATAACATTGAAGGACGGTAAAGCTCCAGGTTGCTCCGACATTGTCGCTGAGATGATAAAAGCCTCAGGGGAGATTGGTGTAAACTTAGTCACTGAGTTGATAAACACCATTATTAAAGATGAGAAAATCCCAGAGGATTGGCTCAAAAGTGTAATAGTAAATATATACAAAGGAAAAGGGGATGCGCTAGATAGAGGAAATTATAGGGGCCTGAAAATGCTTGACCAAATCATGAAGGTCTGTGAGAGAGTCCTTGAGGGTTTGATCAGGCAAAGCATCTCTATTGATGATATGCAGTTTGGTTTTTATGCCAGGACGTGGTACAACCGATGCTATCTTCATAGTCAGGCAGATACAGGAAAGATACTTACTAAAAGGCAGGGATCTTTACTTTGTGTTTGTGGACCTGGAGAAGGCCTTTGATAGGGTACCTAGAGATGTTGTGCAGTGGGCTATGAGGAAACTTGGTGTGGAAGAGTGGCTGGTGCGTGTGATAATGAAGATGTATGAGGATTCGCGAAGTTCGGTGAGGGTGAAGGGTGTACTGAGTGATGAGTTCGCAGTCCGTGTTGGAGTCCATCAGGGTTCAGTGTTAAGCCCCCTCCTCTTTATTATGGTCTTGGAGGCGCTGTCTAGAGTTTTTAGAGGCGGACTCCCGTTGGAACTGTTTTATGCAGACGATTTAGTCCTAATAGCTGACAGTATGCAGGATGCTGAGGCCAAATTCAGAGAGTGGAGAGAGGGCATGGCGAGCAAGGGTTTAAGAGTCAATATTAACAAAACCAAGGTTATGCATTGTAGATTGAGACGAGGCAATGTGGAAAAGAGCGTGCATACCCATGTGCAGTGTGTGGAAAGGGAGTGGGCGTTAACTCAATTCAATGTAGCATCTGTCGATGTTGGGTACACCATGGTAGTAAGCGCTGTAGTAGAATAAAGGGGCCCCTGCTGAAGGATAAGTCAGAAATAGAGAAATTTGAGTGCGTAGTGTGCAAAGGCGAGCTTGTGTTAAGTGATGATCCTGTGGCTGTGAATTTTGGAAAGGAGTCTTTGGAGCTGGTGAACAAGTTTTGTTACCTAGGAGATACCATCTCTGCCGGTGGTGGGGCCGAGGCTGCCACTGTTGCTAGAATTAGGTGTGGCTGGGGGAAGTTCAGAGAATTGATGCCAATCCTGACCATGAAAAGAATGCCTCTCCCCCTGAAGGGAAAGGTGTATGCCTCATGTGTTAGAAGTGCAATGACGTATGCCTCAGAAACATGGGCCGTTAAAGTAGAGGATGTCAACAGAATGGAGCGTAATGAGATGAGAATGGTGAGATGGATGTGTGGGGCCAGGCTACAGGATAGAATAACAAATGTTGAGCTGAGGAGACGTTTAGGTATAAAGAGTATTAGCGAGGTGATGCATACAAGTAGACTGGGATGGTATGGACATGTGGAGAGAATGGATGAACAAAATTGGGTGAAAAAATGCAGGTCTGTGATTGTGGAGGGAGCTGCACCAAGGGGTGGACCGAGGAAGACCTGGGATCGGACTATACGCGCCGATCTCAAATCCAAGAACTTGACAAGTGAAGCAGCCCTTAACAGGGTTGCCTGGAACGCCGCCATTAGGACAAGAGACTGAAACTGCACTGATGTGTGGAACACTCAGTCTTAAAATTTTATGTATGTATGTATGTATTTGTCCCTCTTCTGAATTGAAAATTTACCATATGCTTTATGGTTGGAATTGCCTTAAAACTGTCAGAGTTAATTGTACATACTGTACATACATAGGCTACATACATGCATATGTTTAAAGACCAAGTGCTCCACACAAAGTGTGGTTCCGGTCTCACGTCCTAATGGTGGCATTCCAGGCAGCCTTGTTTCAGAGCTGCCTCATTTGTCAGGTTTGGTTTTATTTATTAAAGATCAGACGGTAAGGTCTGTTCTCACATCTTTCTTGGTCTACTCCTTGGTGGAGCTCCCTCCATGTTCTTCCATCCTGTCACTCAACTTAATTCATCCATCCTCTCCACATGTCCAAATCATCCAAGACTGCTAGTACACATCTCATCACTTGATACCTAGCCATCTCCTCAGCTCTTCACAAGATATCCTATCTTGCAGTTTGGCACCACACATCCATCTCACCCTTCTCATCTTGTTACTTTCCATTCTGTTGATATAATTTGCTTTGACAGGCCACGTTTCTGAAGCACGTGTCATTGCGCTTCCAACACATGAAGCATACATCTTTCCCTTCAAAGGGAAAGGGAGTCTTCTCATGGGAAATAGTAGCAACAGTTTTCTGAACTTTCCCCAGCCGCATCTTATTCGGGGAATAATGGTGGCCTCGGCCCCACCACTGGTAGACTCGCTGGTATCTCCCAACTTCCCAAGTAGCAAAACTTGTCCACCATCTCGAGTGCCTCATTGCCAAAGATAACACTCTCAAGCTGGTCATTGAACACTAGCACACCTTTGCATACGGTACTGTACAGTATATACAAATTTCTCAACTTTGGACTTCTTACTCGGTAGAGGTCCCTTTATTCTAGTGCAGCACTTTTTCCCGTGGTGTACCCAACAGCGGCAGACGCAGCACTGTATTGAGTTCCCACCCACCCATTTTCTGCATACTGCACATGGGTATACACCACTTCTTTCTACGTTGCCAAATCCTAATCTTCTGTGTAACACCTTGGTTTTATTTATGATAACTCTTAATCCTTTAATTGCCATGCCCTCTCTCCATCATCTGAACTTGGCCTCGCATCCCACACACTTATATGCGATAAGCACTAGGTCATCTGTGTATAGCAGTTGCCAGGGGAGGCCAGCTCTGAAATCTCCAAATGGTGCCTCCAGAATCATAACAAAGAGGAGAGGGCTTAACACAGAACCCTAGTGGACTACAACAGCAACTGTAAACTCCTAATTCAGTACACCTTTCACCTTCATTGCCATTTGTGAGTCCTCATACTGTACATCTTCATTATCATGCGCACCAGCCACTCCTCTATGCCAAGTTTTCTCATAGCCCACTGCACATCTCTGGGCACTCTATCAAAGGCCTTCTCCAAGTCTACAAACACAAGGTACAGATCCCTATCTTTAAGTAAATATAATTCCTGCAGCTGCCTGACTATGAAGATGTCATCGATTGTACCACGTCCTGGCATGAAACCGAACTGCATATCATTGATAGAAATGCTTTCCCTGATTATATCTTCAAGGCCTCTCTCATAGACCTTTATGTCTTGGTCAAGCTTTTTCAGGCCCCTCGAATTTCCCCTGTCTAACGAATTCCCCATACCCTTTTATATGTTTACTATTACACTTTTATGCCATTCATCAGGGATGCTCTGCTCTTTAAGGATGGATTTTACTAGCTCAGTGACCAATCTCACTCGTATGTCACCTTAGGTTTTTATCATCTCGGCAACAATCCAGAGCACCCTGCAGCTTTTCCGTCCTTCATTGTATTAATTGCGCTGCTTGCATCACCTGGCGCTGTCAAGAGTTGGGGGCCAAGTATTGGCTTTTCATTACAAAGCTGCTCTCTATTATACTCAAACACCACGTTGAATAGTCATTCGTAGTGTACCTTCCAAGCTTCTCTGATATCTTTGTCAGCGTAAATAAGCTGCGTAAGCAATTGGCCCATTATCATTCCTGACTCACTGCTCTCCTACAACATCTCTACTGTCATCCTTGATTTGCCTAGCTATGTTGAAGACCCTATTAAGATTTTCTGCATTATACAGTTGGTCTATGACCAAGTCCTGTATAGTTTTCTTTGCATTGTATACCATATCCTTTATTTATTTTGTCCTTCAATTTGCTTAGCTGTCATATATTCCTCCCTGCTGCCTCCTTTCTTCCATGCATTGAAACATCTTTTCTCCTTTGTTGCATTTTCAACCTTGCCATTCCACCACCAAGAAATCTTATGCCTGGGGGGACCCTTAGTTTTGCCACAGATTTTGTCGGTGGTGGCAAGCAGGCTACGTTCAAGGAAGTTCCATTGGCTATTTACATCATTTGGCTTAGTGTCCCTATTCATATCCATTTCCTCCAGTTTGCTGCAAAACCTTTTCTTGTATTCAGATTTATTCAACAACCATAATTTCCTTTTTGGCATGTATACTTTCTTGCACACAGGAGCTTATGTAGGGAGATACATTCTTTGCTTGGGATGACTTTTACATCCTGAACCGACTTCCAGTCTTCCCTGTTCACCAAGAAGTAATCTATCTAGCTACTAGTGCTCCCAGAACTATACATTATCTGGTGTATCAACCTTTTCTTGAACTTAATGTTACACACAACCATGGCTTTCCTTAGGGACTCGGGGCTGTTCGGCCAGGCAGCCTAGGGAACGACAACAACAACAACAACAACCATGTTCTGCAATGCAGGACTCCAGTATTTATGTGCCTTCAAGATTTCTTCTTCTATACACTTTTCTTCCATGCACACTCTCGTGCCCATCAGTATATGCTCCCACATGCCCATTAAAGTCTCCATATGGGGGCATATGTCGATATCACATTAATCATTCTTTCACCAGCTTTCCATTTCAATACAATCATTCTTCCATTTACTCTATTTCAATTAAGTATTTTGATAAATGTTATATATATATACAGTATATATACTGTATATGTAGATGTTACATACTAATTAGACTACCACATTACAAATAGACTAGGGTACCCTAAGCATAGTTCATCAAAAAACATATAATATACTGTAGATAAAAAATATAATAATTATTTGTGTCCTCAGAATTGCCATATCCTGTGGCGGCCCTGCTGGTTGGTGTATGCGCATGTGTGTGCTTCATCAATTCTCTGCCGGGGGACTTTGTGTTTGATGACTCAGAAGCCATCGTAAACAACAATGACATCCGTGCTGACACTCCACTAGCCAATCTCTTCCACAATGACTTCTGGGGCACTCGCCTCACTCACCCCTCCAGCCACAAGTCTTACCGACCCCTCACAGTACTTTCATTCAGGTGGGTAGTATACAGTAAAGCCCTTCTCTTTGGCACATTGGGATGGGCTTCTGAACTACTGTTAGATATCTGGTTCTGACTTACCCCTCTCTTTGGGGAAAGACTGAAGTAAATATCTAAACAGTGATATTCAGTTTGACCAAAGAACAGTGATATAGTTTGAAAGACATGGTCCCCCCCCCCCCCAATTAACCCAATAGAGTAGTAGATTTGTTTGCTGATATCCAGACTAATTTGTAATATACCGGTACAGATAATCACATGCATATGCTCTTTATCTTTGAAATAATATTTCTGGGGGCCTCTGTGTCACAGTGAAAAGTATTCTGTCCATGTAACTCTAGCATGTCGTAAGGCAACTACATGGGGTGGGTAGTTTGACCTTACGAGCAAACCTGTCTAGGGGAAGGAAACACCCAAACTAAGCCTGGGCTAATGGGGCTCATTATAATTACAGCTCCTGATGTATGTAACAGTATACTGTACTGTACTGCCTTTAACTACACTTATGCCTACTCTTGGGTCATTTCACATTGACTGTCTTCAAGACAAGTTCAATCTTCCCCCTGGAGAACTGCTTGTGGGGTTCACACAGGCTAAGCCATGTTTGTGTAAATGAAGACCTTTGAATCCCAATACATAAGGTCATTTGCTATATTTGTATTTATCAGCCTGAATATATAAAATGACAGTTCTCTAGGGGGCAGAAACAGAACCAGAGAGAGTTTGAATGTGTGTGCAGTATTATCTATATTTAATTAGAATTGTGTGCATAATACAGTATTGTCTTTGGGTGCTGTTGTATTGTGAATGTGGGGGGACCTGCACGTAGGGGTGGACCTAGAATGACGTGGTCTCGGGTACTCCGGTCCGATCTCAAAATAAAGACCTTGACAACAGAGGCAACCCTTGACAGGGCTGCCTGGAAAGCTGCCATTTAGGACGTGAGACTATAACCACATTCTCTGTGGACAGAACTGTCTTTAAACTTGTATGTATGTATGTATTATTTTTGTTTTTGTTATAGTTCCCCAGACTGTCTGGCCAAACAGTCCCGAGTCCGATAGACCAAAGCCGTTCCAGATGCTCGGGCCACCGAAGGGGCCAGGGTGAGATGAGATCTATCTCTGAGAGGGCAGCAGGGGAGGGGATCATCAGCCCACGGGCTTGAACCCCCAGGCCAATGCCCCCTCCGTCCGCAGTCCCCCTGGCATTGCTACCCAATCAGGCGATCTTGCCAGCACCTAGAAAGAAAAGTAGTACAGGAAAAGGGACAGACAGAAACAGCGAAGGTTGGGTCTAGGATGCCAAACCTCACTCTGGAAAGGACCAGCCCTTACCCTAGGGTGCTCTTGTTGTCAGACTTATTGTTTATATAATTCTATGAGCAAGACCTATGTAGCTACTCTATTTCCATCTAATGCATAGTGTATGCTTTACAGGAAAAGAGACAGACAGAAACAGCGAAGGTTGGGTCTAGGATGCCAAACCTCACTCTGGATAGGACCAGCCCTTACCCTAGGGTGCTCTTGTTGTCAGACTTATTGTTTTATATAATTCTATTAGCAAGACCTATGTAGCTACTCTATTTCCATCTAATGGATAGTGTATGCTTCCCTTTTCAATGTTAAAATATATATATATAAAATTTGATTCTAGTAAAAATCTTAAACAAAGGTTAGTGTATAGTTAATTGAGGGTTTGATCAGGCAAAGCATCTCCATGGATGATATGCAGTTTGGTTTTATGCCAGGACGTGGTACAACCGATACTATCTTTATAGTCAGGCAGATACAGGAAAGATACTTACTAAAAGGCAGGGATCTTTACTTTGTGTTTGTAGACCTGGAGAAGGCCTTTGACAGGGTGCCTAGAGATGTTGTGCAGTGGGCTATGAGGAAACTTGGTGTGGAAGAGTGGCTGGTGCGTGTGATAATGAAGATGTATGAGGATTCGTGAACTGCGGTGAAGGTGAAAGGTGTACAGTACTGAGTGATGAGTTCACAGTCCGTGTTGGAGTTCATCAGGGTTCAGTGTTAAGCCCCCTCCTCTTTATTATGGTCCTGAAGGCACTGTCTAGAGTTTTTAGTGGCAGACTCCGGTTGGAACTGTTTTATGCAGACGATTTAGTCCTAATAGCTGACAATATGCAAGATGCTGAGGCCAAATTCAGAAGATGGAGAGAGGGCATGGCAAGGGTTTAAGAGTCAATACAGTATTAACAAAACCAAGGTTATGCACTGTAGATTGAGACGAGGCAATGTGGAAAAGAGCGGTGCATACCCATATGCAGTGTGTCGAAAGGGTGTGGGCGCTAACTCGGTTCGATGTAGCATCTGTCGATGTTGGGTACACCATGGGAGTAAGCGCTGTAGTATAATAAAAGGACCCCTGCCGAAGGATAAGTCAGAAATAGAGAAATTTGAGTGCGTAGTGTGCAAAGGCTAGCTTGTGTTAAATGATGATTCTGTGGCTGTGAACTTTGGAAATTAGTCATTGGAGCTGATGGACAAGTTTAGTTACCTAGGAGATACCATCTCTGCCGGTGGTGGGGCCGAGGCTGCCACTGTCGCTAGAATTAGATGTGGCTGGCGGAAGGTCAGAGAACTGCTGCCAATTCTGACCATGAAAAGAATGCCTCTCCCCCTGAAGGGAAAGGTGTATGCCTCATGTATATCTATATTGTTAGAAGTGCAATGAAACAGAAACATGGGCCGTTAAAGTAGAGGATGTCAACAGAATGGAACGTAATGAGATGAGAATGGTGAGATGGATCTGTGGGGCCAGGCTGCAGGATAGAATAACAAATGATGAATTGAGGAGACATTTAGGTATAAAGTGTATTAGTGAGGTGATGCGTACAAGTAGACTGGGATGGTATGGACATGTGGAGAGAATGTATGAACAAAATTGGGTGAAAAAATGCAGGTCTATGATTGTGGAGGGAGCTGCACCAAGGGGTGGACCGAGGAAGACCTGGGATCGGACTATACGTGCCGATCTCAAATTTAAAAACTTGACAAGTGAAGCAACCCTTAACAGGGTTGCCTGGAACGCGAGACAAGAGACTGAAACTGCACGTATTTGTGGAGCACTCGGTCTTAAAATGTTATGTACCGTACAGTATGTATGTATGTATACAGTATATATATATATGTATATATTCACCTTCACATAAGTGAGTGCTATTTGTATTTTGTACTATTGTTAATGTCTTGTCAAGTTGCAAATTTGATTTTGATACAACATTTTGACACTTATTATAGTTTCTTTATTCATGCAGAGTTAAGTAATATTTACCAGAACATCCCAGACTTCCCTATTTGACTAATTCCTTGAATGTGACGATAAGTGTGTTGTTATGTATGCGATTAGTTTGCTTGGGAAACAGATTATCTTGCTCATGTAGTAATGTACACCCTATGTGGTGGATTTTGTTCTTTTATTTCATAAATTTTATTTTAGTAAGCGGTATTTCCACACAATGATTTTGATCAGTTATTTTGCCTTTATATTGTCCAAGTTTTGGTTTGTTTAGTTTGCAAGTTTTACATTTTAATTTTAGATGACGATTTTTATGTTCTTATTTCTTACCAGGCTAAACTATGCGTGGGGAGGCCTGGCACCCGTGAGCTACCATGCAGTCAACATAGCATTACACTGCCTGGTCAGCATCATGAGCCTCCGTATTTTCTATGTAGTGTTTGGCAACCGAGCGCCCAGAGCAGCTGTCCTCTCGGCAGTTCTCTTCGCCACACACCCTATACATACTGAAGCTGTAAGTTGGGTAATCATAATTTTTTGGGGAAGCTAATTTTATTTATACATAGAAAGTCAGTAACAACTGGTCTAGCGACCCCTCTAGTTAAATTATTGCCCTGGGACTAATTTCTAAGGCAGGGTTAGCAGATGCTAGTAGGGGATAATTTGGGTTAGTACGGTAACATAACACAACAATAATTGATTCTTCGTATGTCGGGGAAAAAAAGAGTAACATCTTAGTAAGTGATCCTCGATGTATCTGAGGAAAAAGGAAAACTAAAATTATTCATTTACAAATACAGTACAGTCAATTTCGGATTTTTAGGCAAGGTATTTGTCTAAGCGATGTACTGTATATAGGAATCAATGTTACTTCATTCTATAACATCTTGAGGAAGCCCATTCCACAAGTTGACAACTCGATTGAAGAAAACATTCTTAAGAGTTAAAAGATTTACTAATGATTTTGCAATAATTTCCCTGTGTGTAATTTGATTGGTCGATCGTTAAGTACTTATTTCATATTTGTTCACCAACCAACTTAACTTCTAAACTCAATTAATGAAATCAACAAATACTAGTGGCACTCCAAGGACTCGAACCTAGGATACTCACACCAAAATTCCGCCCATTTATGCATTACGCTATCAAGACTTATGTTAAAGACTTAGTTAAAGACTTATGCACAAGCCTACGATTTACAGTTCATGTTGTCGATGCCTTTGATAATCTGCAAAGGAAAAGGACTTAATTTTCTAGGACGCTCCTCGTATGATTGGTCTGTAGACTAGGTACAGTATAATTTTGGTTACTACATTTAACTTGTTCCAGTTTGTCATATCTTTTCGATAGTAAGGGCACCAGGATTGAACGCAATATTCCAGAAGAGGACGGAGTAAGGAATTGAAAAGAGTGAGGATTAAAGTTTTGGATTTCTGCTCAAATGACCTGCCTATCAAATCACTTATATTGTTTGCCTTCTTAACATTCTCTGTACAGTATATTGTTCACTAGATTTTAGGTTACTCGATATTGTTACACCCAAATTTGTTTCTCTATCCCCCCAGGGGGTTGAGGAGGCCCCTACGCATGTGGTAGAGGAAATATGAGAATATGCCCCACATGTCTACTGTGTGTTGTAAGAGGCGACTAAGATTGGGATAATGTAAATCTAGGCCACCGTTCATCCTATTTGGTCCATTTCAGCCTTATGGAGCGCCAAATCCAGTCTCTGGAATGGCTGCTCTTGCCCTGTAGGGCTGCCTTGGGTCATCTGGGGTGGTTCCATACTTGCATGGAGCTGGAGACATATTTATAAGTAACTTCACTCCCTATCCGACATGTCTGTGTATGTGAACTAGGAAGAGAACTGGCCCTAATACTGATCCCTGTGGTACCCTGCTGGTTACATAGATCCATTTGGATACTTTACTGTTTATGACTACTCATTGCTTTGTTTCACTGAGCCAATTTTCTATCCATTTCAACACACTGCATTGTATTCCATGCGCTTTAAATTTTACCAATAAATTTTTGTGGGAAATTTTGTCAAAGGCCTTTTGAAAAATCAAGATATTAAATATCTACAGCTTTACTCTTGCTACATAAGTTGAGGATATCGTAAAAAGAACTCTTAAGAGGTTCGTTAAGCAGGAGCGTTTTGTGTTACGGAAGCAATGTTGAGTATCTTTGAGTATGTTGTTTTCCTTTACGTGATTTAAGAGTCTGTCTCTTACAGTATTTAGTGTTTCTAGCATTTTACAGACAACTCTGCTAATTGGACGAAAGTTACTAGGTAATAAAGATATGCTGCCTTATTTGAATTTTGCTAGCTACTCCGTATACTCTCAATACTTTCCACAAACCTTCTCTATCAATGCCGTAGGCTTTCTCCAAGTCCATAAAGGCAGCATACAACTTATTTCCCTTCTCCAGATAATTCTTAACAACTTATTTCAAGGCAAAAATCTGGTCTACACATCCTCTTCCCTTCCTATACCCACCCTGCTCCTCACCTACCCATTTCTCTGTTCTCGCTCTCACTCTCTGAATCAGTACACTACTGTATACCTTCCCTACTATGCTTAGGAGACATATCCCCCAGTGATTACCCCACTCCTCTCTCCCCTATACCCTTATAGAAGGGGACTATTATGACTGTTTTCCAGTCTTATGGCACACTTCCCTTCTCCCTTTCTGTCTACACATTTTCCATACCCATTCAATTACTATCTCACCACACCTCAGCATTTCCCCAAACACTCCAGTTATCCCTGATGATTTCCCCATCTTCACTCTTTTCAAAGCCTCACATACTTCTGACCTCCTGATCCTCACCTCCTCTTCCACTACTTCTCTTCTTCTACCCCCCATACCCCATCCAACTATGTTTTCTGGCGTTTTATTCCCTACAATTAACAATTCATTGAAGCGCTCCTTCCATCTCTCGACTCTCTCTTACTTCTGTGCTAGCATTCACCCATTCTTATCTTTCACTCCCTAACCGCTTCCCTTGCTACCCTCCTTAACTTTCTTGACCTCTTTTCAGAACAGTTTCGCACACTCCCTCCACTTTCCTCAGAAAGCAAGGCATCACACATTAATTCATTCATTCCAGAATGTATTAAAATGAAGCAGAGCTGTATTAGTGTCTTACTCTGCAATTATTTGTCGGAAAATCAACTGCCTGGTTTATCTATTTATCCATTGTAGAGTTCGACACCTGCAACTGCCTGGTGTTGAACTATCTCGCCCAGTTGAGATGAACAAAGAATATTTCTATAAACATTGACCTGGCATTACTTAATGATAATTTTAGGTATCAGTTTGCTAATAATGGTATATATATATATATATATATATATATATATATATATATATGCCAGACCTATGAGAGTTCCGTATGGAGCTCAGTGGTCTGGTTAATCTGCTCTACGTAACTAACTAACTATATATATATATATATATATATATATATATATATATATATATATATATATATATATATATATATATATACAGTATTTCTTTGTATCTCCAGGTTTCAGGAATAGTTGGGAGAGCAGATCTGCTATGTGCCCTGTTTGTGTTTGTTGCCTTCTTAAGTTATGTGAGAGCAGCCAAAGGTAAAGGGGCATCAGAAGAATTTGTAATCAAGAGGCTTGGATACAGTAGGTAAGGCAGTATTACTTAAGATATTCTCAAAAACCATAATACCTACCGGTACTGTCATTCAAATATGTCAACCTTGAAAGCCAAGTTTTGAATCTTCAGAGATGCTGTATCTCAGTAATTCAGTATTGTTTTGGGTTTGATGCAAATTTATATGGTTGTCTAGGTACAGTATTATGATTAGTGAGTATAATATATTTTTATTTATTGTGTTTTATGTACAGGCAGTGTTATTAAATATATTACCAAGTGAATTAGTTTTCAGCTTTTCACTAATTATTGTTGTTGTTGCTGTTCCCCAGGCTGTCTGGCCGAACAGCCCCAAGGTCCCGAGCAAGGCCAAGGCCATAAACAAGCGCCCCCACAAAACTCTCCCTGCTCACCACTAATAAAGCCCGGGTGACCGAAGCCACTCCAAGGCGGGGAGCCGAGGAGGGTGCGGAAACACCCGGGAAACCAAAGCCCTACCCAAGGCCCTGTGCCCCTCAGCAATTATGAAGTGAAAGTTGAGGGGCAAAGGAAAAATGTGACGCTTTGGCTCCCAATCTGCCAACCTCTAGGTTGGCAGTAGGGAGGTCAATCCACGGAAAAGACGCCGTCACTTGAGATCTAGAAAATATATAAGTAAAAGGAACAGTCATAGTAAGCTATGGGTATGGCAGAGATCGCTCATTTCTCGCTCTGATAGACCAGCCCATCACCACATGACTAGAACCCAATCCTCTCAGCATCAGCTAGGAAAGGCCCTAGAAAGCCGCCTTTGGCGTGGGGATAGCTCCCCTATTTCAACTCCTTTCGGGGTTGGGCACCCGCCCTTCACTAATTGTTATACATTATAGATAGATTTTACTTTACAGTTAATAATATTGTAAATTTTCTTGGTTATAAATAAATGCAATGGGATCAGTCTACACTGTATACAGTCTGATCTTGAATTTAAACAAAAACTGACAAGTGAGGCAGCTCTGAACAGGGCTGCCTGGAGCCCTGCCATTAGGACATGAGACTGGAACCGCACTTTTTGTGGAGCACGGTTTTAAATTTATGTACTGTATGTGTTTTAGTATTGGGATGTTATTATTAATTTTATACTGGCGGGCACTTGACAATTTTTTACTGCTTAACCCGGCAAGTGCGGCAAGACTGATATAAGTTTTACTGGTGGGCTGCGGGAAGCCTTATATAATCCAAGGCCTAAATTTTTTTTTTTTAAATCAGCCCAGTATCAATTTTTTTTTTTTTTTTTTTTTTTTAATTGCCCCTTGGCCATGCCAAATATCACTCCTCCACATCCCCTCCTTCCACCCCCCCCTTCAATTATCACCTTTTCTCCCTGTTATTCCCTTATTCTTAGGTATATATTCGTGCTAACATTAGCGAGTTGCTAGCAGGGCGTGGTCGTCTGTGGGAAAGAGCGAGAGAGAGACTCCCACGCAACAGTGTGTCTCCAGCCGTCTTCACGGCTGGCTGGCTGGCAGGCTGGCTGAGCCATACGTAATGTAACTCCCGGCCTCTATCGCCGATTTTGACCACCCAAACGCTGTTTCCACTTGTTTTATTGCTGTAACAGGTTATTACCTTTATAATCAACGTAAAATAGGCGCATATGGATAAGTATTAATGCTATTTATGGTACGATGGCGATTTGAGTGTAGGAAACACTCTAAATACCTCCGCACAGGGAGGGGTGGCCACTACCCCACCTACGCAGCGGAGAGGTTAAGAAGGACCTCATGCAATTAATGTTATGAAAGCTATTTTATTTTGAACTTAAAACCCGAGGTGGTATACTGAAAGGGTTAATTATTATTTGTCCTGCAGTGAGAGTAAAACATGTGGTCACAGTGTGTTGTTTATGATGCTGACAGCTGCCTCTACTGCTGTTGCTATGCTGTGTAAGGAGGTTGGCATCACTGCACTGGTAGGTACAACTCTTTATTTATGACATTTGTTTACAAAGATACCATTACATGAAGCAACCATATTGGTTTAAATGATTATAATGTACCATTTTTTCTTGATATATCAAAGAACGTACAGTATTGTTTTTATATCCTTTTCTTCAACTTTATTGTTATTACAGTAAACTTCCGTTAATCCGAAGGGCAGCGGACCGGCCCTCGTTCGGATTAGTGGATTGTTCGGATTATCGGACTTTACCCCTATGAACCTGTGTATGACGAAAACATTGAGGCATTAGGCCACCCAAATGACACAATGGTGCACACACACATATCATATGTTCATGAAATCACTTCAAAAGTTTACCATTGTCATTGTAGCCTATTACCTACTTCAAAACATTCAGATTAATGGTCAAAGGAATCTGCTGATATAAACGTACACCATATGTCCGCATCGTCTTCTTCTTCCGTCTACTAGCGAGTTTGTCTTGCTCTTGAAGATCAGATCAGATGTGGTTCGGGAAGTAATGCCTTAACAACGGCACTTCCCTGAGAGGTTCTTGTAATTTTCCTTTTGTGATTTTCCTTTTGTGACATGCTCTGTTATATTGAAAGCACCCTTGTCTTGTTGTCTTGAAAGCACCCTTGGGATGCTCCGATCACTGAACTATAAATAGTAGCGTATCGGAACGTCCAAAGGTGCGTTTTTAAGCTCAAGAAAGGTGCGTTTTCAAGCTCAAGACTGAATGCGCTTGCAGAAAATGCGGTGCAAGCCAGTAGCGCATTGGAGCGTCCCAAGGATGCGTTCAAGAGCAAAACAAACTCTCTAGCAGACGATGTGGAGGAAGAAGAAGAAGAAGAAGGTGTTTACGTTTATATCAGTAGCTTCCTTTGACCATTAATCTGAATGTTTTGAAGTAGGTAATAGGCTACAATGACAATGGTAAACTTTTAAAGTGAATTCATGAACATATGATATGTGTGTGCTCCATTATGTGTCATTTGAGTGGACTAATGCCTCAAAAAGGGGGACTTTGGGACTTTTTGAAATTCGGACCATCGGGTGAATTCGGATTTGGCCTCAAATTGAAAAATTCGGACTATTGGGAGATTCAAATCATCGGTCGTCGGATTAACAGACTTTTACTGTACTTTAATCTCTTATTAGATTTATGTCTAATACTTTCTTGGGATTGTAAGATCTCTGTATACATAATATTTGCAAACAAATGGTGTGACAGACTTTTTCTATATTTCAGGGCCTGTGCAGTGCATACGACATACTGTTAGCTAATGGTGGCGTGATAGGTCGTACAGCAATACTCTTTGTAATGGGAAGCAGCCATCGTGCCATAGATCTACCAAGTATGTAAACAGATTAATTTTACTTTGTATGCATTGTTATTGTTTTAGTATTAGCTTTTTGTGTATGATGCATTCCCTCACTTTTTTACATATTACATTCTCTTTTATTCCTTTTTTGCTTTCCTTGTTCACAGGTGTATACTCGATCATTAACCCATGCACCCTGGGCATAATTTGTGTGTTTCATAATCTTTAACCCATTTCATCTCTCTAAAGGAAAGGGTTATGAAAAACTTTAAAACTTTAAGTAGCTTATGATGAAACTTATCCATTCTGTAAAAAAAGACACCAAATATTCCTCTGTAGCTGTCTTCATATTCCTGTGGCGATGAGTTAAAAGTAACACCTCGATTTTCCGGCACTCAGGGGGATTTGAAACCTCCAGTGAATTGAAAAGTCTGGTTGAATGAACATTACTCCTATAAATGCCCATAAACCCCAAGAAAATACCCCCTAATGGCTATTTGTATTATCAGCCTTAATATAATAAACAAACACACATTACTATACCATTTTAATAGTAATGTTCTCAACTCGCCAATTTATAAGTACAGTAGAAGTTGGAAAAGGCGTCCAGCTGTTGTTGTCGGCGGCGTAATGCGTATCATCGTATGCGAAGGCTAGGCCTTATCGGGAGGGAGAGTTCCGCAGCGCATTCAAAGTTTTGACAGTAGCAAAACGAAACACTAATATCAAACTGTTTTTGTTCTTTTTAGTTTTTCTTAGGTTTCTCACTTAATATCTAAAACTTATTTATGAGGTGGATGCTTGCCACTCATCCACAGTTGTAGAGGTGGATGCTGTTACATCATCCACCTCTCTCCATTCGTTTGGATATTTGTGTTTTTTGTTCAAAGCTCAGAACCACTCTTTTGCATTTCTTCTTGTCACTATTGGCTTTCACTTTGTCCGACTTTCCCTTAATCTTCGGCATGATAGCGATGAATCGAGTATAATATGTCCGATATTAGAATGTTTGTATAATTTTATACGGATCGATCTATCGGGCGAGACTGAGTAGGCCTATTCCCGCGCTTTTGTTGTTGTTGTTGCTTGTTCTACTGACGTTGCCGTTACCCGCATAGAACCACGAACTATTTCATATATACTGTATATATATATTTCTTATTAGTGCTTTTTAAATAGTTTTTCCTAATATATGTATTTATTATTTGTTATGATGAAATTATGCTGGTAAGACAAATTTTTTGTTTTTCTTTTAATTTAAATTTTAATTTTAATAATTTCCTAAAACCTCTGGTTGTTTGAAGTTACCGGATGCTTGAATGCCGGAAAATCGGGGTGTTACTGTATATGGTTTTGTTTAAATTTGCGAGTATTTTATGATCAACAAAGCATGGTGCATGTCTGGTTAGGGTGAAAGTCACAAGTGTCAGGGAATACCTACCTCGGTTTTGAACAAACTTACACTAAAGCTGTTTGAGTATCAACAAAGCATGGTGCATGTCTGGTTAGGGTGAAAGTCACAAGTGTCAGGGAATACCTACCTCGGCTTTGAACAAACTTACACTAAAGCTGTTTGAGTGAGTTTCTCCCCCTCCAGATGCCACGTAAGTCATCAAAAAATGTCCTAATCATCATAGGATATTCCCCGGGGTACAGAGGTTAAAGTGTACTGTAGCTTACCTATCAAATCTTAACCCCCCAAAAACGGGGCCGTTTGTAACATCAACTACCTGCCAAGCGGGCATATTTACCCTAAATGAGCTTCATTCCATGCTCTTTTTCTTGCATAAAGAAGAGCCAGAGCGTAATACGATTATGTATCCGTGAAAGGGCGATAATAGAGCTTTCTAATGACACCTGAATCATCCTTGTACGACCACGGGTTATCCTGTAGCGATCGTGCAACAAACGAAGGTGAAAAATCCCTAAATAAGGTAATTTCCCCGTTTTTTTCCTGATCTCGCGAGGCCGAGGGTGTGAAATGTTGCAGTGGCGGTCTCAGTCGCGGCACTGTGGTCGTGCCGAACGGTCAGAGCCCGCCTATCATCCTCCCAACGCGTGGACTCTCTCTCAGAGCCGATAATATGCTCAAAATGCCACCCGTCATATGACGGGTACCGGAGGATAGTCCATTTATCTCTCGCCCGTCATATGACGGGCACCGTCAGTTAGGTGTTAAAGCCTATGCATTCATATTTTTTCACATATTCAACATAACGTTTTCTTCAATTCTTATTAACTTACTAAAAGTGAAAGACAATTCTTTTCTCTTTCTTATTTATCTATACAGTATTCATCTATGATAATTCATCATTACTGTACAGGTATATGCATTTTGCAGTATTTACCCTGGTAGTAGCTGCTTGACGCCGCTTGCTGTTAACCATCTTGTATGTAATTAAGGTCATACTGACTAAACAGTGGCCCTGCAGAGGACCACTGTCAGCCACACTGACCCAAGTTACCTTTAGGTGGCAAGTTGGTGCTGGAGCCTGTGTTTAGAAAATGTTTAACCCAGTTTGAGAAGAGGATTTACTCCTTTAACCCCTACACCACGGATAGGCTCTTGAACGCCCATAAAAAAGCATATAACAGGTACCCGGAAGGGCTCTTGAACGCCCAGTGGTTGAAAGCCTGTGAGCTTAGTGTGCGAGGCGTCGGTCCGACGCATGTAAACAACAGCCGGCTGGACCGACGCCCCGCATCTCCGGCCACAAGAAGGGCGTCGCTTGTTCGTGTGTGCATGTATGTTGTTGTTAAGTATCGAAAAATAGTGTAAAGTGGCTGTTTTTGCCATAAAGTTATCTCCAATGAAATCATCATCACAACTCAACCAGTTGACTTAGAGAGCTCTACTTAACGCCATTCTACAGGTAAATAACACAGCTACGCTTGGGGATGCGCGGGAATGCGGGAAACAGTAAGAATAACAAATATACGGTAGCCTAGCCTAGACGTTTTTTGGCCAAAACACCCGGGTTTCGGGGAATATTTATGTAATGCGTAGCCGGGGCTGGAGGGTTAAAGGAAAATTAATATACTGTACAGTCGACCTTCGATTTAACGGACCTCGATACAACGGATTTCGGATTTAACCCCTCAGACCCGGTTGGGCTCTGAGGCATCCATAAAAAACACCCCCGCGGATCCCGGAAGGGCTCTGAGGCTCCGGCAGCTTGAAAGCCTGCAAGCTTGGTGTGCGAGGCGTCCGTCTGACGCATGTAAACAACAGCCGGTTGGACCGACGCCGCGCATCTCCGACCACAAGAAGGAGAGGCGTCCTTGTTCGTGTGTGCCTGTATGTTATTGTTAAGTGGTGAAAAGTAGTGTAAAGTGGCTGATATCGCCACAAAGTTATCTCCACGGAAATCGTCATCACAACTGAACCAGTTGACTTAGAGAGCTCTACTCAACGCCATTCTACAGGTACGAAACACATCTACGCTTGAGGATGCGCGGGAATGCGGAAGCAGTCAAAATAACAAAGATACGGTAGCCTAGGTGTAGACGTTTTTTGGCCAAAACCCCCGGGTTTCGGTATGGAATACATAGCCAGGTCTGATGGGTTAACGGACTCCGTCCATAGGCGGACAACCCGTCCGGACACCGGATAAATTCTGTTAGTAGAAAAATTGTCCGGTAGGTGGCTGGCGCGGCGCCACAGTTTCCCGGCAAACCCTTGTATTTGTATGTTTTCTATTTGTTTATCTGGGTGATGAAACAACATGTTTATTACAAAAATTTTTTTTTTATGTGCAATATGTAAGGAAAGACATAATAACTCCCGGAAAGTTAAAAATCTTTAATTTTGAGGCATATTAGGGCTAAATCGGCGAAGTCTGAAAGCAATTTTCCAGCTACGGACTTTTTCCAGCTACGGACACAGTCTCCCCCCAATTAGTCCGTTAAATCGAGGGTCGACTGTAATATATTGTCCACTATGTATTATCTTGGGCACATACCTCATAGCTGGGGGTGGCCAAATCTAGACAGAGCCCTCTCGCTTATGGTCCGGGACCACGTTCGCGTTCCCTCTCCCCTATCTTTATCTCATCTAGTCCTGTAGGTACATTTTCCAAGGGGAGGAGGATTCCTAGCCCCCTCCCAAGCCCAAGCCCCTTTCAGCCGTCTTTTATGCTTCGCAGGGAATACGATGGTGGAAGTTCTTTCCCCTCCACCACAGAGGAGGCTTTCTGCACCTGATAGTGGCAGGCCTTGGGGTCACCGCATCCTTACACCATTAGAAATGTAGAAAGATAAAAAGATAAGAAAGGCTATGGGAAGTATAGAATAGGCTATGGGAAGTAGAGGTCAAGAGATATTATTATAAAGAGATCGACCCAAAGTAAAATATAGAAGGCAATGGATGCTTAGTCCTATTTTAATAAGCACAGCCCTCTACCAACTAATGAGTGTGAGTGATATACATTTGTGGTGCTAATGGTGCTACCCACTCAATGTCCTCCCTCCCTCTAACCCCCTCCACCTCACTTTTACGCACCCTCTTTGCCATTCGCACACTTAATTCGCACGCTCTCCATTCGCTCCATGTGACCATATCATCTCGATACATTTCTCCCGATATTCTCCACAACATCCTCCTCAACACCACACCTCTCACGTACTTCCTGGTTTGTCATTCTATCCATCCACGTGGCTCCACAAGCTCCTCTTAGAGAACTTATTTTGACTACTCTCACTCTCGACTTGTGTCCCTCTAGCAACATCGACGCTTCACTTCCATATGTCAAGATTGGGACTACAACACTTATCATGCAATGACCTTTTAAGCTTGATGGAAGTCTAAAAAAAAATAATGAAAAGATACATAAATGAGCAAATAAATACAGTACGCCCATCCCCCCCTTAAGGTGGTGTGGTGTCATGTGGTGCTTTTGGTATCTATCTATACTGTATATCTATCTATTGCCGGATGCCTTACTCCCCTTAACGAGGGTGGCCATACACAGAAGGCCCCCAAGCGGACCTATTCCCTGTAACAGGGACATCCCGAGCCAGTTTACTGAAAGACTTGCAGGATTGACCACTCAATTTAGGGTCCGTCCGACTCCGAGGCCCTCTATGTATCTTGTTAGCACTATTTTTCTACAGTGGTGTTAGGCTAGTCCATCCATTAACCTGCCTTACACTTAGATAAGCAAGCAGTACGGATTTGTATCAGGTTTACTCCCCTAGACAGGTTGCCAACCAAGGCTGACGAGTCCCATCCACCCGGATTTTTGTAAGGTTGTCTCCCCTAGATGGGTTGCTGACCAAGGCTAACGAGTCCCATCCACCCGGCTTTTGGTATAATATTGATTATAATTTTGTTTCAGTGGTATGTTATTTATTTACATTGTGTTTCAACTTTCAGGTGATATGTTGCATGGTGTGGTGTGGCATCACATGGTACTGCTGGTGTGTTAGATTTACAGTACAGGTATACTGTATACAGTACATTGTGTTTCAGGTGGTAAGTTGTGTGGTGTGATGTCATGTGGTATCGCTAGTGTGTTGTATGTTATAAGGCTATACATGTTGCAGGTGGTGTATTGCGCGGAGTAGTGTGGCGTCACATAGTACTGCTGGTGACGGGCCTGGCACTACTGGCGGCACGCTGGGTGGTCATGGGCTCCACTGTACCACGATTCATGAAGGTCGACAACCCCGCCTCCTTCCTTGAGAGCATCTTCTTTAGGGTCAGTTGATTAGTTAATTTATGTTCTGTAGTTCTTCAGCCAATTATATTCGATTCTATATCAGCTGATGGGAATTTGAATACTTTACAGTATCATAGTAACTGATTACTGTACATAGTGGAAAAAATAGGACAATACTTTGTCTTTGCGTCATATTAATGCCAAATTTTTCATAATTAGCAATACATTTTACCACAAAATCTTCCATTTAACTGAGTAATCAAGATCGCAACGTGGCAATTTGCCTTCAGCTGGGAAAAACGCCCCACAGATTCCAGGTAATCATGTCGGGTAAGGTTGTAAATTAGCTATAAAATCAGGCAACAATGAAAGCATATATTAACTTGAACTCTGAGAACCGTGTGTCAGTAGGCCTATGTTTATCTTTTGCAGACTTCTGCATTCTTTTCTTTTTTATAAGGTTCATATGGTAATTATATCTGGCCTTCTACTATTGTGATCTTATGAAGACAAAAACAACCATGGTCGTTGAAAAGAGAAAGGATATACAGTAAACCCTCGCTATCTCGGACCTCTAGAAGTTGGAAACCCGCACTACTCGGACTGGCATCGGCCTCTCGGAAAGTTCGCCGTATATCTCGGAAAATTCCGAGATGTAAGGGCAAAACTCCGAGGGCCCACATGGTCTGTCGGACAGGTGTCATATATCTCGGAAAATTCCGAGATCTAAGAGCAAATTCCGAGATCTAAGGCTACAGTGAGGTGGAGAAAGACAGTGAAATGGAGAAGGAAAGTGATATTTATAATATATGTCTGCTGGATACTGTACAGGTACTGTAATTTATCTTGAATCTACGTTGTTAGTGATAGGGAAGTCTCCGTTTTCTCTGGTGGCTCGGACTCCCTCTTCCAATTCGGACATTTTCCTCTCTTAACCCGGGAACTGCTGGGAGACTCTTAAGAGTTCCCCTGGCGGACTGCTGGGAGACTCTTAAGAGTGAGTGAACAAAAAAATCAACTTTTGACATCGAAAAAAAATATTTTCCATGCAAAATCTCAGTCCTACCTCCCCTCCTTCCCCACTTTCCTCCTCTCCTTCAGTTATCACCTATTTTCCCTGTTATTCCCTTATTCTGAGGTATATTTTCGTGCTAACATTAGCGAGTTGCAAGCAGGGTGTTGTCATCACTGATGGCAAGCGAGTGCAAGAGAGAGAGAGAGAGTATCGATCAACTGTGTCTCAGTGGCCTTGGGGACATTATACAACTCCCGGGCTATATCTCCGATTTTGACCATCCAAACGCTGTTTTCGGTTAATACAACCCATAATAGGCGCATATGGATAAGTATTAATGCTATTAATGGTACAATGAATATTTTAGTGACGGAAACACCTCAAATACGTCAGCACAGGGGGACGTTTCCAATTACCCCCATGCGCACTTGTTAGGTTAAGTCGGACATAAGTCGGACTTCGGTCATCTCGGACTGGGTCTCCCCCCAATTAGTCCGAGATAGCGAGGGTTTACTGTACTGTAAATATAAACCCATACTAGAGTACTGTATACAGTACACATTAGTTTTTTCATAAATTTTTTTTATTTTTTTAAGGTTTTCACTATATAATACTTATTTACAGCCCCAGACATTTCCATGTTCAACACCCCTGACAACTATGAAAACCCATGAATGTGAGCATCTGAAGCTATAGGATAATATAAATTAATCTGGTAACAATGAATATGTGACAAATGGTAAAATTTGGAATAAGGTTTAATGTTTGCATTTACAGGGTTTATTATTTTGATAGGTGTGCTATTTGGAGATGTCTGGGATTGTTGTTGTTGTTCCCCAAGCTGCCTGGCCGAACAGCCCCAAGGCCCCAAGCAAGGCCAAGGCCATAACTGAGCGCCCCCACAGAACCCTCCCCGCCGACCACAATAAAGCCTGGGTGACCGAAGCCACTCCATGGCGGGGAGCTGAGGAGGGTGCGGAAACACCCGGGAAACCAAAGCCCCACCCAGGGCCCTGTGCCCCTCAGCAATTATGAAGAGAAAGTTGAGGGGCAAGGGAAAAATGTGACGCTTTGGCTGGGATTGTACAATACATTAGCTACTGCATAGTGCATTATGACATAATAAGTCTGCTAGAAGAATTTGTTAACTTTAACAAATTCTTCTAGCAGACGAAGTTATTTTCTTTAGAAAATAACTTAGATAAAAATCTTGGTTACTGATATGCCTCTTACTATTTTTTTATTTTTATTTTTTTCATAATGCATCGTTAGCTTTTTGCTTTTGCATGTTGTATAAGTATTCATCATTCATTGTTTATTATATCTGATGCCTTGCTTCTGCTTGGGTTCTTGTGTTAGTATACCTGAAGAAGGCCTTTGATAGGGTGCCCATAGATGTTGTGCAGCGGGCTATGAGAAAACTTGACGTAGAGGAGTGGGTGGTGCGTGTGATCATGAAGATGTACGAGGACTCACAAAAAACAGTGAGGGTGAAAGGTGTACTGAGTGAGGAGTTTACAGTTCGCATTGGAGTCTACCAGGGCTCTGCGTAAGACCTCTCCTCTTTGTTATGGTTTTGGAGGCACTATTTGTAGATTTCAGAGCTGGGCTCCCCTGGGAACTGCTATACGCAGGTGACCTAGTACATATCGCAGATAGTGTGCGGGATGCCGAGGCCAAGTTCAGATAATGGAGAGAGGGCATGGCACATGTCACAGGCCGTAGCTCGATTGGTAGAGCGTTCGCCTGCTAACTGTGAGGTTGACGGTTCGAGCCTCGGGCCATCCAGTGTGTTATTGGCAGACGTCAGTGAACGATGCGGTCTAGCAATCTGTGGCAACTTTTCACTAAGTCCCTGATTCATCAGGGCACCCACCCTAGCCTTGCTATTCAGCAGGGAGTGTATGGTGGTAAAAACTGCATCATCATGGCAAGTAAAGGATTAAGAGTTAATCTAAATAAAACAAAGGTTTTACACAGTAGATTAGGGCTTGGAAAGGTAGAAAAAAGTTATGTATACCCATACACAGTCAGCAGAAAAGAGATGGGCGCGAACTTGATTCAGTGTAGCATCTGCCGCTGCTGGATACACCACGGGAAGAAGTGCTGCACTAGAATAAAGGGACACATTAACATACGCACCAGCCACTCCCCCATGCCAAGTTTTCTCATAGCCCACTGCACAACATATCTGGGCACTCTATCAAAGGCCTTCTCCAGGTCTACAAACACAAGGTACAATTCCCTATCTTTAAATAAATATCTTTTCTGTAGCTACCTGACTATGAAGATAGCATCGATGCAGCTACTGACAAATGTTTGTGAGCTCTTTCTAATTTCTTTATGCAAATACCTGTATGTCCATTTAGATTGATGTTGAGATCAAATCAGCTATATATTAAAAAAAATACATAATATATATTTACTGATATTTAGCTGATTTGATTTGAACATCAATCTAAATGGATATATTTGCACAAAGAAATTTGGAATAGCTCAAGAACATTTGTCAGTAGCTGTACTACGCCCGGTATGAGGCATGCAACCAAACTGCATATCATTGATAGAAATGCTTTCCTTGATCATACCTTCAAAGACTCTCTCACTGACTTTCATGACTTGATCAAGTATTTTCAGACCCTTATAACTTCCCCTATCTAAGAAATCCCCCTTACCCATATACAGTATACAGTATATATATACTGTACAGGGTGGTGCAGAATTGGGTTACTCACCTGGCAGACATGGTAACGCTGCCTCTCCATATAGTTTTATAGCCAGGCAGTAGTTTGTGTGAACTGCATGATGGATATTTTTATTAACAAAGGCCGTAGGTCGGTTCGTAAAGCACTCGCCTTCAAACTGTGAGGTTGACGGCAGACGCCAGTGCTGTTGGTGGACGGCGCGGTCTAGCAATCTGTGGCAACTATTCAGTGAAGTCCCTGATCATCAGGGCACCCACCCTATCGCAGCTCTTAGGCAGGGAGTGCATGGTGGTAAAAATCGCATCAATATCTTCATAACTATTACTGTACATACATTGACTTTTTTAATACCTCATTATATGCAGAATAAATGGTAGAAGCTACAGGTATTTTTAAAGTTGTATTACAAATATATTTACTATACAGTACATGAATAATGATGAGTACAGTATAAGACTAATTATGCACAATAATAGTTTATTCGCTTTTTATTATAGGAGGGGTTACAATTATTTTTCAAAATGTTCTACAACCAGCTTTATGGGGGCTGCAGCTCAGTAGGCTGTTGAAAAATAGCTCCTTCTCTCTCTCTCTCAAAATGTTCTACAGTTGAAACCACTTGCATGAAGTGAATACAATACATATGTCCAGAACACGATGGTGATTTAAAAAAAAATTGAGTTTCTTATTTTCCGATATATTGAACTTGTAGTGTATCTTATTCTGGCAGTGTGTGATATCAGCTATAGTTACCACATCACACACTATTAGGGTAGGCTATATCATAAGATTGATGTATCAGAAAATAAGAGATTTACAACAGTTTAGAAAACATCATCGCGCTTTGGAAGTATGTTTGTACGTCATGCAAGTGTTTTCAAGTGTAGAAAATATGGGAAATAATTTAAAGCTCGCCTACAAAAAAAAATGAATAAACTATTATTATGCTTAATTCATCTTACTCATCATGATTCATATAAGTTTATTTGTATTACAACTTTAAAAAATACTAGTACAGTTGCTTCTACTATCTATTCTGCATTTAACCCGGCAACTGCTGGAAGACTCTTAACCCGGGAACTGCGGGGAGACTCTTAACCCGGCAAGCGCGATAGGCCTCACGGAAGGCTTCCTATAGGGAACGCGATAGGCCTCACGGAAGCAAGACCATAAAAAAATCCTTCCAAAAAAAAAAAAGGGCCTATCAAAACAAAGGATTTTGTCTCTAGGTGAGATAATTCCCCTCTAGTACTCATCCATGTGTTTCTCACCCCTCCCCCTCCCCCTTCCCCACCTTATTCCCCCCTCCCCCCCCCCCCAATTATCACCTATTTATCCTCTTATTATCATTATTTATCGGTTATTTTTCTCTCCCGCGATAATGTAGCACAAGTGGGTTGCATAAAAGATCGTTATGCAACACCCAGACACCGGCACACACCGCCCCGCTCGTCTCAGTTGACTCCCAGGCAGCGAGAGGGGAGGGCTGCCTGTGGCTCTCTCTCGCCTGAGATTATGACCGGGTGGCCAATATCTTCGTTTTTCACCACCCAAATGCTTTTCCCACTTATTTTAGCACTCTTGAAGGTTCATATATACATCATATATGTAAAATAAAAGCATACCGAAAACAAATAATGCTTTATATTGTAAATATAACTAATTCTGTCAGAATCCAGGGCTAGAAATGCACAAATAACTACCCTAGCACCTAGGTCTATATCGCGCTTGTCAGGTTAAGAGTTCCCCCGGCGGACTGCGGGGAGACTCTTAAGAGTCAGAGAAAAAAAAAATCAACTTTTGACATCGAAAAAAAAAAAAAAAAAAAAAAAAAATTTGTATTTTTTTATTTTTTTTGGCCCCTGGGCCATGCAAAATCTCAGTCCTCTACCTCCCCTCCTTCCCCACTTTCCTCCTCGCCTTCAGTTATCACTTATTTTCCCTGTTATTCCCTTATTCTGAGGTATATTTTCGTGCTAACATTAGAAATCCGGTTGCAGGGTGTGGTCATCACTGATAGCAAGCGAATGCAAGAGAGAGAGAGAGTATCGATCGACTGTGTCTCAGTGGCCTTGGGAGAAATTGGCGGGAAAGCAGCTTGCCTCACCCATACATTATACAACTCGCGGGCTATATCTCCGATTTTGACCATCCAAATGCTGTTTTCACTCGTTTTATTGTTGTTTCAGGTTAATACCTTTATAATCAACCCATAATAGGCGCATATGGATAAGTATTAATGCTATTAATGGTACAATGAATATTTTAGTGACGGAAACACCTCAAATACCTGCTCACAGGGAGAGGTGTCTAATTACCCCCATGCGCACTTCAGAGGTTAAGAGTTTCCCCGGGCGACTGCGGGAAGACTCTTAAGAGGCTGGGGGAAAAAAAAAATCCATTTAAACCCCCCCCCCCCAAAAAATAAAATAAAAAATAAATAAATCTTTTGTTTTTTATTTTTGTTTTTTTGCCCCTGGGCCATGCCAAATATCACTCCTCCACCTCTCCTCCTTCCCCACTTTCCTCCCCTCCTTCAGTTATCACCTATTTTCCCTGTTATTCCCTTATTCTGTGGTCTATTTTCGTGCTAACATTAGCGAGTTGGTAGCAGGGCGTTGTCATCACTGTTACCAAGCGTGGGAAAGAGCGAGAGAGAGACTATTGCGTAACAGTGTCTCTCCAGACAAGGGGAGGGGAGGGAGGTTGCCTCAGCCATACATTATGTAACTCCCGGCCTGTATTGCCGATTTTGACCATCCAAACACTGTTTCCACTTGTTTTATTGTTGTAACAGGTTAATACCTTTATAATCAACCTATAATAGGCGCATATGGATAAGTATTAATGCTATTTATGGTAAAATAACGATGTTAGTGATGGGAACAGCTCAAATACGTGCGCACAGGAGTGTGGTGTCTCATATCCTCCATGCGCACGTCTTAGGTTAATGAGGTATTATAGAAGTCAATGTATGTAATGGTTGTGAAGATATTGCTTTTTAATATAAAATATCCATTACGCACTACTGCCTGGCTATATAAATGTATCCAAATATATGCCAATGTTTGCCAGGTGGGTAACCCAATGTCTGCGCCACCCTGTATGTTTACTATTACACTTTTATGCCATTCATCTGGGATTATCTCCTCTCTAATGATGGAGTTTAATGGCTCAGTGACCAATCTTACTCCTATTTCACTTAAGGTTTTCATTATCTGAGCAACAGTGCCCTGCAGTTTTCCATCCTTCAATTTATTTATTGCGCTGTTTACAACAGCTGGCGATATCATAGGGGGTAGGGGGGGCAATTATTGGCTTTTCATTACTAAGCTGCTCTGTTTTCTACTCAAACTCCATGTTGGTTAATCGTCCGTAATGTACTTTCCAAGCATTTTATATTTCTTCATCAGCATAATCAATTGTCCCATTATCATTCCTCTCACACTGTTCTCATACAACATCTCTACTGTCATCCTTAACTTGCCTAACTAATTTGAAGATCTCATTGGGGTTTTCTTTGTTACACACTTGGTCAATGACCAAGTCCTGTATAATTTTCTTTGCCTTTAAAGCATTTTTTGTCTCGTGGGCATAATTTTTCCTTAACAAGCTTTGTGTATGAACTGTATTGATGAAATGTATGTCTTCCACAGGGCTTGAACTATCAGTATACATACAGCATGAATGCCCTACTACTGATTCTACCCATATGGCTGTGTTTTGACTGGTCCATGGGCTGTGTGCCAGTTATTATAAGCTTTGGTGACCCCAGACTGCTGATTCTGCCTGTATTGTGGGTTGCCTTTTTCATGCTGCTGCGACGGGGGATTACACAAGCCAGAGCAAGTCACACATCCAGGTACCATGATTTATTTATTGATTGTTGTCTCCTGTTTTTTTCGTCTGTATAGATTTCCGTCTTTCATATTAAACTTACAGATAGAAACATCCTGTATAATGTTTCTCATACAGTATAGATCTTTTTTATTATTATTATTATTATTATTTTTTTTTTTTAACCTGATAAATTTACACTTGTTCACTTTGAGCTTGAAAACTCTACTTGGAGCTGATTGGCCGTTGGTACTGTGTCCAATCAACATATTGAAGTTGCAAAAGCAAACAAAAGAAATATATTACATACAGTAGTACCATCAGCCAATCAGCTTAGAATACAAATCTGTAGCCCAAAGTGATCAAGTGCAAATTCCCCAAGTTAAACAAAAAAAAGTAGACTATACAGGTAGTGAGTTAAAGGCTGAAGATGAGCTACCATATCCAGGGTTATTGATATGTAGGTGACTGGCCACACACCTTCCTATAACATAACGATATGCTGTCAAAAACTCGACAGGGTCCTCAGAGGATCGACCTTGATACAGTAGTTATAGCACTGAGCCGTCCTTCACAAGTGTATTAAATAACTAGGCCTAGAGCTACTGCTGAGTCCCGGTAAATTATATAAAACTCTGGCTAAGATCATTTAAATTATATAAAATTCTGGCCAAGATAATTGTCTCTAACCTAATAAGAAACAACAATTTAATTTTGGATCTTTAAAAGCTTTTGATCATATCTCCCACACATATTTAAGGGACAATAAAATCAGAACCCTGAATGCAGACTACAGTAACGAAAGCTTAATTACTAAAGACATATTATCCATTGATGCCACGGGTCATGACATCGTTGGTAGCGCGTTTGACTGCTGATCGAAGGGTCGGCAGTGCCATTGGTAGACGGCAAGAGTTTGGGCAGCTAGGTATAGCGATTCGTGGCAAATCTCTAGTGAAGTCCCTGTAACAAGGGCACGCACTAGCCCTGTCAATCAAGGGAGTGCACAGCATTAAAAACTGCATCTAAATGCATCTAATGTGAAGTATTCAGTCATCCTAGCAATATTCCATGAAGTTGTGGATATCTCTTAAACACAAGCTGTCCTTTTAATTGTGTGACAATCCTCCCTCATAAACTACCTGTACTCTCTTTTAATTTAATGCTTATCCGTTAGCACGTTAAGCGGATTGTAAATTTATAGTATCTAAACACTTTATAATAATGATTATTAGTTATACTAATTGATGCATGTACAGTATGTACACTTGGAGAGAAGTATACTGTATATTATACTTGAACAATATCTTTGATACACCTAAACTATACAATAACTTTAAACAACATAGATTGCATATTAGTTGAGTTTTACTAGTTGATAATAATTGTCTTGCTTTAATTATGTTTTAATATTATTAACTACAGATATTTATGTTTTCTTTTCCACTTAATTTATTTTAGGACTTTTGTAGTGTATAACAAGTAGATGTACACATATCAGAACACCAATTTATTTGTCAGGTGTGTTCTGATGGGATTGGCTCTGGGTATTGTACCCTTCCTCCCGGCGTCAAATCTCTTCTTCCGTGTGGGGTTTGTGATCGCCGAGCGCGTGTTGTACCTCCCCGTGGCTGGCTTCTGTGTCCTGGTGGTCACGGGCATGAGGGAACTCAGTGCTGCCGGATACGTTAGTAAGGTATGCTATCACATTTAACACACACACCATACACACCTTCAACACAATTATTTGAAACGCAGAAAAAAAACACATCCCTAAAGGTAACAGGCAGCGACACAACCCCAACTTTACACCAGAAATTAAAGACCTCATCAGACAGCGCAACACACTAAAACACATCCCGAACACCCTCCACACAGGACACTACAACAAATACAAGCACTAAACACGCAAATTAACACAACAAACATTAAACCAAACCGATAACCTCATCATCCTTAACGACATCCATCAACATAACCATATTCCTCACCAAGCCCTCTATAACCCATCATCTCCAGACATCACCTTTTGCTCCCCAGAACTCGCCCCCACAACATCCTGGAGGGTGGTCAGAACCTTAGGCTCTGACCACCTCCCGATCATTATCACCACCAAAACCAGACTCACCCCAGCTAGCCACAAACACACATACACCAATTATAAAAGAGCTAACTGGGAAGCATTCACAAATGAGACAGAACAACACTTCACAACTCTAAACAGTACACCCATCACTAACATCAACAATGCTGTACACATACTCAATAAAACTATCCAAAACGCTGACAAGAAACACATTCCAAGAGGTAACAGAAAAAGACACAACCCCAACTTCACACCAGAAATTCAAAACCTCATCAGACAACGCGACATACTGAAACACTCCCCAGCACCCCACACACAAGACATCACACAACAAATTCAAGCACTCAACACCCAAACTAACAACAAAATACAAGAACAACAAAAACTAAATTGGAATAACTTCCTACAAACACTTGATCACAAAACAAACCCCAAAAAACTCTACAAAACACTAAACAGCATCACACTTTCCAACAGCAACACAACACAATCACATGCTGCAATCACAACAACAGACTCTACTCCTTCATGTAAACAACAAGCAAACACTCTCATCAATCACTTCTCACATGTCAGCCACCTAAAACCTCACAAAGACGACCGACGTGTCATCCGACGTAAGAGACAATTCCCCACAGACCCTGACTATACACCCTTCACCAATCACCAGACAAAGCATATCATCAACAATCTCAAGCACTCACCCGCCTGTGGCCTAGACAACATAAGCAACATACACCTCAGACACCTGGGACCACAAGGCATACAAGCACTCACTAACATATCAAACTACAGCTATTCACACAACACAATACCAGACATTTGGAAGCATGGTATCATCATCACATTCCCCAAACCCAACAAAGACCCCACGCTACCCTCCTCGCACCGCCCCATCACACTCCTTTGCTCCGAAGTCATGGAACGCCTAGTATTACAACTAATTACACCTGACCTACCCCTAGCTCCAACACAACATGGCTTTAGGCCACTGCACTCCACAAACACTCTTCTCACAGACCTTACACAAAGAGCTTTCGACGGCATCAACTCAGCTAGACCACCACACAGATCACTATTAGCCACACTCGACATTAGTAATGCCTTCGATGCCATCCCCCGCCACAACCTAACAAACAAAATCTACAACACAAACATGCACAACAACACAAAAAGGTGGCTGGCCAACTTCCTAGCAGGCAGATGTGCACACATATCTTTTGCCGGTCAGTCATCTAAAATCAGAAACTTTCCAAACGGAGTCCCACAAGGATCCGTCCTATCGCCCGCACTCTTCAATCTGTACATGCACGATATAACTACACCCAATACGCCCCAAATAAACTTAGCCTCCTATGCAGATGACATAACACTCACATGCACACACCATGACCCAAAAAGAGCAACAGATCTCCTTCAACCCTATCTCAACACACTACATGGCTGGTGCACTACAAACAGACTTAATCTAGCCCCAGCCAAATCCACCGCAACCCTGCTCACAAGTTGGACAGGAGAACACGAATACATCCCTCAACTCACCATAAACAACACACCCCTAACACATACACACACACCCAAAATCCTAGGAGTAACATATGATACTCATATGACATTCAAACAGCACACCACAAACATTAAAAAGAAACTGACACCCAGACTTAACGCCCTCAGGTCACTTGCTCACACAAAATTTGGACACAACAAAGAAACTACCACCACAGTATATAAACAATACATAAGATCAGTGATGGAATACGCAAGCCCAGCCTGGGCTTCTAACCTAGCTGAAACACATCATAAGACCTTACAGACTATTCAAAACAAAGCCCTGAAGATCAGTACAGCCTGCACAGCTACTGCACCCACAGATCACCTACATTAAGAAACCAAAATCCTCAAAGTCAAAGACCATCTGGACATGAGAGGCACTCAATTCCTGGCAGCAGCCTCCACGAACCAAGACCACCCACTAAACTACATGGCAACACACCCACAGACACCAAGAAATATCAAAACAACACCCAGCACACGGTATCACACACAATTATTGTCCTCTCTCTCTCCCTGCCCACCCCGAACCAACTTCCAGAAGCACATCCATACTCATATCTCTCACCGATCCATCCACTCACTCACAGACAACACGCAGCTGCATGCACGACCTCCCGAAATCCATCCTTCCGAATCCTCCCTTCCTCGCGAGGACAGAGTCCACCTGGCCAGGCTGAGATGCGGACACCATCCAGCTCTCCTGAGCTATCAGAATAGACTGGATGACTCCGTTGTCGACGCCTGCCCGGGATGTAACACAGCACCCCATACCATTAAACACATCATAGAAGACTGCATTTCACACAACCACTTATGCCAACAACACAATCTACACTCAATGAGAGCTCTGTGGGAAAGCCCGATCGTGGCCATGGCCTTCCTCAGGGACTCGGGGCTGTTCGGCCAGGCAGCTTAGGGAACAACAACAACAACAACAACAACAAACATTAAATTGGAATTGTTACCTACAAACACTTGATCACAAAACAAAAACCAGCCAACTCTACAAAACACTAAATGGCATAACAATCAATCTCCGATAGCAACACAACACAATCACATGCTACCATCACAACAATAGACACCATACCTTCAAACAAATAACAAGCAAATATTTTTCTTAATTACTCCTCACATGTCAGCCACCTAAACCCCCACCATGACAATCGACGAGTCATCCAACGAAAGTGACAATTCCCCACAGATCCGGACTGTATACACCCTTCATTAACAGTCAGACGAAGCACATCATCAACAACCTCAACCACTCATCCGACTGTGGCCCAGACAATGTAAGTAACATACACCTTAGACACCTGGGACCACAAGGCATTCAAGCACTCCCCAACATATCAAACTACAGCTATTCACACAACTCATTACCCAACATCTGGAAGTATGGTACCATCATCACAATCCCCAAACCCAATAAATACCCCACGCTACCCTATTCACACCACCCCATCACTCCTCTGCACCCCCTCAAAATTTACCGAACACCTTATACTCCAACTAACCACACCTCACATTCCCCTTGCTACATCACAACACGACTTTAGGCCACTACGCTCCATAAACACCCCTCTTACAGACCTCACACAAAAAGTTTTTGATGGCATCAATTCAGCTAGGCCAGCACACAGACCACTTCTTGTTACAGTTGACATTAGTAAAGATTTTGATGCCATTCCCCGCCTCAACCAAATAAAAACAAATCTCAACACAAGCATGCACAATAACACAAAAAGATGGCTGGCCAACCATCTTGCAGGCAGATGTGCTCATGTAACATTTGCTGGCCAATCAATGAACTCCAGAAATTTTACAAACGGAGTCTCTCTGGGATCCGTCTTGTCACCAACACTCTTGAACCTACAGTCAGGTCTTGATATACACGGTTAATTCGTACCCTGTACGTACAGTGTATATCAAAACCGTGTTTTAGAAATAACAGGCCTTATGGGAATAAATTATTTCGTTCCAGCCACTTTCCCAAAGTCCCCCTTTTGGCCCTTTTTGCCTACCTTCAGCCGACTTATATTACATTATACCACCAACATCATATATGACATAACATAGAATACATTAAGCATCAATAAGAACTGTTTTGGACCTGTTACTGACTTATTTGTGTGAATAGACGTGTTGAGGTTCGGTAGATATCCCCGCCGCTGTACTCCCTCCCCGCCCCGTCCCGGCCTCATCCCCGACCCCGTTACTGTGATGATGTTGATAAGCCTTGTGCTACAGCTAGCACATCGGCCCCCTCCAGGTTCCCAGGCATGTTAATCGTCCTCATTGAAACCAGATAACACAGAAATATTGTCCATCATATCATTATCATCATCAGACTGGTTGTCACTATCGGGGACGCTCCCTCCCTCCCCCTCTCTTTTATTAGGCTATGGTTCAATAGACCAGAAAGTAGAGAAGAAGGTATAACCCTATTGATTATGCAAAACTTTTGAACACACTTAAAAGTGTATGTTATTTGGTCTTTATATTATCTGTGAATAATTTCCGATATGATGGAATTAAAGAAAACATTTTCCCACCAACTCATAATCAGCAAAAATTACACAAATGTCAATTAAAAACATGTTACAATATTTCCCAATCAATTTGTGTAGACACACTTTCAAGGTGAAAATAAACCGTGGAAAAAAACCAATAAATAAATAAAATTAAATCTCCCGACGCTCGGAACCTCGCGCCTATTTGCAGGGAAGACGGGGGAATATTTTTTGTTGACTGTATCTTATTTCTTGTTTATCTATGTGCTGGAAGGATGTTATATTTTTCAATTTCATCGCATTAGAAATTATTCATAGATTACAAAAAGTCCAAATAAGACATAGTTATGTTAATGTATTAAGCAGTTAGATAGATGCATTAGAGAGATAGATAGATAGAGAGAGAGAGTTGCAGAGGGGGAAGTGATCGATAACATACAAACTATTATGAGACATGAAACGGACTAAAGTTTCTGAAAAGACAGAGGAGACATTTTTATTGACTCTTTTTCATTTTATTATTTGTGTGTTTGAAGGATAATATTGTTTTCAATTCCATCGCATTAGAAATGATTCATAGATTACAAAAAGTCCAAATAAGACAGTTATGTTAATGTATAAAAGATATATATAGATAATGTATAGAGAGAGAGATAGATAGAGAGAGATAGTTGCTAGAGGCAAATGATCGATAACATACAAAATTATATGAGATGGATTTTAAGTTTCTGAAAAGACAAAGGAGATATTTTTATTGACTCTTTTTAATTTTATTATTTGTGTGTTGGAAGGGTAATATTGTTTTCAATTCCCTGTATTAGAAATGATAAATAGATTAAAAAAATACCAAATAAGACAGTTATATTTATGTACAGTATAAGGGAGATAGATGCATTAAATAGATAGACAGACAGACATTTGATGCATAAATAACATTCTTAATCTTTAAATAAAATAATAAAACAAATTAAAATAAAAAACATTTGATGCATAAATACCATTCTTAACCCTCCAGCCCCGGCTATGTATTCCAAAAACCCGGGGGTTTTGGCCGAAAAACGTCTACGCCTAGGCTACCGTATCTTAATTATTTTGACTGCTTCCGCATTCCCGTGCATTCCCAAGCGTAGATGTGTTTCGTACCTGTAGAATGGCGTTAAGTAGAGCTCTCTTAAGTTCAGTTGTGATGACGATTTCATTTGAGATAACTTTGTGGCAAAAACAGCCACTTTACACTACTTTTCGCTACTTAACAATAACATACAGGCACACACGAACAAGCGACGCACTCCTTGTGGTCGGAGATGCGCAGCGTCGGTCCAGCCGGCTGTTGTTTACATGCGTCGGACGGACGCCTCGCACACCAAGCTTACAGGCTTTCAAGCTGCCGGAGCCTCAGAGCCCTACCGGGTAGCGCAGGGTGTGTTTTTTATGGGTTTCTCAGAGCCCAACCGGGTCTGGAGAGTTAATACTAAAAAAAAAAAAAAAAAAACTAGGCTTGGGCCGCCACCCGTATATGATCCCGACTTTTCCGTGTTGTTGGCCGACTTTGGAACTTTTGAGGTTACCGTGTCCAAACGAAACCGTGTATATAAAACCCGTGTATATCGAGACCTGACTGTATAAGTATATGTGCACGACCTACCTACCCCGCACACCCCAGGTACACACCCAGTTATGCACAAGACATAACACTCACATGTACACATCGAGACGCAAACACAGCCGCACAACTCCTTCAACCGTACCTCAATACACTATACGACTGGTTCACTTCAAACAGACTCAAACTAGCCCCAGCCAATTCTACAGCGACCCTTCTCACAAACTGGACAGCAGAATACTACCATATCTATCACTTCACCTTAACCAACATCCCCATTGTTGGTGTGACGTCACGGGAAGGTGCGCAATGTAGTGGGTCCACGCCCACGCCGACACTGACGCCGACGATGTGGCTGGGCGCGCAATGTGATGGGCCCATGTCGACGCCGACGCCGACGCCTACGATGTTGCTGGGTTGGCGGACCCGCGCACTTCAACAACGGAAGTCAGTGAATGAGGTTGTGCGACACTGGTAGCAGAGCGCAGTTAATTCGGACCGTAGTTCGAACATAATGGCGTCGTGTTCAACTAAGTGGCCTCCAAAACTTGAAAGTGACTGTGTTTATGAAAATTGAAAGAAGGACATAGGCATTTGGTGTAATTTGACGGATTTACCAAAGAAGAAACAAGCGCTTGCCATCCACCTTTCGTTATCAGGAAGGGCGAGGGTTGCGTCATCGGAAATTGAAGCCGATGTTTTGAAGCAAGATAATGGTGTCGAGCAGTATTGGCAAAGTTGGACGATTTATTCCTCGTGGACAAGGGACGTCGGCAGTTTGCAGCTTTTCATGAGTTGTATAACCTCGGACGAAATGGGAATACGAATACTCGGGAGTTTGTGGCTGAATTTGAACATACAGTACAGTATTTATTTCAGTTTTAAGAAGCAAGGCATGGATCTGCCGAATGGTGTGAGGGCTTTTATGCTGCTGGCTTCATGTAAACTGTCTGATGGTGAGCAACAACTAGTTATGTCCGCAATAAATGAGGTGACCTATGAGAATATGAAATCGGCCCTGAATCGTATATTTGCTGGTGGAATTGGCGGTCAGAATAAGGCATCATTGCCTGTTAGTGAGGTGAAGAGTGAACCTGTTTTTTGGAGTGACGAGGGTGGGAGTGAGGAGACCCTTTATGTTAGAGGACGAGGGCGAACACGGTCTCGGGTGGTGTAATACGTGGTCGAGATCGTGGAGCCAGCCGATATTCAACCGGATATGCCAGAGCCTCCCCACGTTCATCCACTGGTAGGAGGCAGAACCAACTAGGACCTGATGGTAAAGTATCAAGATGTTTAATATGCGATTCTCGATTCCATTGGGCACGTGATTGTCCAGATGCATACGAAAATGACGGCAGGAATGAATATGGTTCTGAAACAGTACATCTGTCATTTATGGGCTATGCAGGTGATGAAGCGAATGGAAGTAAATTACAGACATTGGTAAAGGAATCTAAGGGATGCGCTGTTCTAGACACTGGGTGTTCTAAAACTATGCGGAGTGGGGTGGATTAATCGCTATCTAGGTGATTTGAGTGATTATGAGCGTGAGGCTGTTATTGAGGATAAGTCGTCCTCGACGTTTACTTTCGCTGATGGTGTCACGGTTTCTTCGCTCAAACGTGTTACTCTGCCTTGCTACATTGGAAATATGCGTGCTACCATAGTGACAAATGTTGCGGACTGCAATATTCCCTTGCTGCTGAGCAAATGTTCCATGAAGAGGGCAAAGATGTTGATGAATTTTGAAAGTGATCAGGTCAAAATTTGTGGAACGGTAGTTGATTTGAAGTCCTCATCTTCGGGCCATTACCTGCTTCCGATCTCCGTATGACTAGGCCGGGGGTTAGGTGGGGCTATTACACTGGCAACTCTTAAGACTGACTTGGGGAAAACAGCCTTAAAACTTCACAGACAATTTGGAGACCCTATGTCAGCGAAGCTAATTAAACTGGTTACAGATGCAGGTATTAAAAGTTTGGGACTGGTGAGGGCCATCAAAAAGGTGTCTGATGCATGTACGGTCTGTGAGAAGTTTAAGAGAGCCAAGCCCCGACCCGTTGTCTGTCTGCCCATGGCATCCAGATTTAATGAGGCTGTAGCCATGGATTTGAAGGTTTGGGGGAGGCGTTATTTCTTAGTCCTTGTTGATTTGGCAACTCGGTTTTGCACTGCGACAGTTATAGGGGACAAGTCTGCGGCCACCATCATCAAAGGAGTATTCCGGAGCTGGATTGGTATGTTTGGTGCACCAAGGAAATTTCTCTCTGATAATGGTTGTGAATTCAACAATGCTGAGATGCGAGAGTTGGGTGAGGCCTTCAACATCAAGATCATGACAACGTCTGCAGAGAGTCCATGGAGCAATGGGGCCTGTGAATGTCAAAATGCGGTGATTGGTGACATTGTTAGGAAGATAATGGCTGATAGCCGTTGTTACTTGGATGTGGCCTTGGCTTGGGCGGTATCGGCGAGAAATGCTCTCACCAATTTTGCGGGGTATTCTCCTAATCAGCTTGTTTTTGGTCTAAACCCTGGCCTGCCGAACGTGTGCGAGAACGATCTTCCAGCCTTGAAACTTCCATCAACATCTGAAATTGTAAGGGTCAATCTGAACGCTCTTCATTTGGCATGACAGGAATTCATCAAGGCTGAATTAAGTGAACGTCTGTCCAGGGCTCTGCGGCACAACATACGTTCGAGTGATTTGAACGACATTAGTAATGGCGACGAAGTCTTCTACAAAAGGAATGACAGTCATGAGTGGTATGGTCCCGGAATTGTGATAGGCAGAGATGGAAAAAAAAATTTGGTGAGACACGGCGGTGTCTACGTGAGAGTGCATGTGTACTTACACTAGTTGTACTTACACTAGCTGTATTTGCGGGAGTGAGCATGCTCGTTAATTCCCGCCTCCTAAGATATGTTTGTCATACCGTGCTTTGAAACTATGCACTGATGGTGCAGACACTACTTCGGCTGGCAATTTGTTCCACCCACTAATCGAGTTGGTAGGAAATCTTTTACTTTTCAGATCAGATTTACTATTAGGCACTTTCAGTTTGTAGCTGTGACCTCTTGTTCTCTCACCTCCATCCCTCTCTATGAAGTTTTCTTGGTCGATTTTGTCAATACCTCTAACACATTTGTATATCTGAATTTGCTGTCCTCGTTTCCTTCTCTGCTCCAGTGTAGGTAGATTCAATCTCTCGAGCCTCTCTTGGTACTCCAAATTTTCCAAACCTGGGATCATCCTCGTAGCTGCTCTCTGTACCCTATCAATTTTGTGGATATGTTTCTTCATGTGAGGGGACCACACTACAGATGCATATTCCATCCTGGGTCTTATTATTGCCGTTATTATTTGTTTCATGGTGTTTTCATTAAGATAATTGAAAGACATCCTGATATTTGCCAATAGTGCTAGTGATTCTCTCACTATCTTATTTACGTGGCTTTCTGGAGACATGTTATCCTTAAATTCTATCCCCAAGTCTTTTTCTTTTTCTGCTTTGGGAATCACTTCGTTTCCTAGTTTATAATCTTTTCTAGGTCTGTACTTGCTTTTACCCATTTCTAGAGTCTTACATTTCCCTGCATTGAACTCCATATTCCATTTGATGCTCCATTCATGGATTTTTTGTAAATCTGCTTGGAGGTCAAGGCAATCCTCCTGGGTTCTGATCGTTTTAAGCAGCTTAGCATCGTCCGCAAACATTCTCATGTAGCTTGTTGGTCCCTCAGGTAAGTAATTTACAAATATTAGAAACATGATTGGGGCTAAGACAGATCCTTGTGGTACTCCACTCGTAATTTGAGTCCAGTTTGACGATTTCCCCCTTACTGTTGTTCTCATCTGTCTTCCGCTAAGGTAGCTCTCCATCCATTTCAGCAGTTTGTGTCCTACTTTTCCCTCATGTTTTAATTTCCACAGCAATCTCTTGTGTGGAACTTTGTCAAATACATACATACATAACATTTTAAGACTGAGTGTTCCACACATAAGTGCAGTTTCAGTCTCTTGTCCTAATGGCGGCGTTCCAGGCAACCCTGTTAAGGGCTGCTTCACTTGTCAAGTTCTTGGATTTGAGATCGGCGCGTATAGTCCGATCCCAGGTCTTCCTCGGTCCACCCCTTGGTGCAGCTCCCTCCACAATCACAGACCTGCATTTTGTCACCCAATTTTGTTCATCCATTCTCTCCACATGTCCATACCATCCCAGTCTACTTGTACGCATCACCTCGCTAATACTCTTTATACCTAAACGTCTCCTCAGCTCAACATTTGTTATTCTATCCTGTAGCCTGGCCCCACACATCCATCTCACCATTCTCATCTCATTACGCTCCATTCTGTTGACATCCTCTACTTTAACGGCCCATGTTTCTGAGGCATACGTCATTGCACTTCTAACACATGAGGCATACACCTTTCCCTTCAGGGGGAGAGGCATTCTTTTCATGGTCAGGATTGGCATCAATTCTCTGAACTTCCCCCAGCCACACCTAATTCTAGCAACAGTGGCAGCCTCGGCCCCACCACCGGCAGAGATGGTATCTCCTAGGTAACAAAACTTGTTCACCAGCTCCAAAGACTCATTTCCAAAATTCACAGCCACAGGATCATCACTTAACACAAGCTCGCCTTTGCACACTACGCACTCAAATTTCTCTATTTCTGACTTATCCTTCGGCAGGGGCCCCTTTATTCTACTACAGCGCTTACTTCCATGGTGTACCCAACATCGACAGATGCTACATTGAATTGAGTTAACGCCCACTCCCTTTCCACACACTGCACATGGGTATGCACCGCTCTTTTCCACATTGCCTCGTCTCAAACTACAATGCATAACCTTGGTTTTGTTAATATTGACTCTTAAACCCTTGCTCGCCATGCCCTCTCTCCACTTTCTGAATTTGGCCTCAGCATCCTGCATACTGTCAGCTATTAGGACTAAATCGTCTGCATAAAACAGTTCCAACGGGAGTCCGCCTCTAAAAAACTCTAGACAGCGCCTCCAAGACCATAATAAAGAGGAGGGGGCTTAACACTGAACCCTGATGGACTCCAACACGGACTGCGAATTCATCACTCAGTACACCTTTCACCCTCACCGAACTTCGCGAATCCTCATACATCTTCATTATCACACGCACCAGCCACTCTTCCACACCAAGTTTCCTCATAGCCCACTGTACAACATCTCTAGGTACCCTATCAAAGGCCTTCTCCAGGTCCACAAACACAAAGTAAAGATCCCTGCCTTTTAGTAGGTATCTTTCCTGCATCTGCCTGACTATGAAGATAGCATCGGTTGTACCACGTCCTGGCATAAAACCAAACTGCATATCATCAATAGAGATGCTTTGCCTGATCAAACCCTCAAGGACTCTCTCACAGACCTTCATGATTTGGTCAAGCATTTTCAGGCCCCTATAATTTCCTCTATCTAGCGCATCCCCTTTTCCTTTGTATATATTTACTATTACACTTTTGAGCCAATCCTCTGGGATTTTCTCATCTTTAATAATGGTGTTTATCAACTCAGTGACTAAGTTTACACCAATCTCCCCTGAGGCTTTTATCATCTCAGCGACAATGTCGGAGCAACCTGGAGCTTTACCGTCCTTCATTTTATTGATTGCGTCGCTCACTACAGCTGGTGCTATCAAAGGAGGGGGCCCAGATATTGGTTTTTCGATACTAAGCTGTTCCTTTAAATGCCTTTTTAAAGTCTAGGTAGGCACAGTCTACCCATCCTTCCCTCTGGTCCACTGTGTCTATTACTCTAGAGTAAAAACTCAACAAGTTGCTTACACATGATCTGCCTCCTCTGAATCCAAATTGTCGGTCAGTAATTAATCTTTTGGATTCCAGGTAGTTCACCCATTTGTCCCTTATTAGTCCTTCCAGAATCTTCATGAGGATGCTCAATAGTGATACAGGTCTATAGTTCAGTGGTTTATCTCTGCTTCCTCCCTTAAATATAGGAATAATGTTTGCTCTTTTCCATTCTGTAGGTACTATCCCTGTGTCCAATGATTTGGTCATTATATCCTATAATGGTATACTCAGTTCCTTGGCATTTTCTTTAATAATCCAGCCTGATACTCCGTCCGGTCCGGCGTCTTTGTTTGGATCCACCTTACTCATTACGTCTATGAGCTCTGCTCTGTTAAATGTGACTTCCGGCATTTCCTCTGTACCTATCTCATTGGTTTCTGGTGCAATGAATTCTCCTTCTTTTGTAAATACTGATGCAACATTTCTATTTAGTTCTTCCGCAATTTCTGTATCCTCTTCTATGATTCTGTTTCCACTTTTAATCTTTACGATTGTGGCTTTTATCTTCCTTTTGCCGTTTACAAACTTGAATTTTTTTTTTGGATTCTTTTCATAGTTCTCCACTATCCCTTTCTCATGGTTTGCCTCTGACCTCCTCCTCATTTCTGTGTATTTGTTTCTCTCCTCTTTATACTTTTGCCTGTTATCTTCCGAATCCCAGTTTCTCATCTTTTTCCAGGCTTTGTTTTTTGCTTCCTGTGCTTGCCTACATTCGCGGTTAAACCATTCTTTGCGATTTCCTTTTTTTCTGTTATTAATGTACTTTGGGACAAAAGTTTTTATACCAGTATCATAGATCTCCATGAATGCCTTGAGTTTTTTATCTACCTCACTTTCAGATAACACCTGATCTCAATTTTGTGACTTGAAAAAATCCCGTAGTCCTGCGAAATCGGTTCTGGAATACATCCAGTGATTTTCCTTGTGCTTTTCCCTTTCCTTGGGTAGATTATGCTTCAATAGTAGGTCTATGTCGAGAACTGCATGGTCGCTTTTTCCTAGTGGGCATAGGTACTGAATACTTTGAACCTACTCCTCCCTTCTTGTGAAAAGAAGGTCCAATCTAGCTGGTTGATCACTTCCCCTTACTTTTGTTGACTCTTTTACATGTTGGTATATAGAATTTTCCATGGCCATACTTAAAAATTCATAGCCCCAACTTTCCTCACCTGTTCCGGGTTCAAGTTCTTCCCAATTCACTTCCTTGCAGTTAAAGTCCCCACACATGACTATTTCATCCTTTGAAGCTAAGATATTTTCTAGCACACTAATTGTTTCCTTACGCATTAGGCTATGCTCCTCCTTACTCCATGTCTTCGTCTTGGGAGGTACATACGCTACTATCACCACTATTTTTTCGTTTCCACCAATTTCTAGTGCTAAAACTTCTGCTGTTGAAGTTTCTAGTTTTATCTCAGACACAATCAAATCTTTCCTAGTAATGATGCACACTCCACCTCCATGTCAAAATTTTCTGTCCCTCCTCCAAATCCTGTATTCAGACCATCCTAGCAGACTTATATCAAGTTCCTCTCTTAGTTTTGTCTCAGTGAGACATACTATTTCTGGTTTCTTATTCTGTGTCGTCTGTTGCACGCTCCGGAGCGGGATATTGCAATTGGGGGCCATGAGAACATTGAAAGTGTCAGCAGTGATGGGAGTGATGAAGTCCAGGATAGGCCTACTGATGATCAAGATGACGATTCGGAAAATGATGAGATTCCGGTTGAACAGCCTCATGTTGAGCCTCCCGATGGTGAAAATCTAGATGAAAAGCCTCCCACAGTATCTATTGGTCAACATATTAAAGGAATACACTCAGAAAGTGGAGAATTAATATCTGGGAGGATTGTGAGTCGGGCGGGTAAAGCCACTGGGAAATACAGACACTGCTACAATTTGAAGAAGGACTCTGATGGAAACATTGGTTGGGTGGATTTGCAGAAAGATTTTAGCTCGTGGGAAGCGATTGATGATGAAGTGGAGATGCTTGTCCTTTTCAACTCTGAGCATGTAATATGTGCCAAGGAAATTACAAACTGGCAAGACAATAATGTGTATGAGGAAGTAGAGGATGTCAGACAAGATGCCATATCAGTTCGATGGGTTGTGACAGAGAAAATGAAGAATGGAAAGCCGTTTGTTAAAGCCCGTTTAGTCGCCAGAGGTTTTGAGGAAGACACAGTGAGCCTCCGGAAAGATTCCCCGACATGCTCGAAGGAAGCAGTGCGTTTGGCACTTTCTTTGGCCTCCACCAATCGATGGGATTGTCACGCTATGGACGTGAAGGCTGCCTACCTGCAAGGTCATGACATCGAGAGAGTTGTTCATCTACGTCCTCCGCCGGAATATGCTAACGGCAAGCTGTGGCGTTTGAAGAAAACGGTTTATGGCCTTTGTGATGCTGCTAGGCATTGGTATCTGCGTGTAAGGGATCAGTTGTTGGATCTCGGAGCCAAAGTATCATCATTGGATTCAGCGCTGTTCTCTTGGAGCAATGATGGTAAACTCGGAGGCCTTGTATGCGTTTATGTCAATGACTTTCTGTGGGCTGGTACACTGGAGTTTGAGCAGAAAGTGATAGACCGTTTAAGTCAAATATTTCGCGTCGGTAGTTCGGAATCTAAAACCTTCAAGTACGTGGGTCTAAAATGTGGTCTCCAACACTGATGGTAGCATAACGCTTGACCAATGTCAGTACGCTTCGTCTCTGAAACCAGTTACACTGAGCAGACATCGTACAACAGTGAAATCAGGAGAGCTGTCTGAATCTGAAAAATCTGAGTACCGAGCTTTGATAGGGTAACTCAATTGGATTGCCACACACACTCGGCCGGATATTGCATTTGATGTGTGTGAATTGAGTGTGAATAACAACCAAGCCACCGTAGCTGATTTGCTTAGGCTTAATAAGGTGATCACAAGGGTCAAGACCGACAACATGAAGCTATACATTCCGAGGATGGCGCCGCTCGACGACTTGTTATATGGAATGTTTTTCGGATGCCTCATTTGCCAACCTTGTGGGCAATGGATCTCAAGGAGGTATGGTGATCTTCCTACGGGATGCGGGTGAGGCAAGATGTCCCCTATTCTGGCAGACTAGAAAGATCAGACGGGTCGTCAAATCTACAGTACACTATCTGCGGAGACATTGGCGCTGCTTGAGTGTGTTGAGGCTGCTGTATATCTCGCCAACATATTGCAAGAGGTTTCTGGATGTGGAAAAATCAGGATAAAGTGTTTCGTCGACAACAAGAGTCTGGTGGATGCCCTCTACTCCTGTAAGAACGTAGAAGACAGGAGATTGCGTATTGATATTTCTGTATTACGGGACATGTTAGAACGGGGGAGATCTTGGGTGTATACTTCACTACAATTGGCTGACTGTCTTACCAAGAAAGGTGCCTCGACCGAACGGCTGCGTGCAGCAGTCGGCCAATACTAGAAGATTTATGATTTACTCCAAGGGATATCACATATCTGTATGTGGCAATTAACTGGGTCATTGATGGTTCGGTACTTAACCCTCCAGCCCCGGCTATGTATTATATATATATTCCTCGAAACCCGGGTGTTTTGGCCGAAAAACGTCTAGGCTAGGCTACCGTATATTCGTTAATCAGACTGCTTCCCGCATTCCCGCGCATCCCCAAGCGTAGCTGTGTTATTTACCTGTAGAATGGCATTAAGTAGAGCTCTCTAAGTCAACTGGTTGAGCTGTGATGATGATTTCATTGGAGATAACTTTATGGCCAAAACAGCCACTTTACACCACTTTTCGATACTTAACAACAACATACAGGCACACACGAACAAGCGACGCTCTCCTTCTTGTGGCCGGAGATGCGGGGCGTCGGTCCAGCCGGCTGTTGTTTACATGCGTCGGACCGACGCCTCGCACACGAAGCTCACAGGCTTTCAACCACTGGGCGTTCAAGAGGCCTTCCGGGTACCTGTTATATGCTTTTTTATGGGCGTTCAAGAGGCCTTCCGTGGTGAGAGGGTTAAATGAACGTCTAAGTATTGGGTTGAACTGGGTAATTTGTGGTACTTAAACAAGAGTCTAAGTATTGGATTGATCGTCAAGAGTTCCGCCTCGTCCATGGAATTATTCGTCAAGTTAAGAAGAGAGGACGAGTGTGTTGGTGTGACGTCACGGGAAGGCGCGCAATGTAGTGGGCCCACGCCGACGCTAACACTGACGCCGACGATGTGGCTGGGCGCGCAATGTGATGGGCCCATGTCGACGCCGATGCGGACGCCTACGATGTTGCTGGGTTGGCGGACCCGCGCACTTCAACAACGGAAGTCAGTGAGTGAGGTTGTGCGACACCCATAATATTCAAACACACACTCACACACAAACAAAATCCTTGGTGTAACATACAATACATCAATGTCATATAAATAACATATTACAAGCATCAACATTAAACTGACACCAAGACTAAATGCCCTCAAGTTACTTGCCCATACAACATTCGGATATAAAAAAGAAACTACCACCACAGTATGCAAACAATATATTCGTTCAGTGATGGAATTGCTTTACCTGCTTAAGCTTCTAACCTCACTGAAACACATCCCAACACCCTACAGCCTATACAGAACACAGCCCTCAAAATAATCGCTGGCTGCACAGCTACCACACCTAGAGACCAGCTTTGCGCAGTGGCAGTATCGTAACCAATGAGGATAAGGCTCTGCACCAAGGCTCAAAACAATAAAAAATTGGTTAAAGTTTTTGCCATACCATCTTCTTCCGCACACCTCGGTTGGGCTACCCCCAAAGGGTAGCAAAGTCGCACCCCACCTGCCCGTGGTATCCTCGCAGACACCCATAGTTTCCTTTTTCCATATCTTACTTTTTCATTTTGGGTGACACAGACAGGGGTGGCGCTACCTGGGGCCTGTCCCAGGTAGTTTTCAAATTTTTTGTAATAAATAGTTTATTATTTTAACCGTAACCACTGCCATCTCAGCCCATTGCCACCATGAGTGTATGCCCTAAGTGCGACTCCCAGGTCACTAGTAAGGGGTTCAAGTGTACCAGATGCTGTTTTTGGTACCACCCCCTATGCTCTGGACTTCCTGATAGTCTCTGTAAAGACTATGCATTCTTCCAAAAAATCCATCCATTCGGATGGAGGTGGTTCTGTCACAACTGCCCCTCTGATGCCGAGAACGCATTAGTCAGCTCGCAGGCCACAACGGACCTGAAGGACGCCATAGTGAGTGAAGTCTCTGGCGCCCTTGCTGCTGTGGCAAGTCAGATTGAAAAATGGGGGACCGAATTATCAACCTTGAAACTAACGCTGCCACACCAGACATTCCCTCATTCGCCAAAATTGTCCAGCAAACATTAGAAGACAAAAAAGGAGCCTACCAAGTGCACCACAGAGGTGGTGGATGGTGGGGGGAAAAAAAAATGTCTGGGACCATCAAGTCCTAATAGTTAAGCCCAAAGATAGTACCTCTGAGCCCGCAAGCCAACCTGATACTAAGGCTATTGAGAAAGCTTTGGCTGCAATCCCAATAAATAAATGTACTATAACTGGATCAAGTGCTTTAGTAGTACGACTTCCATCAAAGAAAGCCAAAGAGGACGCAGGGAAGGCCATCAACCAGTGTCTCGGGACTGACAGCATCTTCAGTGTGTCAGAACCTAAGAAGATGCTACCAAAAATTACCCTGGTTGGTATTTCTACTGATACTGATGACGACGAGATCATCCTAAGCAAGAATCCAAGCATAAAGTCTCTGTTCGACGAGGGCCTAACTCTAAATTTAGTGTTCACTAAGCAGAAAAAGGATGCACATACAAAAACAGCAGTAGTAAAAATGTCTCCTGAAATACGCTCTTCAATTGTCAATGAGGGCAACTCTGTGTATGTTGGACTCACTAAATGTCGTGCTTACGATCGCTTCTGGGTGACGCAATGTTACCATTGTCAGGGCTTTGGTCATACTTCTGACAGGTGTACCCTGAAAGGTGAGGACCCTAAATGTAGTTTCTGCGCTGGTACTCACAGTTCAAAAGGCTGCACAAATATAGCTTCCCCTAAATGCATAAATTGTGTAAACTCCTCATCAGTCACAGAGCCACCAACTCATTTTGCTTCAAGTAGAAATTGTCCTCTTATGATAGCCCAAAGAAATAGACTTATTGAAAACACCAATTTTGTGAGTTCAAAAAACTGAAAAACGTCCCAAGGAGCCGGTTGAAACTGGGCATGCTAAATGTTCGTTCCATGCGCAACAAGATGGATTACATTGGTGAGGTCTTGGATGAGCTCGGTCTCGATATATTTTGCCTCACTGAGACCTGGTTGTTTGAGTCAGATCTAAATATTATTCAAGCTGCATTGCCTAAAACTCATTCAATAATAAGTGTTCCTAGGTCTTGTAGTGATCATCCGGGTGGTGGAGTAGCGTTTTTATACTCTACGTCGCTATTAAATATCTCTCAGATAAGTCATAACCCAGCCCCTCTTTTTTTATGAACTGTTGGAATTGGAAATAAAAGTTTGTCAACAAATCCTAAGAATAGCAGTTATTTATAGGCCTGGCCATTGAGGAACAGATAGAGGTTTTATGGATGAGTTTGGAAAGTTTCTTGAGGAGTTTTCTGCCAAAACTGGAAGACTTGATATGTGGAGACTTTAATTACTGGATTGACAACCCTCATCTGAAACCATTTTCTTCAGAGTTCCTTGAATAGGAGTGTTCAATCTGTGGACACACTTGCCAGATGTCACCAGATTCTTTAATTTATCACAAATAAAATAATAAAATGTGAACATTGCTAATACTGTACTTACTATAGCTCTTTAGTTGTGATTTCAAAACATCAAATATAATTTTAGAATAATTTTTCCTACATTATGGTGTTTAAAACCCTCCAGCCCCGGCTACGCATTACATAAATATTCCCCGAAATCCGGGGATTTTGGCCGAAAAATGTCTACGCCTAGGCTACCGTATCTTTGTTATTCTGACTGCTTCCGCATTCCCGCGCATCCCCAAGCGTAGATGTGTTTCGTACCTGTAGAATGGCGTTAAGTAGAGCTCTCTAAGTCAACTGGTTCAGTTGTGATGATGATTTCATTGGAGATAACTTTATGGCAAAAACAGCCACTTTACACTACTTTTCGATACTTAACAATAACATACAGGCACACACGAACAAGCGACGCACTCCTTCTTGTGGCCGGAGATGCGGGGTGTCGGTCCAGCCGGCTGTTGTTTACATGCGTCGGACCGACGCCTCGCACACCAAGCTTACAGGCTTTGAGCTCATGGGTCTTTAAGAGCCCTTCCGGGTAGCTCGGGTGTGTTTTTTATGGGCGTTCAAGAGCCCTTCCGGGTCTGGAGGGTTAACTGATACATCTAATGGATATATATTTTATAAAGTACATTTCTATTTTTCATTGTAGAGTAGAATATTGTATACAGAAGATGCTGATTGGTTGTTGATTGATTTGTGTTGATAAAGTTGTGATAGCTTCATTATTCCATATATATTATTGAAACTCTAAACTTGTAAGCAATTTTAATGTTAATGTGATAATCTAAAGTGATATACGAACCCTGAGAGCTAAAATATATCACATATAACACATTAATAACATAGATATTATAAAGTGAACACAAGCGAAATACAAATTGCTAAAGCCAACAAGTAAGCGAGATTTGTAGACTGACTGAGCCTCGGCTTACATCTCACCTGCCTTAGCCAATCACAAGCCTCTGTATTTTTAACATATGCACTGGCTTCCTAACACCAGAGTAAGTCAACATGGTGGTGGTAAGTTAGAATATCAGCCCCTGATTGGCTGATAGCCTCGAGAACTCCGCTCTCTCGTCAGGCAGTCTACTCTCTCGCTTAGCGATTTTTCTCATACCTTTTTATTTTGTCTGTGTTCACTTTATAATATTTACGTTAATAGTGTATTTTATGTGACATATTTTATACCACGGTGTTTGGATATCACTCTAGAACATGACTCAATTGTTGAAAATGCTTGTAATTAAAGTATTTAACCCTTCATTGGCGGCGCGCAACTTATGTCGTGTGAAATAAATATGGACTAAGTGGCGGTTTACAACTTATGTCGTGTGCCATTTTCACCACGTAATGTTGCTGAGAGAGAGAGATGAGTGGTGGGAGGAGCATAGCAAGCGTATGACTGCTCCAGACCACCGCGGCGGACCTACTAACATGAATCCCACCCTCCTCCACCCTCATGCAGGATGGGAGATAATATAATTAGCAAGGCCGAAAAAGAAAAGGATTTAGGGTTGATTATACAAGATAACTTGTCGCCAGAGAAACATATTAACAAGCTCTTTAGCAGAATGTATGCAATGGCCAGGAATATGAAAGTTGCTCTGAACTACTTGGATGAGACCATGGTAGCGAAAATTATAAAAAGTATGATTAGACCAAGATTGGAGTATGCAGCAGTGGTGTGGTCCCCGCATCTAAAGAAGCATATTCACAAGTTAGAAAGAATCCAGAGAGCAGTTACTAGATTGGTTCCAAGTCTCAGAGAACTGCCATATGAAGGGAGGCTAGACAAATTAAATCTACCGAGTCTGAAAGAGAGGAGAGAGAGGGGAGACATGATAATGATGTACAAATGCACCCGGGGGCTGGAGAGGCTGGATAGGGAGGATATATTAATTATGGATACAGGAATAACTAGAGGCCACAGCTACAAAGTAAAAAGACCTACCTGCAAGAACGATATCAGGAAGTTTAGCTTCCCCTATAGATGTATTGACAAATGGAATGGGCTGGAGGAGGAGGTGGTGGGGGCAAGGAACATCCATATTTTCAAGAAAAAATTGGATAAAAGTAGACTGAGAGACGGGACAACACGAGCTTAGCTCAACTCCTGTAAACTACAATTAGGTAAATACTCGCTACACAGGGAATTATGTAGGGAAAGTACCTAATTACATGGTTTTTGCACTCGTGTTGCGCGATCGTTGCAAGAGAACCAGTAGTCGTACAAGGATGGTTGGGGTGTCATTGGAAAGCTCTGTTTATGCCCTTTCAGGAATAGATACTTGTTTTATGCTCTGAGTCTTATTTAGGCATGAAAATGATCACGTAAACAACCCTATTTAGGGTAAAAACACCCCGCTGGTCGCTACGGTCAAATAGACCACCTAGCCCGCTAAATAAGGGTTAAAAATGATATATGAAATAATGAAGATATCTTGATTTACTACTCATACTCTTATGCATTAGCCATTGAACAGCCTCTATAATAAATGAGCTGCTTCTCAATTCTGGCAGTCCTGTTCAGAGAAAAATAAGTAACTGAATGAAATGTCAATTTAATTATAAACGCGTTGTTTAATTTAGATACCACTATTATAAATATATCATTAGCATACAAAAGAAGGTATATCATACTGTATACTATATTTTTTGCAACCAGTATTTACCATTTTGTAATGGATTTATTTCACAACACAATATTTGTTCTTACTCTCTTATTTTAAATATACGATATAGTAGTGAGCTAAAGTAGTGTTGGAAGGAACATAATAATTGATATTGGTTCAGGAGTAATTTATCGAGAGGACTTCCCTAAGTGGTTAAGGCCCCATTAATTGCTCTTTCCATTCACATATGCATAGCCTACGTGAGTTGCAGTTGGGATGTGTGTACATGCTTAGATTGATATGCAGGATTCGAAGTTGCATAATAAATCATAGGCAGTGTCCACCAACCTTTAACTGTCTTCGTGGTGCGATGTATAAGGTGTTGATTTTCGGTGTGGGCATCCTGGGTTCGAGTCCACGGACTGCCACATTTGTTTGTAAATTTCATTAATCGATTTTAGGAGTATTGTTGGTTGTTGGAAGGAACATAATAATAAATATATAAGAGATTATTATAATATATATGAAGAATATATGAGATTATAACCGCTTGTCATAAGACTATTAACTACAGGATAAATCGACAAATAATTTAGAAACTGACACCCTTCTTAGTCTTGTTCACATTTTATTACAATAATTGGAGAATCTGGTGACATCTGGCAAGCTTGTCTACAGATTGAACACTCCTATTGACTGACCAGAATAATTTTGTAAATCACGTGTCCAACCCAACTCATATCTCAGGACACACCCTTGACTTGGTTCTATCTCCCACCGGCTGTGATGGTCTTCTGGATGTTGAGGTGGAGGTTCTGGACTCATCTATTTTTGATCATTCTTTGATTACTTTCGGCTTTGATTTCCCTAAGCCGCCCATATATGAGAAAGTAATCAGGTTTAGAAACTACAGAAATACTGACCAGAATATTGCTCGCAATGAAATAAGATAGCACCTTGCAAGTATTGATACTTCCAATCTTTCTTCAAACGAGCTGGTGGAGGTACACAATGGCGCACTTAAGTCTGTGTTTGATCAGCACTATCCGGAGGTAGAAAAGAGAATCATAGTGCGAGATGACTCACCATGGTACAGTCCTCGAGTCAAATTTCTTAGAAGAGAGCGTAGAAGAGCCGAACGTAAATGGCGGAAAAATAAAACTGATATCACATGGTTGCCATACATGTTGGCAAAAAGAGCTGTAGTCCACACAATCAAAGACAAAAAGAAAGCGTATTATCAGGGGAAAGTTGAGTCATGTGGTAGTGATCAAAAAAAGTTGGCTTCGGTTGTCAGTAGCTTACTTGGAAAAAGACACGTGAACGCAAGACCTTCTGCATCTGATGCGGAGTTAGCTGCGGACTTTGTCAAACATTTTTACTAGCAAGATAACTCGGATGAGACATGAACTGGATGAAGGCCCTTCTAATGAAGAATATTCAATTGTACCCTAACCACGACATACTCCTAATAGTGTCCTCTCATCATTCCATCCGGTGGAGGCTGATGTTGTTTCATCCCATATAAGAAACCTTAATAAAACATTTTGTCCATTGGATCCTATAAATGTTTCCAATCTACCTGGTGTATATGATCATGCAGTGGAGCTTATTTCCAAAATAGTTAACAAATCTTTCTCCGAAGGCAACTTCCCAGTGTCTGAAAAACATGCCTTGCTCCGGCCTATCCTTAACCTGACAAGCGCGATATAGACCTAGGTGCTAGGGTAGTTATTTGTGCATTTCTAGCCCTGGATTCTGACAGAATTAGTTATATTTACAATATAAAGCATTATTTGTTTTCGGTATGCTTTTATTTTACATATATGATGTATATATGAACCTTCAAGAGTGCTAAAATAAGTGGGAAAAGCATTTGGGTGGTGAAAAACGAAGATATTGGCCACCCGGTCATAATCTCAGGCGAGAGAGAGAGCCACAGGCAGCCCTCCCCTCTCGCTGTCTGGGAGTCAACTGAGACGAGCGGGGCGGTGTGTGCCGGTGTCTGGGTGTTGCATAACGATCTTTTATGCAACCCACTTGTGCTACATTATCGCGGGAGAGAAAAATAACCGATAAATTATGATAATAAGAGGAAAAATAGGTGATAATTGAGGAGGGGGGGGAGGGGGGAATAAGGTGGGGAAGGAGGGGAGGGGTGAGAAACACATGGATGAGTACTAGAGGGGAATTATCTCACCTAGAGACAAAATCCTTTGTTTTGATAGGCCCTTTTTTTTTTGGAAGGCTTTTGTTATGGTCATGCTTCCGTGAGGCCTATCGCGTTCCCTATAGGAAGCCTTCCGTGAGGCCTATCGCGCTTGCCGGGTTAAGAAACCTGAACTTGATGTAGAGAACATGTCAAACTACCGTCCTGTCTCCAACTTGTCTTTTTTATCAAAGATATTAGAGTGTGCCATACTTGATCAACTGCTGCCGCTACTTCAGCAAAATGAAACTATTCCTATTTTTCAGTCTGCTTATCGGCAGCATCATTCGACTGAGACAGCATTGATCAGAATACATAATGATTTAGTCAAGAACACTTGCGACGGCGAGATCTCATTGTTGGTTTTACTTGATCTCTCTGCAGCCTTCGACCCAGTGGATCATGAGCTGCTATTGAGTGATCTTTATGACTGTGGTGTGCGTGACTCTACTCTCTTGCTTCTCAGGTCATGACTTGTCAGGTAGATCCCAGAGTGTGATGATAAATCGGATAGTCTCAGACTCGGCACCCCTGCTCTATGGCGTTCCGCAGGGATCAGTGTTGGGTCCTGTCCTGTTCACGATATACACTAGTGGCTTGTCTCTTCTGCTTCGTGCACACGGTGTCATCTATCATTTCTATGCCGATGACACCCAGATTTACGTGAGGATCACAGGTATAGCTGATACACAGAGGAAGGTGGAAATGCTGATGACCGATATCAAGAAGTGGATGAGGACAAGAAAACTTAAACTAAATGATAACAACACTGAAATTCTCATCATCCGAGGAAACAGAAGGGCTACTGACGCAGTAAATGCCCTCTCCATCGATACGGGTGACTCACAGCTGCAACCAGTAAACTCTGTTCGAAATCTGGGACTGTACCTGAACTCAAGACTGGATTTTAAGGAGCACGTAAATCAGATTGTCAAAAGTTGCTACCTACACATCAGAAATCTCTACTCGGTGAAGCAGTTTATACCTAGACGTTGCCTTCTGACACTGGTCCACTCATTGATATTCTCTCGTGTTGATTATTGTAATGCCTTATTCGTGGGTCTTCCAAATTACATATTAAAGAAAGTACAATCTGTTCTGAACAGAGCTGCAAAACTTATTTTTGGAATTCCACCAGGATCCCCTACCACTTCTTATCACATCGAACTGCACTGGTTACCAATAAAAGCTAGAATAGAATTCAAGTTGTGTCTGGTAACTTTCAAGGTCCTCAAATTTGGTGAGCCCGGTTATCTTGCAGAGCTGCTCAGGCGTCCACCGGCACGCCATGGTGTAGTCGTGCGCCATGATGATGACCCCCTGCGTCTTGATGAGCCGTGGGCTTTCCGGCAGTTATCTTTCTTTGAGAGATCATTCTCTTACATGGCCCCAAGGTTATATAACAGACTGCCACTAACCATGAGACAACTAAGTTCTGTCGAGTGCTTCAAGAGACAACTTAAGACTTTTCTCTTTGAAAGAAGCTATGATCTCGAGAGGGGTGTCATCATGGAGGGCTATAGGGTAAGCTATTTGCCACTGCTGGTGGCTGGGTGACGCGTATAGGTTTTGTGTTGCATTGATTTAAGCGATCCAGTAGTAGTCCAGACTAGGCAGAGGAAGGACGTGTGTTGGTGACCTCCCGCAAGGATTATAGTCAACAGTAGTGAAGGAGTGGAAGGGGAGAGGTGGGAAGATAATCAACAGAAAGGCGAAGACCAGGACATTCGACATTGATAACAGGAAAGTGATTCTATAAATATATAATAGAATGCTGAGCAAAATTCAACTCTAAATTTATCAGTGAGCCTGCTTTGAAAGGGAAGGGCGCCCTTGGTCAAGCCCTGGCATCTCTCTCTCTCTCTCTCTCTCTCTCTAGGTCATAAAATAAAGGAGAGTGAATCTATGAGTCATAGTAGGGTACGGAAACAACAAGAAAAACAGTGACCGCAAGGGGATAATCTTACAGTCGAAAACTTCTGAGATATACAGGCTGGATAGGTAGGCTAGATAGGACTCTCTCTCTCTCTCTCTATTCTTTTGGATTAAGACAGCCTAAGCAGCGCTTATCTCTCTCTCTAGCTCTCTCTTTAGCTCTTTCTCGCTACCTATCTATCTATTCTTTCGCAGTAATATCATTCTTAACTAATTCAATCTCCACAATACCTAATATCCTATCTTCTCATTAACCAAGGTCTAATCCTTATTGATAATACAACTTCTACAACTACCGCTGCTATTAGTACTGCTAACATTACGGTTTATAAAGGAAATAACGAACATCTTTATTAAAGCCAAAATCTGCCTAGTTGTCCTATCTAGCCGCTTACTCAGTGTGTTTATGTCACATAATAACACCAAATTGTTCACATACAACACAACCTAATATATACATCCCACCAGCCAGCCAGGGGGAATATCAAATATGGCATACAACAACACCGATAGGGAATACACACTCTAGTACAAAATAATCTAGGCACACATACCAACAAATATTTGGTTGTTTTTACGGAAGTTACGGGCCGGTACTGTAAATAAGATAAATTAAGTTTTGGAAAAAAACGAAAAACAGAAGCTAAATAGCCTTAGTGTAAAGCGTAAAAGACATTGCAAGAGAACAGATGGAAGTGTTATAAGGGTATAATGGAGGATGATGAAAGTTTAGATGAAACCCTATCACAAAGGTCAAAGACTAACAAGTGTTGCATCTGTACAAAGAATGAGCATACATGTACAAGATGCAAATGCGTTCAAAAAAAAAAAGGATGCATAAACTGTAATAAAGGTTCCCGTGTCGCAACCCTTATAATAGTGTAATAACAGAGGGAGGGGCGGCAGCCAGTGCCCAGAGAGTGCGAAGGGATGAAGCTGACGGGACACAACACGGCGATGGGCAACAACCCGACAGAGCATGTGGAGGTGCGGGACCCTCAGGGGGCCCGAGAGAAGGGCGGCAACCACATGACATGGTGGGTGACGGTGAGCCCAGCGGAGTCCAAAGACCCGGAGACGAGCACCGAGATGCTGGAGAGGAGGGTGGTGTGCAAACATGGCCAAATATAGCTGGTAGAAACGACGATATGCCACGCAACGAAGAGCCCCGAGAAGCACACAGGGAGGTGGGACCACAGAGGGAAGCAGCCCTGGAGAGACCCGCACAAGTTGATGGCAGAGGAGGACCCCTTCAATGGAAAGGACTACGGGGAGAGGAGGTAAAAATGTGGACAGAGGCAGCTTACTCAGAAATTGTAGATTGGTCTGCACACAGTTTATTCAACCCACCTAAATGTGACGCCACCACCAAACTGTTGACAGAGATGAAAAAGCTCATTTATAACTATGTCTATGACAGACCTTTAGCCCCGTATGCTCTCAAGTTATTTTTCAGCATTCCACATCTCTTCTTGCAAAAACTCACCGCAATTCTAGACAAGCGGAAAATGTAACAGCGCTAACAAATAGAGTGAAACTGTGGAATGATAACAAGATGGATGACTTACTCAGTGAAGCCAGAGCATTACAAGAGAGACAAGGCAGACGGCAACACAAAAGAGAAAACACTGAGGACAAGGCCAGGAGATTCGGCGACCAGATGAGACAAGGTAAAGTGGCACCTGCAATACGATCACTGACAAAGGAGGCAGCTAGTGGGCTGTTGCCTATCACAAGAGATACCATCAAGCTGCTGGAAGAGAAACATCCGCAACCTAGTATATCCGAGAGTCAGAAGCTAGAGGGGGCTTATATACCACCGAACCCCGTCATCTACGAACAAATCACAGGCGAGAAGATTTGGAAAAAGGCTCTAGGGACACAAGGCAGTGCAGGACCCTCAGGGATGGATGCAAACGGTTGGAGAACAATCCTGAGCAGCACACTTTTCGGAGTTGCAGCGACCGACTTACGCAGGGCGCTGGCAGATCTTGCAAGAAAAATGGCCACTCAAGATTGTCAACACTTGGAGGCCTACACAGCTTGTCGTCTAATACCATTGGACAAGAATCCAGGGTGCAGACCTGTAGGGGTGGGTGAAGTGTTGAGAAGAATCATCGGAAAATGCATAATGGAGATGGTGAAGGACGATGTGCGGTCAGCGGCTGGAAATCTCCAAGTGTGTGCTGGCCACCAAGCAGGGGGAGAGGCAGCAATTCATGCAATAAGAGAAATATATGAGCAAGAAGAATGTGAAGCCGTGCTGTTAGTGGATGCATCAAATACCTTTAACACCATCAACAGAAAGACAGCAATTCACAACATCAAGGTAAAATGCCCCAGCTTAGCCACCTATGTAGAGAATACCTATAAACAGCCTGCAGACCTCTTCATAGTAAACAACCAAAACTCACGACGTGGAACGGCACTGAAATCAATGGAAGGAACCACACAAGGGGACCCAGTAGCAATGGCGATGTACGCATTAGGTCTCTCGGTGTTGCTATCATTAACAAGACATGAGACGACACATGTTAAGCAGGCGGCCTATGCAGATGATCTCACTGAAGCAGGGAAAGTCAATGATCTCAAGAGCTGGTGGGAGCAAGTATCACAAGTGGGACCAGAAATAGGATACTTTCCAAATGCTAGTAAGTCTATACTGATAGTAAAAGCAGAACATTACGAAAATGCCTTAGAAGCTTTCAACGGTAGTGAAGTGGTCGTAACAAAGGACGGACAGCGTCATCTAGGGGCAGTGATTGGCACAGAAGAGTTCAAGAAGCAATACATGGAAGAGAAGGTCAGAGAGTGGGTAAACGAAATAGAAATACTAGCCAAAATTGCAAAGACGGAACCACAGGCTGCATATTCGGCATTCACATATGGGGTCAAACACCGCTGGACCTACTTGATGCGTACCATTCCAAACGTGGGTCCACAACTTCAACCGCTAGAAGATGCCATCAGAGACAAACTCATCCCAGCTTGGATGAAGTCCCACACCCCAAATGCTACAGAGAGGGAGTTGCTCGCACTTCCTCCTAGGTTAGGAGGGCTTGGAATCATCAATCCGGTGAGGAGGGCGACAACGGAACACGAGAACTCAGTAAAGATAACAGAATCTCTCACTGAACGCATCGTAGCGCAAGATCCTGACGGCGAAGTGGACCAGGCGGACATCTACAACATCAGAAAGACCATCACGTCAGAGAGGCAAAACTCACAGAAAAATGACCTGGCACAATTGATGCGACAACTTTCCCCGAGACTAACAAGAAAAGTACAAATAGCACAAGAAACGGGTGCTTCAAATTGGCTGACAACACTACCAATCAAGGCAAAAGGCTTCAATCTAAACAAATAAGAATTTAATGATGCTATTGCACTGAGGTATGATTGGCCGATTGAAGGACTGCCCGATCGATGCGTTTGTGGAATCAACAACGATGCAGACCACAGCATGATATGTAAGAAGGGAGGATTCATCAGCATCAGGCACGATGAAGTAAGAGATGTAACGGCGAACATGCTCAGGGAGGTGTGTCGAGATGTGGTGCGCGAACCATCACTCATTCCCTTGGAGGGAGAGATCTTGCAGCACAGGACGGCCAACACATCCAACGAAGCACGAGTGGACGTTAGTGCAAGAAGTTTTTGGACAAGAGCACAGCGAGCATTCTTTGACGTAAGAATATTCGACCCAATGGCCCATAGCTACAGCGGGCTGTCTCTGGAGGCTGCACACAAGAGGAATGAACAAGAGAAGGTCAGGGCATATGGGGAAAGGATCTTAAATATCGAACATGGCAGCTTTACCCCACTAGTCTTCACCACATCTGGAGGGATGGGACCTAGGGCCCAGTGCTTCTATTCAAGGCTTGCAGAGATCATCGCAGAGAAGAAGAAACAGCCCAGGAGCCACGTTGTAGCCTGGATGAGGTGCCGTCTATCTTTCTCGTTGCTCAGATCAGCACTACTATGCCTGCGGGGAACAAGACTGTCTGCACCACAACCAGCGACGGTGGCAGAAGTGGACTACGAGGCAGCAGTGGCAGAGGGTCGCATAGGAAGGAGACTGGATTGAAGTTGCATGGTGTTGAATAGTAATATCTGATGCTTGTAAAATAAAATGTATGAACAATATTAAATAAAAACCAATGTAGTAGTAGTAATCCACGATGATGAGTCTGAGTGCTGACCCCGGAATAGTAAGTAGCTGAATGACTACCAAGTCGGACGCTTTGATGACTGTTCTGACCTGGTTTAGGGTCCAAAGAGGGGATGCACAGGCTGAGTGGTTAAAAAAAAAACAAAAAAACAAAAAAAACAAAAAAAAAATAGTAGTAGTAGTAGTAGTAGTCATTCCCTAGGCTGCCTGGCTGAACACTTTTTTTTTCCACCATCAAAGTGTATTGGCAATATATAATAAAGGACATAATACCAGTCGGTATCAAGTCCCCTTGTCATATACTGTATACTATTGTATTATGTAAACTGCTAATAATATAATTGTATTTATGTATGTTATATGACAATAAAGATTATTATTATTACAGCCCCGAACTCCTAAGGAAGGCCACATGTGAGACCGGAATATACAATTATTGTTTTTATGCTGTATGTGTGTGTGTTTAGAGCCATATGTATAATTTCATTACAATAATATATTCTTTAGTCTTTTTATCTGTTTCAAGTAATAATATAATAAAAACTGGAGTTGCAGATACAGTAATACAACTGATTATGTTGTATGTTTAGCGAGTGATCCAAATGGGATATGTCTTCGTGGTGGTGGTGTTTGTGTTGCGGTGCCAGCAGAGGAGTCGGGACTGGCTCACTGAGAAGCAACTCTTCAGCTCCGGCCTCCATGTCTGCCCTCTTAATGCAAAGGTACAATTTATTTATAGCCTTCTTCAAGTTTAATAGCTTATTGCATTCTCATGGACTATGTCACTGAAGGGGCCACTAATAATATATAATTTAGTTATAATATAACTTAATTATATTAGGAGGGGCGTCGACTGACTGGGGACAGAGGTTGGGGCGTTTCGTTCGTGGCCACCCATTCGGGGATCACGGCGTCCGGCAATAGATAGATAGGTAGATTATGTATGTATGTAACAATTGTTTAGTATATCTATCTATCTATCTATTGCCTGATGCCGTGATCCCCGAAGGGGTGGCCACGAACGAACCGCCCCCATGCACCTCTGTCCCCAGTCAGTCGACGCCCCTCCTCCCAACCAGCACCGCCTTCATTCATATACTTCCTCACTCCATCCTTCCACCTCTCCCTCGGTGCACCTCTCCCTCTCTGTCCTTCCACCTCGCTCTCGTACACCCTCTTAGTCAATCTCTCGCTTTCCATACGTTCCATATGGCCGAACCATCTCAAGTTGTTCCTTTTCACACTTTCCAGCACATCTACCTCCACACCACACCTCCTTACTTCCTCATTCGTCTGTCTATCCCTCCATGTAACTCCGCACGCACTTCTCAAGGTACTCATTTCCACCGCTCTCACTCTTCCCGAACGTCCATGCTTCGCTTCCGTAAGTTAGTGTCGGGATTACCACTGTCATGCAAGGACTTCTTCACTTCCATACTGACCACTATTTCTTGTTACTGCTTTTAACGTTCCTACAACCCTCTTCCCCTGTTGCACCCTCTCCCGCACTTCTTCATCCATAGTCCCATCTTTACTCAACACACTGCCCAGATACTTAAAAGAGCTGACAATCTCCATAGCCTGACCGTTCAACTTCACCTCACACTGTGTGACTTCACCCCTTTCGAAGACCATAACCTTACTCTTCCCCGCATTTACCTTCAAATTCCGTTTTTCGCACACTGTTCCAAACTCATTTACCAGACCCTGCAACTCCCATTCATTATCGCTCATCAGAACTGTATCATCCGCAAACAGCAGTATAGGCAGCTTCCACTCATTTCCCTCCCTTTTCAGCGATACACCAACATCCACTGCTCTTCCTAGAATTTCTTTCATGACTCCATCCATATATACAGTAAACAACCACGGGGACATCACACACCCCTGTTTCAACTCAACCCTCAGGTCAAAGAACTCGCTCTGATCATTCTCCACACGTACTGCCGCCTTTGCACCCTCATACATGCTCTTCACTGCTTTCAGCAACTTGCCATCTACTCCGTATATTCTAAGTACTCTCCACATGCCTTCTCTATCCACTCTGTCATAGGCCTTCTCCAAGTCCATAAAGGCAACATACACCTTTTGTTTCTTCTCCAGATATTTCTCCACAACACAATTCAGGGTAAAAATCTGATCTACACATACTCTTCCCTTCCTAAAACCTCCTTGCTCGTCGCCTATCCATTTCTCCGTTCTCACTCTCACTCTCTCAATCACTACCCTACTGTACACCTTCCCTACTACGCTTAAAAGACATATTCCTCGGTGGTTACCACACACTCCTCTTTCCCCTTTGCCCTTATATAGGGGGACTATTATGCCAGTCTTCCAGTCATCGGGTGCATTCCCCTTCTCCCATGCTAGTTTTCACATTTTCCATACCCATTCGATCACTATCTCACCACCATACCTCAACATTTCCCCACACACTCCATCTGTTCCTGGTGCTTTCCCCAACTTCACTCTTTTCATGGCTTCCCACACTTCTGACCTCCTGATCCCCACCTCCTCCTCCACTACTTCTCTTCTCCCTCCCATACCCCATCCAACTATGTTTGCTGGCTCTTCATTCCTTACATTTAGCAACTCGTTGAAGTACTCCCTCCATCTTTCGACTCTCTTGCTTCTCGGCTAGCATCCTCCCATTCTTATCTTTCACACTCTTAGTGTTTCCCTTGCTATCTTCCCTAACTTTCTTGACTTCTTTCCAGAACAGTTTCTTACACTCCCTTCATTTTACACTCAGATTCCTTCCAAATTCCTCATCTACTCTTCTCTTTCTCTCCATGTACCTCGCTCGTTTCTGCCTCTCCAAATCTTCATTCCCTCTACTACCCAACCACTCTCTATACACTTTCTTCTTATCTTCCACAGCTATTTTTACCTCTTCTGTCCACCATGCTGTACCTTTCACTCCCCTCCCTCTTCTCCTCACTCCACACACCTCCTCACATGCTGCACAGACCTCTTCCTTAAACACCTTGCTTATCTCCTCCACTTCCTCCATATCTTCCAGGTCGAACCCACCTAGTCGTCTTTCTACTGCTCTCCTGTACTCTTCCCTGATTTCCTCCTGCAGCCTCTCCACCCTCCTCACCATTCCACCTTCCTCTTGCCTCCCTCCAGCTCTCCTCACCCACTTCTTTTGTATCCTAACCTTAGCTACTACTACATAATGATCAGACAGACCCCCTCCAATACCCCTATACACCCTAGCATCCATCACAGATTTCTTCATTCTTTCATCCACACATACTGTATATAATCAATCAGTGACTTTCGTTCCACCACCGTCTTATCCTTCATCGTCCACACCACTTTTCATGTGTACCTGTGTATCATTCTGTGTCGGAAGAAGGTGTTGGCTATCCACAACCTCCTCCCCACACATACGTCCACAAGTGCACTACCATTCCCATTCACCTCTGATGGTACCCACCACCCTCCCACCACTCCATCAACTTTCCTATCACCCACTTTACCATTCATATCCCCAATCAGAAATATTCTTTCGTTCTTGTCAAACTTATCCAGGCACGCCTCCACATTCACCCAGAACTCCTCTTTCTTTCTTACAAGTTTATCCTCTGTCGGAGCATACACACACACAATCACCCACGTTTGTATTCCTATTTTTATTCTCACCCACAGACCTATAGTCTCTTACACACTCCTTCTATTTGTTGCTTACAAACAAACACGCACCTTCTCTCGCTGCTCCCTCACTCACTCCAGCAGACACACCCATTCCACGCTCCCAGTCTCTCACATCTGTACCCTTCCATTTGGTCTCCGTCATTCCACATACATCCAGCCTGGCATTCACTAACACTTCCAGTACCTCTCTCTCTTTTGTGCCATCATTCATGCCACTCACATTCCATGTCCCTATTCTCAGAATGTCCGTAGGCTTGTCCATAGTCAGTCGGGATTCGTCAACACAGGGTCCGTCCGCATCCGAGGCCGATTGATCGTTCATCGTTGCTATGTATTTTTTTCCGGATGGGGGTCGCAAGCCCACCGACCCAACCTCTTTAGTACAGTATAGTTTAGTATATGAAGGCAACATAATTATAGCATAATGCTATAATTATGTTGCCTTCATATACTAAACAATTGTTACATACATACATAATCTATCTATCTACTGTATATCTATTGCCGGACGCCGTGATCCCCGAAGGGGTGGCCACGAACGAAACGCCCCCACCTCTGTCCCCAGTCAGTCGACGCCCCTCCTCCCATCCAGCACCTCCTTCACTCATATACTTCTTCACTAAATGCTTGACCAGATCATGAAGGTCTGTGAGAGAGTCTTTGAGGGTTTGATCAGGCAAAGCATCTCCATTGATGATATACAGTTTGGTTTTATGCCAGGACGTGGTACAACCGATGCTATCTTCATAGTCGGGCAGATACATGAAAGATACTTACTAAAAGGCAGGGATCTTTACTTTGTGTTTGTAGACCTGGAGAAGGCTTTTGACAGGGTGCCTAGAGATGTTGTGCAGTGGGCTATGAGGAAACTTGGTGTGGAGGAGTGGCTGGTGCGTGTGATAATGAAGATGTATGAGGATTCGCGAACTGCGGTGAGGGTGAAAAGTGTACTGAGTGAGGAGTTCACAGTCCATGTTGGAGTTCATCAGGGTTCAGTGTTAAGCCCCCTCCTCTTTATTATGGTCCTGGAGGCACTGTCTAGCATTTTTAGATCCTGACTTCCGTGGGAACTGTTTTATGCAGACGATTTAGTCCTAATAGCTGACAATATGCAAGATGCTGAGGCCAAATTCAGAAGATGGAGAGAGGGCATGGCGAGCAAGGGTCTAAGAGTCAATATTAACAAAACCAAGGTTATGCATTGTAGATTGAGACGAGGCAATGTGGAAAAGAGCGGTGCATACCCATGTGCAGTGTGTGGAAAGGGTGTGGGCACTAACTCGATTCGATGTAGCATCTGTCGATGTTGGGTGCACCATGGGAGTAAGCGCTGTAGTAGAATAAAAGGACTCCTGCCGAAGGATAAGTCAGAAATAGAGAAATTTGAGTGCGTAGTGTGCAAAGGCGAGCTTGTGTTAAATGATGATCCTGTGGCTGTGAATTTTGGAAATGAGTCATTGGAGCTGGTGGACAAGTTTTGTTACCGAGGAGATACCATCTCTACCGGTGGTGGGGCCAAGGCTGCCACTGTCGCTAGAATTAGATGTGGCTGGGGGAAGTTCAGAGAACTGCTGCCAATTCTGACCATGAAAAGAATGCCTCTCCCCCTGAAGAGAAAGGTGTATGCCTCATGTGTTAGAAGTGCAATGACGTATGCCTCAGAAACATGGGCCGTTAAAGTAGAAGAGGATGTCAACAGAATGGAACGTAATGAGATGAGAATGGTGAGATGGATGTGTGGGGCCAGGCTGCAGGATAGAATAACAAATGATGAGCTGAGGAGACGTTTAGGTATAAAGAGTATTAGCAAGGAGATGTGTACAAGTAGACTGGGATGGTATGGACATGTGGAGAGAATGGATGAACAAAATTGGGTGAAAAGATTCAGGCCTGTGATCGTGGAGGGAGCTGCACCAAGGGGTGGACCGAGGAAGACCTGGAATCGGTCTATACGTGCCGATCTCATATCCAAAAACTTGACAAGTGAAGCAGCCCTTAACAGGGTTGCCTGGAACGCCGCCATTAGGACAAGAGACTGAAACTGCACGTATGTGTGGAGCAGTCCGTCTTAAAATTTGATGTAGGCTATGTATTATGTATGTAATAGAAGTAGATAAGCAAGCAATAAATACAGACAAGGTTTAGCAATCTCGTGCAACAAAATGGAAACACCCATCACATCAAAGCTTTGTTTGAAAATCTCAGGGCCTCGCAATAGTTTTCTCTTGGTGTTCTGTTTTGTATTTCTGCGGGCCACTATGCCTAGGTGGGAAGTGGCAGAATGACAGAATACTGGGTAAGAAATAAAGGGCTAAGGTCGAAGATGAATAAAAGGGTCTTGTGTTAGCCAGAATATAGTTTAAAAAAAGGAATCATATACTAAAGATGTTAATGTTAGCTATTGAGTGGTCATTTACTTTCAGGTTCACTACAACATGGGTAAAGTGGCAGCGGACTCTGGAGACGTGATAGAGGCTGTGAGACGCTACCGGGAGGCCCTCAGACTTAACTCCGATTATGACCAGGCCATGAACAATCTCGCCAACATTCTTAAGGTAAGACATTTGGGTTCCATGCAGATCCAATTGTGTGCATCTCTATTAGTGCTCATGAGTGTATAGAGTTTGTTAATATTACACATACAAAAGATATGCCTTGTTTGAAGACACTTTCCTTGCTTCTGTTGGCCTGAGTGTACCTAATAGCAGTTCTCTAGTGTTCTCTAGTATTCTTGGTGTCTTTTTTTTCTCCTGAAATTTTTTGGTAAGATCATATTACCACTCTTGCAAAACAACTTCCCAGAAGTTAGGTGTGTTCAACTGTCTCTGTGGGTTCTTCACCCCTGCACAGCTTCTTGCTCTGTATAGGGGCACAGTGTGCCCATGTACATCGAGTATTATTCGCATTTGTTGCGAGGTTCCATCCATACCGCACTTCTCGAAAGGGTAGAGTCAAAAACATTTCGCCTCATCAACTCACTTTCTCTTACTAGCTCCCTACAATCTCTTTCACACTCCGCAATGTTGCATTTCTTTCAATCTCCTATCACTATTACAACAATATGCCTTTTGCCTCCCTCAATCACATAGAAAAAAAAAAAAAAAAAAAAAAAAAAAAATCAGTGTTAGGCCTATTTAGTGCATACCCCCTCCCTATCGGCGTGTGGAAGGCACCCGCCTTTCAACACAATCCCACTCCTATTCTGTCCAGCTCTCCAAGCCAGGAATTCACAACTTTTCTCAGTCTTCTACTCAACAAGTGAACATTGGAACGCTCTCCCTCAATCAATCTTTCCTTCATCCTATGAATTATACTGCTTTAAACTTCATGTGTCCAAGCATTTTAATCTCAACATCCCTTGAATATGGGTTTCTGTCACTCTTACAGCTTTGGGGGAGACACTCGGTACAGGGAGTCTGCCTTTTGTCTCCTTCAAGTCAAACACATAAGAAAAAAATCACATCATATACAAAAAGAAAACCAAACTATATAATACAAGAGCTGACCTAAATGATCTAAGGCTGTAGAAATGATAGAGCAAATATTTTAGACTATTAAGTGGGTGGGAATTGGTGCATTACATAATACCAAGGCTTTGTCAAACTGCATATGATGAAATGTAACTACTGATTGATTGGAAATAATAGATTTACAGCACAATGTCAAGAAAGAAGTGGAAATCAAGCAAGAGGAAATGTGATAGTGAAATGCCGTTAATGGTTTGGAGAAGAAAGTTAAACAATATATACTGTAGGTGAACACTTTCCACATAGGCAAAACAATTCATAGTTCATTGAAGACATTTGTGTCATAGCCATCTCCGTCCAGTAACTATTTGTATCTAACTTCACTTAACCCTTTCATTATTCAGTGGTGTCATTCTGTTTCAATTCTGGCTAACATTAAGACATTTTTAATGGAGCTTAGATAGGATGTCTGGCAATTAAAGAGGTAAACATTATCACAATTAACCCTTTGATTCCCACAAAACCTTTAATATTTGAATATAAATGTCAAATAATAGCCAAAATACTATGAAGCAAGGCATGATCATATGCTAAAAGGATTTGTTTTCCTCTTTCCAGGACCAGGGCCACCTAGACGAGGCCTTGCACCTCCTCCAGCAAGCCACGTCCCTGCGGCCGGACTTTGCGGCAGCCTGGATGAACCTGGGTATTGTACAGGCCTCCCTCGGTCATCACTCATCCGCAGAGACCAGCTACCTCACCGCACTCACACACAGAGCGGTCAGTCATAAGCATACTACTGTCACTAACACTAAGGTCCGTATTAGTAGCCAGTCAAGATGATACGCTAGTTATTGTAGTGAGTACTGTTTAATAATCTATTACTTTTTATTGTAATTACAACAACTATACTCCCTCCAAAGGTGTCTGGGTGAATTCAGAGACGCTTGGATGGCAACATTCTCACCTCCAGCTGATGCAGTTGTGTTCGATTTTGTCAAAGTTATCTATCTATCTATTGCCTGACGCCGTGATCCCCGAAGGGGTGGCCACGAACGAACCGCCCCCATGCACCTCTGTCCCCAGTCAGTCGATGCCCCTCCCCCCCAACCAGCACCGCCTTCGTTCATGTACTTCCTCACTCCATCCTTCCACCTCTCATTCGGTCTACCTCTCCCTCTCTGTCCCTCCACCTCGCTCTCATACACCCTCTTAGTTATTCTCTCGCTTTCCATACGTTCCATATGGCCGAACCATCTCAAATTGTTCCTTTTCACACTTTCCAGCACATCTACCTCCACACCACACCTCCTTCTTACTTCCTCATTAGTCTGTCTATCCCTCCATGTAACTCTGCACGCACTTCTTAAGTAATTCATTTCCACTGCTCTCACTCTTGGTCTGAGTCTCTCAACCATCGTCCATGCTTCGCTTCCGTAAGTCAGTGTCGGGATTACCACACTGTCATGCAAGGACTTCTTCACTTCCATACTGACCACCCTATTTCTTGTTACTGCTTTCAGCGTTCCTACAACCCTCTTCCCCTGTTGTACCCTCTCCCGCACTTCTTCATCCATAGTCCCATCTTTACTCAACACACTGCCCAGATACTTAAAAGAGTTGACGATCTCCATAGCCAGACCGTTCAGCTTCACCTCACACTCTGTGACTTCACCCCTTTCGAAGACCATAACCTTGCTCTTCCCCGCATTTACCTTCAAATTCCGTTTGTCGCACACTGTTCCAAACTCATTTACCAGACCCTGCAACTCCCATTCATTATCACTCATCAGAACTGTATCATCCGCAAACAGCAGTATAGGTAGCTTCCACTCAATTCCCTCCCTTTTCAGCGATACACCAACATCCACTGCTCTTGATAGTATTTCTTTCAAGACTCCATCCATATATACAGTAAACAACCACGGGGACATCACACACCCCTGTTTCAAACCAACATTCAGGTCAAAGAACTCTCTCTGCTCACTCTCCACACGTACTGCCGCCTTTGCACCCTCATACATGCTCTTCACTGCTTTCAGCAACTTGCCATCTACTCCGTATATTCTAAGTACTTTCCACAAACCTTCTCTATCCACTCTGTCATAGGCCTTCTCCAAGTCCATAAAGGCAACATACACCTTTTGTTTCTTCTCCAGATATTTCTCCACAACACAATTCAGGGTAAAAATCTGATCTACACATCCTCTTCCCTTCCTAAAACCTCCCTGCTCGTTGCCTATCCATTTCTCCGTTCTCACTCTCTCAATCACTAACCTACTGTATACCTTGCCTACTACGCTTAAAAGACATATTCCTCGGTGGTTACCACACACTCCTCTTTCCCCTTTGCCCTTATATAGGGGGACTATTATGCCAGTCTTCCAGTCATCGGGTGCATTCCCCTTCTCCCATGCTAGTTTTCACATTTTCCATACCCATTCGATCACTATCTCACCACCATACCTCAACATTTCCCCACACACTCCATCTGTTCCTGGTGCTTTCCCCAACTTCACTCTTTTCATGGCTTCCCACACTTCTGACCTCCTGATCCCCACCTCCTCCTCCTCCACTACTTCTCTTCTTTCTCCCATACCATATCCAGCTATGTTTGCTGGCTCTTCATTCCTTACATTTAGCAACTCGTTGAAGTACTCCCTCCATCTTTCGACTCTCTCTTGCTTCTCGGCTAGCATTCTCCCATTCTTATCTTTCACACCCTTACTGTTTCCCTTGCTATCTTCCCTAACTTTCTTGATTTCTTTCCAGAACAGTTTCTTACTCTTCCTCCATTTTACACTCAGATTCCTTCCAAATTCCTCATCTACTCTTCTCTTACTTTCCTTCACTACTCTCTTCACCACCCTCTTACTCTCCACGTACCTCGCTCGTTTCTGTCTCTCGAAATCTTCATTCCCTCTACTACCCAACCACTCTCTATATGCTTTCTTCTTTTCTTCCACAGCTATTCTTACCTCTTCTGTCCACCATGCTGTACCTTTCACTCCCCTCCCTCTTCTCCTCACTCCACACACCTCCTCACATGCTGCACAGATCTCATCCTTAAACACCTTGCTCATCTCTTCCACTTCCTCCATAACTTCCAGGTCGAACCCACCTAGTCGTCTTTCCACTGCTCTCCTGTACTCCTCCCTGACTTCCTCCTCCTGCAACCTCTCCACCCTCCTCACTATTCCACCCTCCTCTCGCCTTTCTCCAGCTCTCCTCACCCACTTCTTTTGTATCCTAACCTTAGCTACCACTACATAATGATCAGACAGACCCCCTCCAATACCCCTATACACCCTAGCATCCATCACAGATTTCTTCATTCGTTCATCCACACATATATAATCAATCAATGACTTTCGTTCCACCACTGTCTTATCCTTCATCGTGAACATCAGTTTCCACGTGTACCTGTGGATCATTCTGTGTCGGAAGAATGTGTTGGCTATCCACAGCCTCCTCCCCACACATACAGTAGGGTCTCACATAAAACGAGTATATGGTCGATAAACGAGGGCGTTTTATGCGATTTCGTTTTATGTGAACACAGCATTTTGGTGGCCCAATATCGTCGATGTTCACTGGAAGCGTAAATTTCCGTCAGGAGCGTACGATATTTCGTACGTTTTGTACGATATTTCGGCGTTCTATATGAAAGCGTACGATATTTTGTAAGTTTTGTACGATATTTCGGCGCTCTATATGAAAACTCCTCGGATTTGCCCCACTTTGGCGGCGGACTCGTTTTATGTGATCACATTCGTTCTGATCGAAAATTAAATATTAATATTTTAGGTCGGCCGTTTTAATCGAGACTCGTTTTATGTGAACACGTTTTATGCGGGACCCTACTGTACGTCCACAAGTGCACTACCATTCCCATTCACCTCTGACGGTACCCCCCACCCTCCCACCACTCCCTCAACTTTCCTATCACCCACCTTACCATTCCTATCCCCAATCAGAAATATTCTTTCGTTCTTGTCAAACTTCTCCAGGCACACCTACACATTCATCCAGAACTCCTCTTTCTTTCTTTTAAGTTTATCCTCTGTCGGGGCATACACGCATACAATCACCCACGTTTGTATTCCTACTTTCATTCTCACCCACACAATCGTTGAACCCACAGACCCATACTCTCTTACACATTCCTTCCATTTGCTACTTACAAACAAACATGCACCTTCTCTCGCTGTTCCTTCACTCACTCCAGCACACACACCCATTCCACACTCCCACTCTCTCACATCTGAACCTTTCCATTTGGTCTCTGTCATTCCACATATATCCAGCCTGGCATTCACTAGCACTTCCAGAACCTCTCTCTCTTTTGTGCCATCATTCATGCCACTAACATTCCATGTAGCCATTCTCAGAATGTCCGAAGGAATGTCCTTAGTCGGTCGTGGTTCGTCAACATAGGTTCCGTCCGCATCCGAGGCTGTTCGTTCGTTTTTCTTTGCTTAGGTATTTTTTCCGGGTGGGGGTCGCAAGCCCACCGACCCAACCTCTTTAGTCGCCTCTTACGACACGCAGAAGGCACGTGGGGCATATTCTATTCCCTAACCCCCAGGGGGTTATGATCCTTTATCATATACAGTACTGACCTTGAACAATATTGTTAATAGCTTTTCTAGTATAGGTATTAGGCATTTATGTTGTACAATGTCATCCAAATGTTTTATGTAATTGACTGAGTTAGCGTGATAATAATGACAAGTGAATCTGCTTGCAAATTCAAATAGTCACACATTCAAAGGAGTTATTTAACCCGCTGAGTACCAGCTGATTTATAATAAATGTATGAGGAGGGACCAGCAGGTTGTATACAAGAAAATCACTCCTGCTCGCACCCACACGCACGCGGCTGAACTTTGAGTGTTTCCAACCATCGGTATTGTTGCGTGGAATACTAAAGCAGTTCCCATACAAATCTGAACCCTCTAGGTGCCATAGGAAGAGTAGTTAATGCGAGCGCAACCAGTGCGTCGCTGGGGTTTAGCGTTACATACATAACGTGCGTCGCTGGTACTCAAGGGGTTAAAAAGCTAACTGAAATTATTTGTAACACTGAAATCTAAGGGGAAAGGTAAAAATAATATAATAATATGATATAACTATTAATATAAACAACAAATGAGATAGCCAAAATAGGTGTAAACTTAATAATTTGCTTAGCTATTTAAACAGCTGCTTTGAATGTGTGACTGAAATTATTGAGTTTCCAAATTAATTCACTTGTCATTATTATCATGCAGAGTTAAGAGTTAATATAAATAACATCAAGGTTTTACACAGTAGATTAAGTCTATGAAAGGTAGATAAAAGTGGTGCATACCCATGCGCAGTATGCAGAAAAGGGGTGGGCGCGAACTCAATACGGTGTAGCATCTGCCACAGCTGGGTACATCACAGGAAGAAACGCTGCACTAGAATAAATGAACCTCTACCTAGGAAGAAGTCCGAAATTGAGAAATTTATGTGCATAGTATGTAAAGGTGAGCTTGTATTCAATGACTGGCTCGAGAGTGTTAACTTTTTTTTTTTGTAGTAGTAGTTATTAAGGAATGAAGTCACGAGGAATGGAACCTTTTTACCCTGTAATAGACCTATTTTACTGTTAGGCGATCAGAACAGAGGCAAGGGGTGTGTGGAGATTGCCCAAACATCTCCACCAGCCGAGAATCGAACTCGGTCCTCCCGGTTAGAAACCGGGTGCTCTACCGATGTCGCTACTGGTCACTCGAGTATTAACTTTGGCAATGAGGCACTGGAGATGGTGGAAAAGTTTTGCTACTTCGGTGATACCATCTCTGCCGGTGGTGGGGCTGAGGTCGCCACTATCGCCAGAAATGTGGCTGGGGAAAGTTTAGAGAACTTTTGCCACTGCTCACCATGAGAAGACTACCTCTCCCCTTGAAGGGAAAGGTGTACACTTAATGCGTTGGAAGCGCAATGACATATGCCTCAGAAACGTGGCCTGTCAAAGCGGATGATATTATCAACAGAATGGAACGCAATGAGGTGAGAATGGTGAGATGGATGTGTGGTGCCAAGCTTCAAGATAGGATATCAAAGTGAAGAGCTAATAAGAAGGTTAGGTATCAAAAGTATCAGTGATGAGATGCATACTAGCAGGCTTGGATGGCTTGGGCATGTGGAGAGGATGGATGAACAAAGTTGGGTGAAAAGATGCAAGTCCATGAATGTGGAGGGAGCTGCACCAAGGGGCGGACCAAAAAAGACATGGGATCGGACTTTTCAGTCTGATCTTAAATCAAAGAACCTGACAAGTGAGGCAGCTCTTAACAGGGCTTCCTGGAACGCCGCCATTAGGACGTGAGACCGGAACCGCGCTTCGTGTGGAGCACTCAGTCTTTAAATTTATGTATGTATGTATGTACAGTACATCTGCCTTCTAGTTAGTTGGCCAGCCATCTTTTTGTTTTGTTGTGCTGGTTTGTGTTGAGAATTTTATTTGTAAGATTGTGGTGGGGAATGGCATGAAGTGCTTTACTAATGTCAGTTGTAACAAGAAGTGTTCTGTGTGCTGGCCTAGCTGAATTGATGCCATCAAAAACTTTTTGTTTGAGGTCTGTAAGAAGGGTGTTTGTCGAGTGTTGTTAATTAGCTAGGGGAATGTGAGATGTGATTAGTTGAAGTTATAATGTAAAACTTGCAAAATAAACAAACCAAAACAGGGACGATACAAGATAAATGCAAAAGAACTAATCAAAATTGCTATGTGGAAACAACACTTAATAAAATAAAATTTTGAAATAAAAGAACACAATCCACCACATAGGGTGTACACAACTACATGAGCAAGTAAATTTATTTGAAGTATAAGGTGTTTGGTGACTTTTGAGGGGGTGCAGAGGAGAGTGATGGGGCGATGTGTATAGGGTAACTTGGGGTCTTTATTTGGTTTGGGGTTTGTGATGATGGTACCAAGCTTCCAGATGTTGGATATTGTATTCTGTGAATAGCAGTTGTTTGATGTGTTGGTGCGTGCTTGAATGCCTTGTGGTGCCAGGTGCCCAAGGTGTATGTTACTTATATCGTCTGGGGCACAGGCGAATGAGTGTTTAAGGTTATTGATGATGTGCTTCGTGTGACTGTTAATGAAGGGTGCATAGCCTAATCCGGGTCTGTGGGGAATTGTCGCTTTCGTCGTATGACTCGTCGATTGTCATGGTGGGGGTTTAGGTGGGTAACATGTGAGAAATTATTAATGAGAATGTTTGCTTGTTGTTTGTAGTAGTAGTAGTAGTAGTAGTAGTAGTAGTAGTAGTAGTAGTGGTGGTAGTGGTAGTAGTAGTAGTAGTAGTAGTAGTAGTAGTAGTAGTAGTAGTAGTAGTTCCCCAAACTGCTTGTTGTTTCTTTGAAGGTATAGTCTCTGTTGTTGTGATGGCATATGATCAAGTGTTTGGAGGTAACTAAGCTATTCACATTTAGTGTTTGTTGTTTTAGTATTTTGTTGTTAATTTGAGTGTTTAGTGATTGTATTTGTTGTAGTGTCCTGTGTGTGGGGTGTTGGGGAGTGTTTTAGTGTGTCGCGTTGTCTGATTAGGTCTTTAATTTCTGGTGTAACGTTGGGGTTGTGTCACTTTATGTTACCTCTTGGGATGTGTTTTTTGTCTACGTTTTGAATAATTGTGTTGAAAGTGTGTACAAAGTGGAAGTTAAAGGAAAGGCCACAAATGTTGCAGAAATGTATAATAATATAAATGTACACTCAACCCTCAGCTATCACGCACTTAGCTATCGCGTTCCACAGCTATCGCCTGCTCCCTAAAAGCTGTCAGACCATGGCTTTCACGCCTATGAGCTGGCTATCACGCACCAAATGTGGCCAAAAATACAACAAAATTGGAAATTCCCGGGCTTGGGAATTCCCAGGCGGGCGGCAAGCATACGTTTACGCTACTCGCTCCCTGATTGGGCGTGACTCATGGGAAGCAAGCGCTGTGATTGGCCGCCACCCATCCTCCTACCCTCCCGCCGTCCCGCCATACTTACAATTTCTCAGTCTTACTTGTACCCCCATTGTTGTCTGGTGAAAGCTGTGAAGTGTTTTTATACCTGTGAACAATGGCTACTAACCCACCCCAACGGCCACCGAATCCCCCTACCTTCGCTCAGCGTAATGTGACCGCACCAAATCGAGACATTAAGAAGAGAAAGAACCTTACGTATGCTCAGAAACAGGAAATTGTGGACTTAATAGGCAAGGGTGAAACAAAAAGGAGTGTGGCAAAGAAGTTTGGAGTGTATAAATCGACAGTGAGGGGGATTTATCAAAAGCGAGAAAACATAAAGAGTCACATGAAACTTGCCCCATCAATTGCTGCATCGAATACCTTTCGAAGTTCTAATAAAGTGCTACTTAAGACGGAACAAGTGTTGGGGCGATACTTGAATAAGCAGGCCAAGCGGAACTTGCCCGTGGACACACGTGAGATTACGGTCACAGCCAAGGAGATTTATCAAAGTGTGGCTCGTAAGCTTGGTGTGGATAATCCCCAAGCATTTCAGGCTTCCAAAGGGTGGGTTAGCAAGTTCATGAGCCGCCATACAATTAAGAGTGTTAAAGTATCGGGTGAGGCGGCTAGTGGGGACAGGCTCGTGCATATCCAGAGGCCCTGAAAAACATCATAGAAGCGGGACAATACACTCCAGACCAAATATTTAACATGGACGAAACAAACTTCTATTGGAAGACAATGCCCAAACGTACATTTATCACCAACAAGTCAGCCAAAATTAGGGGTAGAAAGGCGATAAAAGAACGCTTCACCCTGCTCTTCGCCATGAATGCTTCAGGTACCTGCTGCTTGAAACCTACCATCATTCATTGCGCCAAGAGGCCTAGGGCTTACAAGGGGCATGATATGAACAACCTAAATGTCCACTGGCTATCTGCCAAGCTCTCCCTGGACTGGTTTAAGGAAGCATTCGTCGCGGAAGTTAAGGAATACTGCAAGGCCAAGAACGTTAGATTTAACATTCTACTCCTGCTGGATAATGCCCCTGGCCATTCACCCCTTATGAGGACGGAGAACCCTAACGTGAAAGTGGAATTCTTGCCTCCCAACACAACCTCCCTAATCCAGCCCCTCGACCAGGAGGTGATTGCGGTAGTGAAGGCTGCATATTCTCGACGGCAGTTTCGTCAGATGCGGCAGGCAACACAAGACAATCAACTTATTCAGCAGTTGGTGGATAGTGAGGATGAAGGAGAGGACGAGGAAGCTGAAGCAAAGACCGAATCTGAAAAAAATGTGATTCGGTATTGGAAGAATTACAATGTCAAAAAGGCAATAGACTTGGTGGTAGATTGCTGGAAGAATGTAACCCCGGCTACAATCAACCATGCATGGCGCAACATTTTGGAGGGTCTACCAGAGGACAGGCAGGTAATAGTGGCAGGTGAGCTGCAGTCAGTGGGTGCAGAGTTAGAGGCAGCAGCAGAGGAGGCAAGAGGGATCGCTGGCCGTGGTTTTGCAGAGACAACTGGCGAGGATATCAGGGAAATGTTGAGGCCAGCAAATGTTACAGCAGAAGACCTACTCCAGGAGGACGAAGAAGGACAGGAGGATAGTGAAGAAGATGAAGAGAATGTTGAAACACAAATGGACGGCATTCCCATGAGCGACATAAAACTCCTCGTAGAGTTAGGTGGACAGATGCGGCATATTATTGAGCAAGATTCAATCGTGAACAGTGAAACAAGGACATCCTTACTTAATCAGGTCTTGGCAGGTTATGAGGATAGGTACCACGCCCATATCAACTCTCTCCAGCAACACCAGATCACAGACTTCTTTCGTGGTCGGCCAGGCCCCTCCGACCACCCTCAACCAGGCCCCTCCGACCACCCTCAACCGGGCCCCTCCGGTGAGCCTCGACCGGGCCCCTCCGGTGAGCCTCGACCACGGCAACAAATCGATGAACAGCCTTTACTTACGGCACTTGAATTGGATACAGTGGATGATGACACTTCAGAATTTGAAGGATTTGATGTTGAAGGGATACTGAACGAGATAGAGCAACCTAGGAGTGGCCAATAATTCGCCACCCCTAGCCTCGGAACCCAACCCACCTAAATCCCTCAACACACCTAAAAAGGTAAATGTGATGGTGTAATATGTTCTTATATTTACTTTTATAATGTTTCTTATAATTATTATTATGTTATGTTAGTGTTCAGTGGAAATTATTAGGTAAAAATCGCAAAATACGAAAAATAGTTGTCAAATTCGGCACCCAGGCACCAATTAGAATTATTCCCATTAGTTCATCAGTATGGCTATCGCGGTTACGGCTACCGCGCGGCTATAGCTGCACCAATTAGGAGTGATAGCTGAGGGTTGAGTGTAGATTAATTGTAGGGTAGTTATTGATAGGGGTCACTTGAGGCATGCTATGCTTACAGGTACCTACCCTATAGCACTATCGTTAGTGAGTGCTATATATATATATATGTGTTTTTTGTAATATAGATATCTTATCAATATTTGTATTTTGTACTATTGTAAATGTCTTGTCAAGTTGCAAATTTGATTTTAATAGAACATTTTAACACTAATTCTAGTTTCTTTTATTCATGCAGAGTTTAGTAAAATTTGCCAGAACGTCCCGGACATCCCAAATTGACTAATTCCCTGAACGTGACGATAGTGCGTTGTTATATGTGCGATTAGTTTGCTTGGGAACCAGATTAACTTGCTCATGTAGTAATGTACACCCTATGTGGTGGATTGTGTTCTTTCATTTCATAAATTTTATTTTAGTAAGCGTTGTTTCCACATAGCGATTTTGATATGTTGTTTTGACTTTATATTGTCTTTGTCCCAGTTTTGGTTTGACTTTGTTTGCAAGTTTTACATTTTAATTTTAAGAGTAGGAGGTAGTGGTCCAGAGCACTTTAGGGAGTCAATACCATGAACCAAACCTATGGGAGCATTGCTTCATTCCAATCTGTTAATTTTATCTGCTTTGAAAGGCCACGTTTCCGATGCGTAAGTCATTGCGCTTCTAAAACACATAGCGTACACCTTTCCCTTTAAGAGGATTGGGATTCTTCTCATGGTTAGAATTGGAAGCAGCTCTCTGAACTTTTCCCAGCCACAATTAATTCTAGCGATAGTGGTGGCTTCGGGCCCACTACTGGCAGAGATTGTATCTTGATGATGATGATGATAACCTTTTTGTTGTTGTTGTTGTTGTTATTGTTGTTGTTGTTGTTGTTGTTGTTCCTCCCTAAGCTGCCTGGCCGAACAGCCCCGAGTCCCTGAGGAAGGCCATGGCCACGATCGGGCTTTCCCACAGAGCTCTCATTGAGTGTAAATTGTGTTGTTGGCGTAAGTGGTTGTGTGAAATGCAGTCTTCTATGATGTGTTTAACCCTTGTCTAGCGGGGTGTTTTGGGCTATTTTGGGCATATTCAGGCCCTCCTGAATGATCAATCAAGTATCTGCATGAAAAAACAAATTTTTAGCAAAAAACTAGGCGCTAAAAGCTTCAAAATGAGACCAGAACGAGCTACGTAGCACTCGTGGTTCTCATACAGTGATACCCTGAACATGGGAGTTTAGCGTATTTCGGCATATTTTTCCCAGCTATTGCTCACTACTGGCTACACTGCCGGCCTCTTGAGAACACAGGGAACATGAGTTAATGGGCGGCGGTAAGCCCTGGGAGTCGGCTGTCTGGCCCGCTGCGCTCCCGGCCATTTGCACTAGATTTTAACCCTTTAAAAGCCTTAATAACACTCCTAACTTGCTGCAAATTGGTGCACGACTTAAGTCGAGCGCCGCTCTTTAAGGGTTAATGGTATGGGGTGCTGTTTTACATCCCGGGCAGGCGTCGACAACGGAGTCATCCAGTCTCTTCTGATAGCTCAGGAGAGCTGGATGGTGTCCGCATCTCAGCCTGGCCAGGTGGACTCTGTCCTCGCGAGGAAGGGAGGATTCGGAAGGATGGATTTCGGGAGGTCGTGCATGCAGCTGCGTGTTGTCTGTGAGTGAGTGGATGGATCGGCGAGAGATATGAGTATAGATGTGCTTCTGGAAGTTGGTTCGGGGTGGGCAGGGAGGGAGAGAGGACAATAATTGTGTGTGATACCGTGTGCTGGGTGTTGTTTTGATATTTCTTGGTGTCTGTGGGTGTGTTGCCATGTAGTTTAGTGGGTGGTCTTGGTTCATGGAGGCTGCTGCCAGGAATTGAGTGCCTCTCATGTCCAGATGGTCTTTGACTTTGAGGATTTTGGTTTCTTGATGTAGGTGATCTGTGGGTGCAGTAGCTGTGCAGCCTGTAATGATCTTCAGGGCTTTGTTTTGAATAGTCTGTAAGGTCTTATGATGTGTTTCAGCTAGGTTAGAAGCCCAGGCTGGGCTTGTTTGTTTGAGATAATGATAACAGGTTGATTCATAGTGTTGATTAATAATAATGAATTTCTATTTCAGGTGTACCCTGATTGCCTGTACAACCTGGGTAACCTGTACCTGGAGAAGGGTGATCACAACGCAGCTCTGTCCACCTGGACCAATGCTACGGCCTTGAAGCCTTCCCTGGCGGTGGCCTGGACCAACATGCTCATACTGCTGGACTCACAGGGACACTACCAGCCAGCTATTGATATTGCTCACAAGGCACTCAAGTAGGTGTAACTATTTAATTATTATGTTCTCTCCACCAACCAACTTTACTCCTAAACTCGATTAACCCGGAAACTGCGGGGAGACTCTTAAGAGTTCCCCCGGCGGACTGCGGGGAGACTCTTATGAGCGAGTGAAAAAAAAAATCAACTTTTGACATCGAAAAAAAAAAACATTATTTTTATTTTTTTATTTTTTTATTTTTTTTTGGCCCCTGGGCCATGCAAAATCTCAGTCCTCTACCTCCCCTCCTTCCCCACTTTCCTCCTCTCCTTCAGTTATCACCTATTTTCCCTGTTATTCCCTTATTCTGAGGTATATTTTCGTGCTAACATTAGCGAGTTGCAAGCAGGGTGTTGTCATCACTGATGGCAAGCGAGTGCAAGAGAGAGAGAGAGAGTATCGATCGACTGTGTCTCAGTGGCCTTGGGGGAAATTGGCGGGAAAGCAGTTTGCCTCACCCATACATTATACAACTCGCGGGCTATATCTCCGATTTTGACCATCCAAACGCTGTTTTCACTCGTTTTATTGTTGTTTCAGGTTAATACCTTTATAATCAACCCATAATAGACGCATATGGATAAGTATTAATGCTATTAATGGCACAATGAATATTTTAGTGACGGAAACACCTCAAATACGTCAGCACAGGGGGACGTTTCCAATTACCCCCATGCGTACTTCAGAGGTTAATGAAATTAACAAAGTATGCTACTGTATAAACAGTAGATTCTGTGTGGCTGAGTAGTAATGTGTGTGACTTGTGCATGAAAAGACCTGGGTTCGCCCCCTGCTTAACCCTCTCACGTTCTTGATGCAATTTTGAGCCTATTAGGGATACTTTAAAGCCTTTGTTACCATCAGGGGTATTTAAAAACGTTTAGTTTAGTTACTTCAACCTCTGCAGTTGTCTTTGAGTTAGCTGTGGCCAGAAAACTAATTTTGGAGAGGTAATTATAAGAGTGAGAGAACTTTATTTATTATTGCTACTCTGGCAACCTCTGCGTCATAAAAACGTGAAAGTGTTAATGCTCCATAGCTTTATTGGCCTCTGGGCATAGCCTTCTGCATTTCTCACTGCAATGGTGGACATAATGGGTGTATTAGACCAGTGTCACATGAGTGATGTTAAAAAAAAAAAAAAAAAATAAAAAAAATAATGTTAAGTGGATAAAAAGAAAACTTAATTTTTCTGGTACTTCTATGACTTCTCGTACATTTTCATTTCTGAATCACCTGTTAGAGTCCTCGGAGTGCTACATGTATTTGTTGATTTCATTAATTGAGTTTAGATGTGAAGGTGTAAAAAACATAATACTCTATCTATCTATCTATTGCCTGACGCCGTGATCCCCGAAGGGGTGGCCACATACGAACCGCCCCCATGCACCTCTGTCCCCAGTCAGTCGACGCCCCTCCCCCCAACCAGCACCGCCTTCGTTCATGTACTTCCTCACTCCATCCTTCCACCTCTCATTCGGTCTACCTCTCCCTCTCTGTCCCTCCACCTCGCTCTCGTACACCCTCTTAGTCATTCTCTCGCTTTCCATACGTTCCATATGGCCGAACCATCTCAAGTTGTTCCTTTTCACACTTTCCAGCACATCTACCTCCACACCACACCTTACTTCCTCATTAGTCTGTCTATCCCTCCATGTAACTCCGCATGCACTTCTTAAGTAATTCATTTCCACTGCTCTCACTCTTGGTCTGAGTCTCTCAACCAACGTCCATGCTTTGCTTCCGTAAGTCAGTGTCGGGATTACCACACTGTCATGCAAGGACTTCTTCACTTCCATACTGACCACCCTATTTCTTGTTACTGCTTTCAGCGTTCCTACAACCCTCTTCCCCTGTTGTACCCTCTCCCGCACTTCTTCATCCATAGTCCCATCTTTACTCAACACATTGCCCAGATACTTAAAAGAGTTGACGATCTCCATAGCCTGACCGTTCAGCTTCACCTCACACTCTGTGACTTCACCCCTTTCGAAGACCATAACCTTGCTCTTCCCCGCATTTACCTTCAAATTCCGTTTTTCGCACACTGTTCCAAACTCATGTACCAGACCCTGCAACTCCCATTCATTATCACTCATCAGAACTGTATCATCCGCAAACAGCAGTATAGGTAGCTTCCACTCAATTCCCTCCCTTTTCAGCGATACACCAACATCCACTGCTCTTGATAGTATTTCTTTCATGACTCCATCCATATATACAGTAAACAACCACGGGGACATCACACACCCCTGTTTCAAACCAACATTCAGGTAAAAAAAACTCGCTCTGCTCACTCTCCACACGTACTGCCGCCTTTGCACCCTCATACATGCTCTTCAATGCTTTCAGCAACTTGCCATCTACTCTGTATATTCTAAGTACTTTCCACAAACCTTCTCTATCCACTCTGTCATAGGCCTTCTCCAAGTCCATAAAGGCAACATACACCTTTTGTTCTTCTCCAGATATTTCTCCACAACACAATTCAGGGTAAAAATCTGATCTACACATCCTCTTCCCTTCCTAAAACCTCCCTGCTCGTCGCCTATCCATTTCTCCGTTCTCACTCTCACTCTCTCAATCACTACCCTACTGTATACCTTCCCTACTACGCTTAGAAGACATATTCCTCGGTGGTTACCACACACTCCTCTTTCCCCTTATATAGGGGGACTATTATGCCAGTCTTCCAGTCATCGGGTGCACTCCCCTTCTCCCATGCTAGTTTTCACATTTTCCATACCCATTCGATCACTATCTCACCACCATACCTCAACATTTCCCCACACACTCCATCTGTTCCTGGTGCTTTCCCCAACTTCACTCTTTTCATGGCTTCCCACACTTCTGACCTCCTGATCCCCACCTCCTCCTCCACTACTTCTCTTCTCCCTCCCATACCCCATCCAACTATGTTTGCTGGCTCTTCATTCCTTACATTTAGCAACTCGTTGAAGTACTCCCTCCATCTTTCGACTCTCTTGGAGTTTTGTTTTGAAAAATAGATGTGTAGCATTCAAGAGGAATGTTGTAACTATATGTAGGATGAACTAATAATTTAAATTAATTAATTTAATTTGTGGTAAATATTTGTGAATATGTAACAAAGAAAACACATGTTTTTGTAAGTGTGTCAAACTTCTACTGAGCATAATTAATGGGATGTGAGGAAGACAATTAACCTACACCAGAATGTTCTACAATTATCTGCGAGACCATACACACAGTAACTCTTTCCCCAAAGTTCATAATACACAGCCTATAGCCCTAACAATTTACTTTTATTGTTTTCCAGATTTATTGGGGTGTTTTCGGACATAGTTTGGGGTGATTTCGGACATGAGGTGACATCGGACATCTAATATTAGTTACAAGGACCTTCCAATATGAACAACAATTAGTACCTAAGTGTATGGTACTCTTACCTAGCCATACATAGCGAGCATCCGTCGAATCATGTCATCACAGGGATCTGCCTTGTATGGGCCGATCGGCTTTTTGCAGACTCCCATTTTCTTATGTTCTTATGTTCTTATCATCTGTCATCTTGCTCCCGTTTGAGTAACGCCAATTAAAGGATGCTTAAGACTGAGTAAGGTGTCAGATGTTGACATGATTTGGTGGATGTTTGCTGTGTAAGGTTAGGTAAGAGTATCATATTACATTTCTTTTCATTCACAGGAGTAAAAATGCCACGGATATATAAACCAAAGCCACACAACGAGAAAAGGAAATACAACAGTCATGTATGTCAAGACAAATTAAAGAAAGCAAAAGATGATATACAAAAGAAGAACATGAGTGTACGTGAGGCTGCTAAAAAGTGGAAGTTAAGTAAGAGCACCTTACATGACTATATAAAAGGGAAACATAGTAAACCTGCTGGTTATTGTTAAAGTTCCGTTTGATGGTAAGAAGAAACATCGACATTATATTGCAGTCATTGTAAAGGTTTTACCAGAAATACATGTTCGTTTCCTAAAGCATGTGAAGGGCACAAGTAACGTCTTCATTAACCCAGTTATTGATGATTACAGTGACATAGTACAAATCCTGCCAGAACCAATACTAGACAAGAAGTGCAGAATGCTGTTCAGTGTTGATGTAAATAAATGGCCAAAATAATAGAGAGAGAGAGAAATAGAGAGGGTTGAAGAGCTATAGAGAGGAGAGAGAAAGCGAGCGAGCAGGGGGAGAGAAAGTGAGAGAGAGAGGGGTGGGAGAGAAAGCGAGAGAGGGTGGGGCCAAGAGAAGGGTGGGAGAGAAAGCGAGAGAGAGAGAGAGGTGGTAGAGGGCGGGGCCAGGGCCAGGGAAGGGTGGGGCCAGGAGAAGGGTGGGAGAGGGCAGGGCCAGGAGAAGGGTGGGGCCAGGGGAGGGCGGGGCCAGGAGAAGGGTGGGAGAAAGATCGATATCGAGAGCGAGAGGTGGTAGAGGGCGGGGCCAAGTGAGAGAGGGGGGATGAATAAGGAAAGAGGCAATAATGTGATACAAAGTTATATTTTTTGTAAGGTCCTTTTTATTTCATATTATGATTAGTTTAAGGTATATACCCTGAAAGGGTTAATTAGTATTTCGGGCCATTAATTAGCCAAGATGGCATCTAGTCGGCTGTGTGCCATTAGTATTCCTTTAACCCTTCAACCCCGGGTGGTACACGTGTGTACCATTATGTTTTGACCCGAGGAACCCGGGTGGTACAACATTGTACCATTCCTTGCGTATGTGCTTTCGAATGGCGCGCGTAAACATTTCGTTCCGTGGTCGCTAGGTGACGCCACCAGACACCATGTACGCCACCAAAACAGTCTCTACCCTGCCGCCAACATGGATACTAGCCCAAAAAGTGATTCCCCTGTGTCCGATTCCATGCTCCCTTCGACGCCTGCCCAGGTTCGTCGCGCCCTAACGCAAAGGCACGTACAAGATGCGTTGACTCCCGGAGGTATTGAAATAGCTTTGAGGAGTTATGAATGTGGTGAAGGACAAAATAGTGTTGATGACTTGGGCAGTGATAGCTCCGAGTCTTATCAGTCGCACTATAGTGAAGATTTAGACGATCTAGACGAAATTCATCAAAGAGACGCGCAATTTGTTAGATTTGAGCATGACGATGATAGTGATGATAGTACTGAACGTGATATAGTTGTGCAAGGTGATGAGAGTGTAGTGAGAGTGAGCGAATGGGACAGCACTAGGTCGACTGCCAAGTTTAGGTTGAGTGACACGACACCTAGCCCTTCGCCAGCTAAATCCCCATTCAAGATACGTTTTTATAAGAAGCAAGTTCTTGAAAAGGCGGCCGCGGCAGCCAGGAAAGAGGCCCTAAAACTTGGTGAGGGAGCAGTGCGTGAGGGTGCCAGTGAGGCTGAGCGTTAGGGTGAGGTTGACCCGCCATTGTCTTCCTTATCTACCCACGCCACCCAAGTTGCCCCAGGTGCCCGCCATTCTTCCCCACCACCACCAGCACTGCCTAGGGTTGAGGACCCCCCACTTTCGGCCTATTTACCCCCAATTTCCCCCGAGAGGAGACATACTACTAAAGAAAAGGGAAAAGGGAGAAAATATGAGAAAAAAGGAGCTACAAGTAGGCGCTCTTTGTTCGAGGCTCCCGCGGCTTCCACCCCTGCCGGTCCCAGCCATACGCCCCCGCAACTTTCCCCAGTTTCCCCACCTCTCCAGCCTACAACAGAGGTTCCTGACGATGTATTTGACCTCGCATCCATACCTGCACCTACAGACACTGAACCAGTGCTGTCTACGACTCGTCGTAGGCCAAGGAGCCCCGAACCTCTGCATGAAGATGACAGAGCCTCACCTGCCACTCCTTCCCCACCTCGCCGACCTACACGCCGCCCACGCATCATTCGTTCCCCGCGAGATTATGAGGGGGGGGGTCTGAAGATGAAGGGCACCTCACAGATGACTCTGGCCATGATTACATGGGTCCACCGTCAGGGCAAGATGACGGCTCTGACGACAACGACGATGACTTTATGGACATCGACGACCCTCAACCCAGACGCTTGGCCCAGGGCCGTCGTGCTCCTGGCCGCCCTGGCCGCCGGGCTGGGCCTGGGCGCCGTCGCGCTCCTGGCCGCCCTAGGGTGCGCGCCGCCAAAGTTCATGGGCGTGCTGCCCCAGCTGCAGCTCCTCGTCAGCGTCGCCAGCAGGACCCATTTTATATTTTCAACGGGCAGGATGTGGCTGCTGATGAAGTGAATGACCCTGATGTAACCCCTTTTGATGAGGTACAGGAGGGTTCAGGAGTTACCCCAAGTTTTCCCGCAGGCCCCAATGCTCCACCACATGAGCTTTTTGAGGCATTTTTTGATAAGGAGGTTACTGAGTTTGTCATGGAGGAGACAAACAAGCACCACCAAATCCAGGTGAACTTTTTTGGCAAGGTGACCAAGGGCCACATGAAGCGGTGGACCCCAGTGACTCATCCCGAGTTCATGGTGTTCCTGGCAATCACCATGCTAATGCCTCATGTAAAGAAGCACAGGTTGGCTGACTATTGGATCACCAAAGATCTGATATCCACCCCTGCCTTCGGGAAATACATCTCTCGGGACCGGTACCTCGACATCCTCGGAGCGCTCCATCTTGTCACCAACACCGACATGCATCTCTCTGACAAGCTGTGGAAGATTAGGACGTTGTACGAGATGATGCGAGAACGTTTCAAGTCATACTTCACGCCCTTCTGCAACGTTTGTATTGACGAGTCTCTTGTGCTGTTCCGGGGAAAGCTGAGCTTCAGGCAGTACATCCCCTCAAAGAGACATCGCTTTGGTATAAAGTTCTTTGTGCTGTGCGATTGCCAAACTGGCTATGTCCTGGACTTCCTGGTCTACAGCGGGAAGGAAGGGGACGTGGAAATAGACCCTCTCATTGGCTTTGGCGGAGCAGTGGTTCAAGCCATGATGAACCGGTACTTCGAGAAGAATCACGTCCTCTACACGGACAACTACTACACGTCCCCCACTCTCTCAAAGTACCTCCATCAGCGCAAGACGGGGACTGTAGGCACAGTTAGAGCGAAAAGGAAGGGCATGCCAACTTTCCCTCCTAAAACCAAGAAAGGCGATGTCTTCAAGAAGAAGTCGGGACCCATTCTGGCTATCCACTGGCACGACCAGCGGAAGGTCAACCTCCTGAGCACCGTCCACAAGGGGGAAATGGTTGAGACTGGCAAGGTGGATCGCCGCACCCAAGTCAGGGTGACCAAGCCCGATGCTGTAATGGACTACAACATAAATATGAGGCTGGTGGACAAGTCCGACATGCAGATAGGCTTCATCGACTGTCTGCGTACCTCGTGCAGATGGTACAAAAAGTTCTTTCTGCACATGGTGGACATGTCAATGCTGAATGCCTACAATATCTACAGGCTTCGGAATCCGCGCACACCCAGGAAGTTCAGTAGCCTGCGGAGGTTCCAAAAACAGGTGTTGGTGGAGCTCCTGGACAGGTATGCTACGCCACAGAGGGCAGTGGCACAACCTGGGCGCCCCGTTCAGGACCGCATGCAGTGTGCACAGTATCTAAATGTGCACAAGCTCGGTTACCTGCCTCTGGATCGAGATGGAGTCACCATAAGCAGAAGGCGGTGCCATGTCTGCTGGAACAGCCAGGTGAGGCCGAGGAAGCAGAAAAAGACCACCATGCAGTGTGTGGAGTGCCAGGTGTCACTATGTGCTATACCGTGCTTTGCTGAGTACCACACCAAGCAGGAGTACTAACTAATAATCATAGTGAAAGTACCAAAGACTGACAATATGTATGTATATAGGCAACAAGTGGAAATAAAACAATGTATTGTGATAAAAAAGTCATGTATTATGAAAACATATATAAATAAGTGAAAAAAGACACAATAAATTGTATATAAAACGTTTACAAAGCATATAACTAAGTGAAAGTGACGCATGACATAATATTAGATGGCCAAAGTATAATAAACACCTGTGATAATGAATAATCACTGCCTAATATAACAATAACCTACCTCAATTACTAATAAAATGTACCGTATCAAGTGAAAATGAGCATTATCAGTGACAGTGACACTCTCTAAAGCATATTTATCAAAGTGAAAATGACACAACACCCAATGCTTGATGGGCAAAGTACAATAAACACCTGTGATAACGAATAATCACTGCCTAATATAACAATAACCTACCTCAATTACTAATAAAATGTACCGTATCAAGTGAAAATGAGCATTATCAGTGACAGTGACACTCTCTCAAGCATATTTACCAAAGTGAAAGTGACACACGAAGTAATATTAGATGGCCAAAGTATAATAAACACCTGTGATAACGAATAATCAGTGCCTAATATAATAATAACAATAAGGTCCTGATGTGGCGGCGTCTACGCCGTGGGGCCACCTCCCGAGACTGCCAACCGCGGATGGCTGCCGACCCTCCACTGCCGAAGACAAAATCAACGACCAGTGGAGGAAAACCGGATGCCGGCCGCGGGGAGCAGTTTCGGGTGCCAAACCGTCACAACCATCCCCTGCCCCCTCCCTGGGGGCACGGGTCCTTGGAGCGGCTTCGATCGCGCCGGGAATTTCCACACCTCTCACACCACACACACACATCACACAGTTTTTCCTACACCGAGAAATGACTCTCCGGCTGTCATTTCTCGAAGACTTCTTATAGCCGGAGACATTGAGAGCAACCCAGGACCCACGTACACATACATATGTCCAACTTGCTCAAAACCCATCACTTCGAGTCGCCATACTAAGGGTTCAGTTCTCTGAAATTCATGCGGGAACTGGTCCCACTTTACCTGCACAACACTTGCCTCCAAGAAACACTACACAAACACTTGGACCTGTTCCTCATGCCCCTCCCTCTCCCAGTCAAATCCCTCACCTAAAATCCATCCACCTCTCCTCCCCAACCCACCTAACCTTCCCATATCATCCACTCCCCCCCCCCCCCCCCATAAAACCCGTCCACCTCTCCTCCCTAACCCACCTAACCTTCCCATACCATCCACATCCTCAACTCAACACACCACACCCCATCCTAATCCATTCCAACCCCCATCTCCTGCTCCCCAATCCCCACCCCCACCTCACCCATCCCAACCCCCAACCCCCAGCCCCTCCCTCACCCCCACCCCCCCCCCCTCACCCCCACCCCATCCTCGTGCAGCAGCACCCAACATACATCGTGCACATAACATTAACATTCTTCAACTGAACATAGATGGCATCAACACAAAGAAACACGAACTCTCACACTTCATCAAACAACACAACATACACATTGGCATCTTACAAGAAAACAAAAACTCTGCACAACACAAAAAACACCCACATTTCATAATTTCACCACCATCAGACAAGACCGGGCTGTCGGCGGGGGCGGTGGACTCATCACCCTGGTACACAAAGAAATATCATATATAGTAACCAGTGTACAAACCAAATCCCTCCTCCCCCCCAAATGATAACACAACAGAAATACAGTCAATTAAAATACGCACTGGCAACAACTCCAACATAACCATCATAAACACATACATCCCTCCCCAAACATCCCCTACAGTACCAAATGAACACAGACCACACTTACAACACATCACAAACACCCCACACACCCCACACATCATCCTGGGTGGTGACTTCAACGCCAAGACGTCGGCCTGGTTTGTCGACAACCCCGACACAGACAGAGGGCTGGTACTACAAAACCAAACCGATAACCTCATCATCCTTAACGACATCCATCAACATACCCATATTCCTCACCAAGCCCTCTATAACCCATCATCTCCAGACATCACCTTTTGCTCCCCAGAACTCGCCCCCACAACATCCTGGAGGGTGGTCAGAACCTTAGGCTCTGACCACCTCCCGATCATTATCACCACCAAAACCAGACTCACCCCAGCTAGCCACAAACACACATACACCAATTATAAAAGAGCTAACTGGGAAGCATTCACAAATGAGACAGAACAACACTTCACAACTCTAAACAGTACACCCATCACTAACATCAACAATGCTGTACACATACTCAATAAAACTATCCAAAACGCTGACAAGAAACACATTCCAAGAGGTAACAGAAAAAGACACAACCCCAACTTCACACCAGAAATTCAAAACCTCATCAGACAACGCGACATACTGAAACACTCCCCAGCACCCCACACACAAGACATCACACAACAAATTCAAGCACTCAACACCCAAACTAACAACAAAATACAAGAACAACAAAAACTAAATTGGAATAACTTCCTACAAACACTTGATCACAAAACAAACCCCAAAAAACTCTACAAAACACTAAACAGCATCACACTTTCCAACAGCAACACAACACAATCACATGCTGCAATCACAACAACAGACTCTACTCCTTCATGTAAACAACAAGCAAACACTCTCATCAATCACTTCTCACATGTCAGCCACCTAAAACCTCACAAAGACAACCGACGTGTCATCCGACGTAAGAGACAATTCCCCACAGACCCTGACTATACACCCTTCACCAATCACCAGACACAGCATATCATCAACAATCTCAAGCACTCACCCGCCTGTGGCCTAGACAACATAAGCAACATACACCTCAGACACCTGGGACCACAAGGCATACAAGCACTCACTAACATATCAAACTACAGCTATTCACACAACGCAATACCAGACATTTGGAAGCATGGTATCATCATCACATTCCCCAAACCCAACAAAGACCCCACACTACCCTCCTCGCACCGCCCCATCACACTCCTTTGCTCCCCCTCCAAAGTCATGGAACGCCTAGTACAGTAGGGTCTCACATAAAACGAGTTTATGGTCGATAAACGAGGGCGTTTTATGCGATTTCGTTTTATGTGAATACAGCATTTTGGTGGCCCAATATCGTCAATGTTCACTGGAAGCGTAAATTTCCGTCAGGAGCGTACGATATTTCGTACGTTTTGTACGATATTTCGGCGTTTTATATGAAAGCGTACGATATTTTGTACGTTTTGTACGATATTTCGGCGCTCTATATGAAAACTCCTCGGATTTGCCCCACTTTGGTGGCGGACTCGTTTTATGTGATCACATTCGTTCTGATCGAGACTCGTTTTATGCGAACACGTTTTATGCGGGACCCTACTGTATTACAACTAATTACACCTGACCTACCCCTAGCTCCAACACAACATGGCTTTAGGCCACTGCACTCCACAAACACTCTTCTCACAGACCTTACACAAAGAACTTTCGACGGCATCAACTCAGCTAGACCACCACACAGATCACTATTAGCCACACTCGACATTAGTAATGCCTTCGATGCCATCCCCCGCCACAACCTAACAAACAAAATCTACAACACAAACATGCACAACAACACAAAAAGGTGGCTGGCCAACTTCCTAGCAGGCAGATGTGCACACGTATCTTTTGCCGGTCAGTCATCTAAAATCAGAAACTTTCCAAACGGAGTCCCACAAGGATCCGTCCTATCGCCCGCACTCTTCAATCTGTACATGCACGATATAACTACACCCAATACGCCCCAAATAAACTTAGCCTCCTATGCAGATGACATAACACTCACATGCACACACCATGACCCAAAAAGAGCAACAGATCTCCTTCAACCCTATCTCAACACACTACATGGCTGGTGCACTACAAACAGACTTAATCTAGCCCCAGCCAAATCCACCGCAACCCTGCTCACAAGTTGGACAGAACACGAATACATCCCTCAACTCACCATAAACAACACACCCCTAACACATACACACACACCCAAAATCCTAGGAGTAACATATGATACTCATATGACATTCAAACAGCACACCACAAACATTAAAAAGAAACTGACACCCAGACTTAACGCCCTCAGGTCACTTGCTCACACAAAATTTGGACACAACAAAGAAACTACCACCACAGTATATAAACAATACATAAGATCAGTGATGGAATACGCAAGCCCAGCCTGAGCTTCTAACCTAGCTGAAACACATCATAAGTCTTTACAGACTATTCAAAACAAAGCCCTGAAGATCATTACAGGCTGCACAGCTACTGCACCCACAGATCACCTACATCAAGAAACCAAAATCCTCAAAGTCAAAGACCATCTGGACATGAGAGGCACTCAATTCCTGGCAGCAGCCTCCACGAACCAAGACCACCCACTAAACTACATGGCAACACACCCACAGACACCAAGAAATATCAAAACAACACCCAGCACAAGGTATCACACACAATTATTGTCCTCTCTCCCTCCCTGCCCACCCCGAACCAACTTCCAGAAGCACATCCATACTCATATCTCTCACCGATCCATCCACTCACTCACAGACAACACGCAGCTGCATGCACGACCTCCCGAAATTCATCCTTCCGAATCCTCCCTTTCTCGCGAGGACAGAGTCCACCTGGCCAGGCTGAGATGCGGACACCATCCAGCTCTCCTGAGCTATCAGAAGAGACTGGATGACTCTGTTGTCGACTCCTGCCCAGGATGTAACACAGCACCCCATACCATTAAACACATCATAGAAGACTGCATTTCACACAACCACTTACGCCAACAACACAATCTACACTCAATGAGAGCTCTGTGGGAAAGCCCAATCGTGGCCATGGCCTTCCTCAGGGACTCGGGGCTGTTCGGCCAGGCAGCTTAGGGAACAACAACAACAATAACCTACCTCAATTACTAATAAAATGTACCGTATCAAGTGAAAATGAGCATTATCAGTGACAGTGACACTCTCTAAAGCATATTTATCAAAGTGAAAATGACACAACACCCAATACTTGATGGCCAAAGTACAATAAACACCTGTGATAATGAATAATCACTGCCTAATATAACAATAACCTACCTCAATTACTAATAAAATGTACCGTATCAAGTGAAAATGAGCATTATCAGTGACAGTGACACTCTCTCAAGCATATTTACCAAAGTGAAAGTGACACACGAACTAATATTAGATGGCCAAAGTATAATAAACACCTGTGATAACGAATAATCAGTGCGTAATATAACAATAACCAGCCTCAATTACTCATAAAAACTACGGTATCGAGTGAAAATGTGAAATATTAGTGACAATGATAGCCTAATACACATATTTTATATAATTGAACTCCAAATAACTATAATAACATCACTATCAATAAATAAAATCGCCTCCGGGAGGTAAAAACTCTTGCGCGACGAGTGGCTAAGTGCGCAGTAGGTTAGCCAAGCCGGGGCCTGGGCCAAGGCGACGCATCCGAACGCGGGAAGATTTTCCCGCATAAAACTCACTCCACTTCCCGCGCTCGCCATTATGCAATCACTTGGGCTAGAGACCTCTACTCAACGGCATTCTACACATGAAGGTTTGTGCAAAATTTTTTTTTTTTTTGTATAACTTTGTGTCATGTATTTCAGGAGTAACAGGTGAATCAACATGGACCAAAATTCCTCAAAACCCCCGGTCACAGAGTACAGTCACGATCTACCCTAGCCGGGGTTGGAGGGTAAATATGCAGTCATTAAGATATTATTGCTAAGCTTTAATGATATCAGTATTATTTTTTTAGAAGTTTGGTCACAAGTGTGAAATACGTTTTCAAGGAGTCATTATGTGTAATTTGAATGAATTAATTGTATTTTTTTTGTATTAGAAAAGTGCCTATACATACGGTGTACCTGAATGCATTAGTGATAATAATATAATTGCTTTGTTATTGAGAATACATAACAATTTATATGAAGGTGCTAAAATGCACAGAAACTTGGAATCTATTGTATATGCTCCTCTAAGGGCTACAAATGTAAGCATTTCAGTTTGTATTTTTTTTTTTAAACTCCGTCTTGTGTCCGTTTAAAGGGGAAAACCATTAATGTCCGAAGTCACCTTACCCCAGTCCGAAGTCACCTCATATCGATGATGACTTCGGACACCATTATAAATATTAGTTATAATTAAGCCAAAGGCCTATAATTTTTCCACTGTACACACGATTATTCTACGTTTCTAAGCTATACATAGATGCAAAAGATTGCATTATTAAGGCTTTACCTATTGAGTTAGGCTTAAAATTAGGTCAAATAGGTCCGAAGTCACCCCGAATGACGGTACTTCTCTTCTTCTCCCTCCCATACCATATCATATCCAGCTATGTTTGCTGGCTCTTCATTCCTTACATTTAGCAACTCATTGAAGTACTCCCTCCATCTTTCGACTCTCTCTTGCTTCTCGGCTAGCATTCTCCCATTCTTATCTTTCACACCCTTGCTGTTTCCCTTGCTACCTTCCCTAACTTTCTTGACTTCTTTCCAGAACAGTTTCTTACTCTCCCTCCATTTTACACTCAGATTCCTTCCAAATTCCTCATCTACTCTTCTCTTACTTTCCTTCACTACTCTTTTCACCACCCTCTTACTCTCCACGTACCTCGCTCGTTTCTGTCTCTCGAAATTTTCATTCCCTCTACTACCCAACCACTCTCTATATGCTTTCTTCTTTTCTTCCACAGCTATTCTTACCTCTTCTGTCCACCATGCTGTACCTTTCACTCCCCTCCCTCTTCTCCTCACTCCACACACCTCCTCACATGCTGCACAGATCTCATCCTTAAACACCTTGCTCATCTCCTCCACTTCCTCCATAACTTCCAGGTCGAACCCACCTAGTCGTCTTTCCACTGCTCTCCTGTACTCCTGCCTGACTTCCTCCTCCTGCAACCTCTCCAACCTCCTCACCATTCCACCCTTCTCTCGCCTCCCTCCAGCTCTCCTCACCCACTTCTTTTGTATCCTAACCTTAGCTACCACTACATAATGATCAGACAGACCCCCTCCAATACCCCTATACACCCTAGCATCCATCACAGATTTCTTCATTCGTTCATCCACACATATATAATCAATCAATGACTTGTTCCACCACTGTCTTATCCTTCATCGTCAACATCCGTTTCCACGTGTACCTGTGGATCATTCTGTGTCGGAAGAAGGTGTTGGCTATCCACAGCCTCCTCCCTACACATACATCCACAAGTGCACTACCATTCCCATTCACCTCTGATGGTACCCCCCACCCTCCCACCACTCCCTCAACTTTCCTATCACCCACCTTACCATTCATATCCCCAATCAGAAATATTCTTTCGTTCTTAAAAAACATAATACAGTACTGTAATACAAGATGATATTTTACAGTTTTGAATAGCTTACATACCGTACTGTAACTTTTTCTAATATGTGCAGTATTATCGAGACTATACCATTGTATACAGTTGACTTAAGGGAGCGAAGCATGGACGTTGTTGGAGAGATACAAACCTAAAGTGAGAGGGGTTGGAAATTAGTTACTTGAGTGCAGAGTTACATGGAGGGATAGACAGACGAATGAGAAAGTACGAAATCGGTGTGGTGTGGATGTAGATGTGCTGGAAAGTGTGAAAAGGAACATCTGAGATGGTTTGGCTATGTGGAACGTATGAGAAACGAGAGAATGACTAAGAGAGTGTACGAGAGTGAGGTGGAAGAACAGAGAGGGAGAGGTAGACCGAGAGAGGTGGAAGGATGGAGTTAAGAAGTATATGTGTGAAAGCGGTGCTGGATGGGAGGAGGGGTGTCGACTGACTGGGCACAGAGGTGCATGGGGGTGTTTCGTTCGTGAAAACCCCTTCGGGGATCACGGCGTCCGGCAATAGATAGATATACATCTAGGTCACCAAGGAGAAGACCTAGGCAGTGTGATAAGTAAAGATAGGAGTATGGAGGATGAAGTGCGGGAGAGGGTACAACAGGGGAAGAGGGTTGTATGAACACTGAAAGCAGTGACAAGGAATAGGGTGGTGAGCATGGAAGTAAAGAAGTCATTGCATGATAATGTGGTAACCCTGACATTGATGTACGGGAGTGGACGATGTTGGAGAGACATAAATCAAGAGTGAGAGGGGTGGAAATGAGTTACTTGAGTAGTGCGTGTGGAGTTACATGGTGAGATAGACAGACGAATCAGGAAGTACAAGAGTGTTGTGGTGTGGATGTGCTGTAGAGTGTGAAAAGGAACACCTTGAGATCATTCGGTCATGTGGAATGTATGGCGAGCGAAAGAATGACTAAGAGGGTATATGAGAGTGAGGTGGAAGGGCAGAGAGGAAGAGGCAGACCGAGAGTGAGGTGGAAGGATGAAGTTGAGAGGTATCTGAGTGAAAGTGGTGTTAGGTGGGAGGAGGGGCACCAGCTAACAGAGGACAGAGGTGCGTGGAGGCGATTCATTCGTGGGCAACCCTTTCGTGGATCATTGCATCTGGCAATAGATAGAAGATAGGATTTGCTTGAAAATTTTAATGATATGGTAAGTTAGAGCTACCGGGCAATAAGTTTTTGGTACCGTAGTGATTTACTCCCTCTTTTATGTAGAGTGCCATTATTGCATTTTTCAAGCTATTCTGTATTTCTCCAGTGCCTAGACTCCTTCACTTTATAGCCAGGGGTTTTGAAAGATTTTTCTTACATTTTTTTATCATCATCATCATCAAATCTGACGCCCCGCTTCCAGAGGAAGCACCCCAAAAGGGATGGCCATGGCAGAAACTGCCTCCAGGCTCCCAGATATGCCGCGACTGACCCACTCTACAGTGCCATTTCCACTAAGTGGATTATGACCATGAACACTGAAGGAGCAGACCCAGAGCAGTCCCTCACCCGGATGGCAGTTCCACCACTGTTTTGCTATTTTATTTACCCCAGTGGGGCCCTGGCTGGAATCATACCAAGCACAGGAATTTTCTGAAGATAGGAACCAGTGGTCCACTGCTCCAGAGGCTACATTTCTTTATTAGGAACGAATTCCATTATCCCGAGTAGGATGGCATGTTGACAATTGCCTCTTCTATGTCTTTTGGCCCAAAATCAATATCACAAATCTGGGGGGTTTCCATAGGGGTGTTATCCACAAGAAATTTATTTTGGTCTCTAATGGCTTTTGATTCTTCGGGCTCACTGAAGGCCGTTTCATACTGCAGACGTAAGAGTTCGCTCATTTCCTTTTTGTCCCCCATGAATGACCCATCCACTTTACTTAGTGGGCCGATGTTTGATGCAGTTTTAGCCTTTTGTTAGGTATATGAAAAGAAGTACTGTACTGTACTTCAAATTTTCCTTTATACCTGCAATAACTTTGCTCTCCTCTCATATTTGTTATAGTTCATTGGAGATTCTTGGTCTTTGTTCAGTTTCCACAATTTCTCTTATCTATTTTGACCTTTTGTCTATCTTGTAAATTTTGTTGTATGCATTGTTGTGATAGTATCTCTATTCTTCTGTACAGCTTCCTTTGTCATTGACACACACATGCGCAGACACGTACGTACATACGCAAAGTTATTATTATTGCATAGACGCATATTCATGCACGGCCTAGCATTGATTCAGTGCAGACAAGTTGCTTGTACTGTACTCTTGCGGTGATCACATGGCAACCAGATTACTCAGAAAGCAGCGGTTATCATTATTCTCAAGCTGAATGAGGTACCGTATGTGATCATGATATTTGATTTAACCCTTTGGCGCACGATGACTCGTTCAGAGTCATTAGGTATTTTTTTCCTAGGCGCACGATGACTCGTTAAGAGTCATTAAACTTAAAAATATTCGCCAAAAATTAAGTTTTCGTCTGACGCGCGTCATATTTGGCACAAATATTAAGTATTACGCCTAGTTTATTGGGTACAATTGGCAACTCCCTCAGTTTAACCGTTTACTCACGGCTGGCTGGGAAGTGAGCAGAGTACAGCTCAGTCTGTGTTTCGATACTTTCACGTTTATTCGTGTATCTCAGTAACTATTTGGTTTATAGTAGTTCTGAAGTTACCAGTGGAATCCTCATTAAATTCCGCTTCCATATGTGTATGCAAATCAAAAATGTTGCGGGCAAAATTTTGAGCTAGCGCGAGTTGGAGATAAGGTATTTACTTTTTTGTTTACAATTCTTATTTCGGAGTGCCCCAATGTGGTTGTTTTGTATTTATTCTATGTTTTTATTCGCTTATCTTCAAGTTCAATCAATAACGAAGCCGATGGTACCTCATTAATCCAAATACAAGGATTTTTTGGTGGCTAAAAACGTCACAGAAACAAATTATCGCCGGGCACAAAACTGGCTCTGAGTGAGCTGAGATATAATTTGGGAGTGGGAAAAACTTTGATTGGAAACTATAGGTGCGCCAAAGGGTTAATAGTGTACATTTATTATTTACAAAGATACGGCAGGTATGAAATACTGTAAGTGTAGTTTCGTCAAATATGCCCCAGGTTGGGGCGATTGACGCGTAAATTCAAGCCCCAAAGTGTAAGACTTAATCCTCTGAGGATGGATGGCCTGCCAGGCTCAAAATCGAGTTTTGCACCACGGAGGACAGATGGCAGTCCAGGCTCCTTCACCTTCTCCCACCCCTCACCATTGTTATCAAATAATTTAGATTTAGTAATTGTGGTGCCATCTATCGATCGTCCTGTGCAGAATTGACCCAAACTGTACTTTGGTCTAAAGAAAGGAAGAAACACCTGGCAATAGATGATCTGGCAAATTTCTAATAGCCTGATCATAAACTGATAAATTTGTCTTTATAAAACTGACTATCTTATTTTTTATCTGCCGTACTGCAATTTCAACCATCCCCCTCAGACACCTGCCAAACGAACCAGCCCTCCACTTCAACCTGGCCAACACCTTGGGCAAACTGAGCCGCTACCAGGAGTCTGAGTCCCACTTCCTTCTGGCCACCAGTCTGGACTCGGCCAATGCCAACTACTGGGCCAACCTGGGGGTCCTGTACCATCGCTGGCGTAAGTACGACCGGGCCCAGCAGGCTTATGTCCGGGCCCTCAGTCTGAACCCGGCCCTCAGGAGTGCCCAAGACAATCTCAGTATGCTGCTCAAGGCCACAGGCAAGCTAACCAGATAACACCAGGCAGGCACCAAGAAGGTAGCTATGTAGGTACAGTAGGAAGTTTAGATTGGATAGAAGGCTGCTAGTTAAGAATGTAATAATGACCATTGGAAAGTCCGACTTAAGTCTGTATCCTTGACCACTAGGTAAGCATGAAGAAGGTAGTTAAATAGGTGTGTAGGATGTTTAGGTTGAATATAAGGCTAACTAGTTGATTAAAACTATTGGAAAGGTGTATATTTTGGCCTGTATTCTCAACTTTGCTCTCAGTGATATCTAGGATATCCTCAATATGCTACTGTACTTAAGGCTACAGGTAAGGTGAGCGAATATCACCAGGCAGGCACAAAGAAGATAGGTAGGTAAGCAGAACATTTAGTTTGGATAGAATGTTGCTAGTTAATTAAGAATGTAATTACTGTACTGTACAGCTATTGACAAATTATAACGATTGGAAAGGCCTATACATTTGTGCTTGCAACCTTCAATATCAGGCATGCAAAAATAATTTAGCTATGAAGTGCTGGTTTGTTAGAATGCTGCTAGTTAGTTAAGAATGTAACTTTTTAACAGGCATATAAAACATTGGGTTTCTTTAAAATGATACAGTAATTTTATAGAATAATATGGTTTGTTAGTTGGAAAGATTTGATAATAGAGCGTGTAGGCCTAAGTTCTGTATGAGATATCCTAGGTTCGAATCCTGGGAGAATCACATGCTTTCATTAAATTAATTTGTGGGTTATTGGTGTTAAGAACAATGTTAAAAATAATGTTAGATTGTTAGTAATGTGCAGTGTGTGAAGCTACTGAATTGGGAATCTCATTGGATAGATTACATTTGAATGATAGGTTAGCTACGATAGATTAGACTTTTCTGAGATAGTAGGTGTAGTTGTTAGGAAAATGAATTAGATATAGTGGTGCTAATATGTGGCTGCTTAATATCCTAAGAGACACTTATTTTGTAGCCAAGTGTATCCTACATTATCTTGACACATACCGGTAGCAGCTATTGGTTATGTGTGGGATGCTAATTGTCAGAGGTGCTACCCTATCCGACTTTGAATACTGGTTTTTATATGATAACTACTGTATATTTAATTTGGTGCCGAAGGGCGTGTGTTTCTTTTGTGGCATTATGATCTAGTGACTGTAGTTCAGAATGGTAACAGTTTATCACTCTCCTACTTCTAATCAGTTTGAATACATCTACTGTATATCTCTGAAGCTTGTTTATATCTATGTGACCAATGCAGAAAACATTTGCAAATATTTTTTCTTTTTTACAGATTCAACTATTCTTTAACCTATACTTCTATTAAAAATATATTAACAGGCCTCTATTCCTCTCATATTTTGACCTATTCTCCTAACTTTTATTTAAGATCTTTTCTTAACTTATTGATATAGTATGCATTGCACAAAGTTATTTAGTACTCTTTATCTATTATAGTTAAATATTAACTCTATACACTATTCTCAGATTGCTCCTCTTTGAGCTATAAGTGTACTGTAACACTTAATTTTGTTGTGTTTGTTATTCTATGTTCAACTTATCTCAGAGCTGTCAATATCATATTGTTATCTTTGTATTTTCTTGTGTTTTAATATGTTTATAATTTATTGTTGAGTTTTCTGTATACCGGTAGCTGCTTGGTGTTATAAATTATAAAAATATAATTTGAGACAAATGTAACTTTATCAGAATGTAAGTTTACTGAACTGCTTAACCCATTGAGCCCCCGGGACAAGCCCCTCTCATCGCCTATTATTGTTACACAAAGGCCCAGTGACGAACCCCTCTCGTTGGCTATTCTGGCCTTTATATAAATAATTAAATACCTCTCCAAAGGCTCACAGGGGACTCCAATATGCACACGTGGCACCTTAAGGTAAGGGTAAAATAAACAATAGTTGGCAGGCCACAAAGACCACCCCGGGCCATCCCATTTTGCGTAATATTAAAGAAAGAATAACAATGGGAAAAATGCCTGGGACTGGGTATTACATTAAGTTACATTTAATAAGGGGCTCAATGGGATAATGAACATTTCATGGGATTTAACAATTATGTGTATTTATTTATTACATTTATGGCTGTTGTAGATTTATTGTGCTTTTGCATGACAGTAGTACAGTACCGGCATTGACTATCTATTGCCAAATGCTTAATCCCCAAGGGGTTGGGCACTAATGAATCTCCTCCATGCACCTCTGTCAGTACAGTATTGTGAAATAGAAAAAACACAGGGTATGGTATTAATTCTCATTTTGCAGTACAGTACTGTACAGCTAATTATAATTGGCTATACAAACTCAAACAATTTAGATATTATAAAACTTTACAAATTTGCTCGTTTCGCTGAAGTAAATGCTCTCAATTCAGAATATTTATTACAGTTAGCGAATCCACAGTTGAAAGTTAGATTTGATAAAGTGTATCATTGAGTTACATTATTATTGCTTACTTTATCTTACCTCTTTAGTTGAATAATGTGCTTGAATCTTGAAATGCCGTACACACATTATTTCTCTTCAGCCATGATGGTAATAGTAATGCCTGATATTGTTTTTGTCTTCATTTGAATTCAGCTTTATAACTACCATGAATTTTTGTGACTTGCTGTACTTAACCTTGAAATTGTCTAATGGCATGGACTCAACAATGCCACTTTGTTACTGATATTTTTGTCAAGAAGAAACACATCTCAGGGTTTGGATTATGCTGTCTTGGCCTTTTGATACTCTGAGAAGGAGTCTGGGCATTAGGAGTGTCAGTGAAGTGATGCACACGAGCCGACTTGGTTGGTTTGGACATGTGGAGAGAATGGATGATCAGAACTGGGTGAAGAAATGCCGGACTGTGAACGTGGGGGGAGTTGCACGTAGGGGTGGACCTAGAATGACGTGGGCTCTGGTACTCTGGTCCGATCTTAAAATAAAGAACTTGACAACAGAGGCAGCCCTTGACAGGGCCGCCTGGAAAGCCGCCATTTAGGACGTGAGACTAACCACATTCTCTGTGGACAAATCGGTCTTTAAACTTGTATGTATGTATGCATACGTAAAGTATTGATGGAAGACATATAACATAATAATAATTAATGATCCATGCACCTAAAGATATCCTTCATTCATGAGAAATCCTTAACTATTATCTAGTGTTGTGAGTGTTGTAAATTGTGCAAAAAGATGTGAATGTGGAGGAAGCTGCAACGATAAGTAGACCTAGAAAGATTTAGGATCATGTAATTTAATAACCTGAGAAGTTAGGCAACTCAGAACAGGGCTGCCTGGAATGCCACCATGAGGAAGTGAGGCTGAAACTGCATCTCATGTGCACCACTTGGTCTTTAGAAATAAAGTATGTGTGTGTGTCATATGATGTTGGCAATATATGTAGCCTACTCACAACAGCACTTCTCCCCCACGGCACCACAATATCTGTGCTTTGAACAGCACTCCCCCACAACACCACTACCCACTAGTTTCTTCTTGACAAGGACATATTGCTAACAAGTATGCATGTGTGTGGCCCTGCTCATAGACTTATTTATACAATTACCGGTATTTAATTGCAATGTTTAGTACTGCTTGCTTACTGTGGACTTTCTTAGAGCTGTTAGGAAGGTTTCATCTCTGGACTTTTCTATGAATTAATTGATAATACAGTAAGGTCTCTGTTAACTGAGATTATTGGTAATTGAACTTAGAAGTATAATTTGCAAATACTATTATTATGTTCTATCCAACAACCAACTCTACTCCTAAAATCGATTAATGAAATATTACAAACACATGTGGCAGTCCGTGGATTCGAACCCAGGACGCTCACACCGAAAATCAACACCTTATGCATTGCGCCACGAAGACAGTTAAAGAATGGTGGACACTGCCTACGATTTATTATGCAACTTCGAATCCTGCATATCAATCTAAGCATGTACACACATCCCAACTGCAACTCACGTAGGCTATGCATATGTGAATGGAAAGAGCAATTAATGAGGCCTTAACCACTAGGAAGTCCTCTCGATAAATTACTCCTGAACCAATATCAATTATTATGTTCTATCCAACAACCAACTCTACTTCTAAAATCGATTAATGGAATATTACAAACACATGTGGCAGTCCGTGGATTCGAACCCAGGACGCTCACACCGAAAATCAACACCTTATGCATTGCGCCACGAAGACAGTTAAAGAATGGTGGATAACATATTTGTTAAAACACATTATCTTGAAAATTGTAATTGGGCTCAGCATTCTGGTACAGTACCTTAATGACTTATCAAGAATGATAGTATACAATAGTATGATGAACTTAACTATGGTAGGGCTATGAACAGTAATATTATCATTAGGCAGCTTTAACTGTAGCACAAACTGTAATGTATACAGTGCTAATATTCAAATGTCACGCTGCATTAGTCTTCTACATTTATAATTATAATTAAAAAACGTCTTCATAAGTCATTGTTTCTAGGTATCAATAACAATGTTAGTATTACTAGTTGGTTTTGTTTTAAAGGGGTTGTAATTTATCCTTACTAAGATCTTACTAGTTGAGAGAGACCTGACTGTATGATGACATACTGCTGTACAATATGATCTTTATACAAATACAAATTTAGGTTGTTTTCCATAGAGCTTGAGTGGGATCTGCGTCATTGACCACTTGCAAGTTTTGGGTTATAGGGAAGTTCAACCTGTACACATATACAGTATATATATATTTTATTTTTTATTTTATTTTTTCATACAACATTAAAAGAATGCTCAGTTTGTTATAGATGAAAACTACTGTATGTTGAATTTTATTTAATATCTACAGTATATGTGCATTACAATTTTTTTTTGCTTGTGGCTCTGCTAAATAACAATGTCTAAAACTTGCACTTCCTTCGAGACCGAAACTCGTAAGTGGTCAATTAATTTCAACTCTTGGTTATGTACTTATTATAAGATTTTATACTTAAGCTTCAAGTGTATGAAAATAGGTGCCAAGTACTGTAAATAGTAAACTAACTTAGGTATATGTGAAAGTGGGTGCGAACTCTTGTATTAAGGTTTACAGTGCCAAAGTAGGTATCTTTTCTTGACACACCATTCATTAACCCTGTGGGTACCTGTGACGCTGTTTCACATTTTATTCTGGATGTCATTAGGCGATTGTATGGAGTTTAAGAAGGATCTCTGGGAATTATTGTGCAACAAATAACTTAACTCTCTCTCTCTCACAGCTTTATCCATAACTGAATAAAATTATTTAATAATAGCTAAATAGCGTGAAGAATGGTGTCGCCATATACTGAAAGTGTTACATATTGAGGCATTACTGCCAGAATAGGAGCAAAGAAGATCAGTCTGAAGCCAAGTGTGGTATGGCAGTATGTAAGGTGTTCAACTGGGACGATTTGTTTTTATTAGACTGGAATGAATTTGAGAATAAATACAGGAAAACTTATTTTAAATTGCATTGTTTTGGTCATTTTATCATTTAAAGACTCATACGAACTGTAGCACATAACTTTCTCTATTTAGTAATAATGAATAAGAAGATAGGACTGGTTTTAGATAGCCTCTCGTTTGCCAGCCTTGTACTATCTATCTATCTATCTATTTACTCAGGCCCATTCCCCATTTTTTTTTTTCTGGGGCTGGCCGACTCGAGACAGAGCTTGAACAGGGACAACACAACACAACAGAAAAACAATGAACACATAAAAACAAAACACAAATTCACACACATCTAGGTCACCCAGAAGACCCGGAGACCAGGGATCACCAAGGTCACTCCAGCACTCCCCCGGCCTCCGACCACCCGAGAAGTTCCGGTCTCAGCAGGCAGACATGCAGCGAGCCGTAACCACAAGCCCGCCCACCACACTTCCAGGCGCACACTTCATATTTACCGGCTCCCCGGGCCAGGCGCCTGACAAACTATTATCTAGTCTAACTGGCGCCCGGCCCCTTCTCCCAAATGATCAAATTTTCACTCATCTATTCACAAGTATTCTCCATTCATTCCTGTTTATTTCCACTTCCCTTGCCTGATCTTTAGTCATTCCTCTATCTTTTAAAGCTTGTCCTACACAGCCTCTCCATCTCAATGGGGGTCTTCCTACCCCTCTATCTCCCCTTTTAACTGACTCACATATTCTCTGTGTAAGCCTTTCATCTTTCATTCGTTCAACATGACCATACCAGCTCAGCACCCTTCTTTCCACAAATGTTCCTGCTGCCCCACTCCTACGTATCTCTTCATTCCTTAATCTGTCTCTACGAGTAACTCCACAAGCAGCTCATTGTACTATGACTATAAATTGGAAAAGTAAACAATTTTGTATTTTATTATATTTTAACCCTGTTCCTGCGGGCTGCTCTTTAGAGAAAGTTACGCCACTGCGGGGTGTATGTGGCTAAGTTTCGTTCACTATAACTATCCCTAGCGCGAGAAGTATGAGAGTGAGTGGAACGAAAATATTCTCATTGAAAAATTTGTCTGAAATTCTCCTTATAAAAGTCTAGTTCATTCATTCATATTCCCCATGGCCTTGAGAGGGGGTGATGACAGTCTCTTTGTTTAGCCGGGCAGACAGGCCCCTGACTGAGCATTCATTTAAATTCCATCTTTTTCGTCTTTCTTCACTTGCGATAAATTGATGAAATAAACATTTACGGAACTAACCGGTGTTTGTTAGATAGTAAGAGTTATGGCATGTAATATGAACTGAACATTGCATTCATAACTGGTATGTAGCTGCCTCAATTACCTTTTCATTGTTGAATTTCAGCTACCAAATAACCTCTTCTTTAGACACACACCCTTTCACCACCGAGGCCTGCAGTATATTGATATTGCATTGGGAGTGAAGGATGGAAACTTATCTTGCGTCTGTTAACCCGGCAAGCGCGATAGGCCTCACGGAAGGCTTCCTATAGGGAACGCGATAGGCCTCACGGAAGCAGGACCATAAAAAAAGCCTTCCATAAAAAAAAAGGGCCTATCAAAACAAAGGAATTTGTCTCTAGGTGAGATAATTCCCCTCCAGTACTCATCCATGTAAATCTCACCCACCCCCCTCCCCTCCTTCCCCACCTTATTCCCCCCTCCCTCCCCTCCTCAATTATCACCTATTTTTCCTCTTATTATCATCATTTATCGGTTATTTTTCTCTCCCGCGATAATGTAGCACAAGTGGGTTGCATAAAAGATCGTTATGCAACACCCAGACACCGGCACACACCGCCCCGCTCTTCTCAGTTGACTCCCAGACAGCGAGAGGGGAAGGCTGCCTGTCTCTCTCTCTCGCCTGAGATTATGACCGGGTGGCCAATATCTTCGTTTTTCACCACCCAAATGCTTTTCCCACTTATTTTAGCACTCTTGAAGGTTCATATATACATCATATATGTAAAATAAAAGCATACCGAAAACAAATAATGGTTTATATTGTAAATATAACAAATTCTGTCAGAATCCAGGGCTAGAAATGCACAAATAACTACCCTAGCACCTACGTCTATATCGCGCTTGTCAGGTTAATAAACGGAACGGCTCGGTAGTACCAAAATCTACCGGTAATAGCAAAACTTATCAGGACGTCTGCCGCAGTTAACATTATATTACATATAACGTACCTAGGTGTCCGCTGTAATGAAAGGGTTTAATTTTGATAGACTTTTAGTTTCAATTTAGTCATAAACAATGCGCTTCATTGATGATTTTGGAAAATTCATCATCATCATCATCTACAACGCCTTGCTTTCCCCTGGGAAACCCCCGCTAAAGGATGGCCATGACAGAAACGTTTCCAGGCTATTTTGTCAAGACATGTTCCTTTGCCTGTGCCACAATGCCGCTTCCACTATGTGGAAGTTTTTCCTCAATATATTTTTCCATTTTCTCTCCCATAACATAGGTGGTCTTCCATTGCTAGCTGTTCCACTCACCTGACTCCCATATATCTTTCTTGGCATTCTGTCTTCATCCATTCTCTGAACATGACCATACCACCTCCCCCAACCCCGAAAGGGGTTGAAATAGGGGAGCTATCCCCCCGCCAAAGGCGGCTTTCTAGGGCCTTTCCTAGCTGATGCTGCGAGGATTGGGTTCTAGTCATGTGGTGATGGGCTGGTCTATCAGAGTGAGAACTGAGCGATCTCTGCCATACCCATAGCTTACTCTGACTGTTCCTTCTACTGTACTTATATATTTTCTAGATCTCAAGTGACGGCGTCTCTTCCGTGGATTGACCTCCCAATCTACCAAGATTGGAAGCCAAAGCGTCACATTTTTCCTTTGCCCCTCAACTTTCTCTTCATAATTGCTGAGGGACACAGGGCCCTGGGTGTGGCTTTGGTTTCCCGGGCATTTCCGCACCCTCCTCAGCTCCCTGCCATGGAGTGGCTTCGGTCACCTAGGCTTTATTGTGGTCAGCAGGGAGGGTTCTGTGGGGGCGCTCTGTTATGGCCTTGGCCTTGCTCGGGGCCTTGGGGCTGTTCGGCCAGGCAGCTTGGGGAACAACACCAACTTCTCTTTATCCACTCAACCACTCCACAATCAATGCCCTAAGCTTGCTCTTCCATTCCAAAGGACTCATACACTTTCCTATTACTTGACCCATCTAGCCTATTCACAGCCACTGCCATTCTGAAAGAGCTAAACAAATTATTGCCACTAGTGCCATACCATATTTGATTTCAATCTTGCTGAAAATGTCATTCCAGCTAATTTTTGAATGCTCATTGTACATTAATGAGTATATACATACATACATATTAATGTAATATCAGTCCAGATGCAATGCTACGTGTCTCTTGGTTTATAGTACGCTCTAAATATTTTTATTATTTTGTACAACAAATCTTACATTAAACAAAACAAAAAGACAACTATTGACACTTGATAAATACTGAACCAGCATTATGTACAGTCTAATATTTTTTACCTGAGGTAAAGTTTATTTCCTTTTGCAGCATAATTCTTGATAATTAGTTGAAAACCTGAAACTATTAGATCTCTACATCATAAAAAAAGTTTTCTTAATATATTTTGCAAGATCATTGTAATAGCAACAAACTGAAGATTGGAACATGGCAATTTGCTGTCAGCTAAGACAAAACCAGACTATGATATAAAGTATAGTTTGTCAGTTCCAAGCAGGACTTTATCAGTGGTAAAACCAAGAAAATTACCAGAAAATATAGAAATATAATACCTCGGTGTTTGTGAATCAAAGAAAAAGAGTTTCTTAGTATTTATCCATAAGAACTAAATCAGTGTTTCTGTAGATTTTGCTTGATAATTAGCTTATATAGAAGGAATTGATTGGGTTCATTCAACTTTTTTACAATCATTGAACAATTAAAATGATCTCCAAGCACAAAATGAAGATGGCTTATCAAAGATATGTGCAAGTTTTAACTATAATATACTGTAGGTGACTCAGGGTGTAGAGGACAGAGAGAATGCAAGATGGAGGATTGCAAGTATAGAACTAAGTACTTTTATCGCATGAAACAACACAATGTAGGTTTTGAAAACATGTTAGTCATAGTCTGTGTTTATTATTTTGTATTTATGTTTTGTTACCGGCTGTATATCCATAATTTGTGTATGTAAATCTTTGTTTGATACAGTGCAGTTTTGTTACAAAATTGTCCTGATACTTATAATGTGTAATTATAAGTGACTTGAAGCCACTTGTGTAATGAAAGTACTCATTTAATGAATGTACAGTTATTACTGGTATTTTCAGAATGTCTTCAACTCCATGTACACAATGTACCATCAGATTACCTGTATAGAATTATCTGATATTGTACAGAAGTACTTCATAAAATATACATGATACATAATGTACAAATTGAATGTTAACTCTTTCAATGAGATGACACTTTGACTGTTATATTTCAGCAACCCCCAGCCTTGGCCCAGACAGTGTTACTGTACTTGGAATTGATCTCTTAGGTTAAATGGGAGAGTTGATATGTATTTAACCCTTTGATTTATCAAGTTCGGTCCTAAGCTGAGTAAAATTGTCTATTTATTTAAAATACGATACAGTACAGTATAAAAAGGCGTTATCCGATTTAAACAGTGAATACCGATAATGTGCTCACAATTTTTCATCCGGTTGTTGTTGTTCCCCAGGCTGTCTGGCCGAACAGCCCCAAGGTCTCGAGCAAGGCCAAGGCCATAAACGAGCGCCCCCACAAAATCCTCCCTGCTTACCACTAACAAAGCCCGGGTGACCGAAGCCACTCCAAGGCAGGGAGCTGAGGAGGGTGCGGAAACGCCCGGGAAACCAAAGCCCCACCCAAGGCCCTGTGCCCCTCAGCAATTATGAAGGGAAAGTTGAGGGGTAAGGGAAAAATGTGACGCTTTGGCTCCCAATCTGCCAACTTCTAGGTTGGCAGTAGGGAGGTCAATCCACGGAAAAGATGCCGCCACTTGAGATCTAGAAGATATATAAGTAAAAGGAACAGTCAGAGTAAGCTATGGGTATGGCAGAGATCGCTCAGTTCTCACTCGGATAGACCAGCCCATCACCACATGACTAGAACCCAATCCTCTCAGCATCAGTTAGGAAAGGCCCTAGAAAGCCGCCTTTGGCGGGGGGATAGCTCCCCTATTTCAACTCCTTTCAGGGTTGGGCACCCGCCCGACCGGTTGTTAACCGGATTTGATGTTCTTTTTCATTTGAATAAGAAAACTAGGAACTACCATTTTTTATTAATATATCTGATCAAGAAAACTCACTGAAGTGGCCATAATATAATATAATGTATTAGATATATTATAATTTAATAATTTCCTTTTATTTGTATTTTATAGTTAAAAATAGCTACTTTCTTTCTATAATTGAAACATTATATCACACAAACACTTAATTTTTTCTACAATGTGTACCATACAGTCAACCATAAAGCTACTTATATTTTCACGTCTGTGCAATGTAGAACTAAATAGCTTCAAGTGATTAGTACAAATTAATTATATTGATTTTTTCAGGGGTTAAACATTAAACTTGAAGTGCACCTTGATTGCAATAGTGGTATTTCTTTGACTGATTGTAATGCTATCACATTACATCAACTTTACTTATAATTAAGTTCCCTGTAGTGTATTAAAATGTAAAACTTGCAAAACAAACAAACAAAACAGGAATGCTTGGAAGACAAAACTACTCAGCATCACACCTGACTCTTTATTTTATACAGTACCTGGTCATTGGTCGACACTATTCTCCAGCTGAGTGAAAGTAGAATCAGTGTCCAAAAATGTCTATCAAAACTTTACCTGATAAATTATAATGTAAAATTTGCAAAATAAACAAAACAAAACTTGGACGAACACAGTAAAAAGACAAAACAACCATGTCTATATATATGTTCTTATACTGTATTGGTAAAAGGGCCAATTTCTTCCTGCATTAATAGCATTCATGCTACTATTAGAGAAGGAGATTGGTCTATTTTTCATTAAACGTTAGGCTTTTCAGGCACTGGTTTAGTTGACCCTGCTTAACGTTCACACTAGTTAAAATCTACTGGTTGTTTTATCAAAAAATTATATATACTGTATATTACTGTACAGTACTTGGAACAGTCACAAGCCAAACTTTTTTTCCACCTTTCTTCCAAGTAAAGTAAAATCCAATACTTTGAAAGCATGGGTACTTGAACCACTACATCAAAATAGTGGTGTCGGGAATGAAGATAGGATTGTTACAGTTGCTTAGGTGTTCCAGCTCTCCATGACTTTGGTTTTTACTTTACTCAGAGTGCCTAATGGCGGGAATGAACTTCGGCTATTAACCGTGTCAGTACGGGTGACATTTTGTTTCTAGTTACTGTATATTTAGATGAATTTATGCATATTAGGTAGGTTCTGGACCCTAAGAATTGGAACTTTAAATGTTGTTTCTGTTCGGGCTCTGTCTCGAGTCGTCCTGAGTATATACTGTACATACATACATACACAGGTAGGTTGTGTGGTACTTAAATAGATATATTACAATAGTTTGTAGCCTTTTAATTTATAGAGGTCCTTCCTAGGCTAATATTTGCAATACTAACATTTAAAGGACATTGCACATAATGAAGGTGTTTGCTAATATAAGTTGGGCATCTTACTCCAACGTGAATCTTTGCCAAGATTATTTAGCGTCTGCTGTTGTATCAGCCACAATACTGAGAATACTCCACTTATTGTTAGTTACTCATTATTATATATAAAAGAAATATTGACTAGAGACAAGATTAGGCCTACTGTTTCCACCATTATGGTATAATTATGCTGTACATCACTGCCCCCCCCCCCAAAAAAAAAAAAAAAAAATTATATAGTTAAAATATATATTTACATTAGATTTGTTTTCCTTTATTTTACTTTTTCCATAAATATATGATTTTGGTGAAATTTGAAGTTTGCTTTTGTGCCACGAGAATGAGACTAGAAACAAAATTGAGGTGCCGTTTAGAATCATTGCCAATTTTATCTTTCTTAAATGTACGTACAGTATCCCTTGTAGCTTATATTACAATTGACTTATACTTAATTTCAAGCTATTGTACCAGTTACACCTTTTCTTTAATTGTATTTGAGATCCTGAATAAAATATTAGTAAAAATTAATACTGCATTGTACTTATCTTGAGCAATATACAGACTACTGGTACTTACAAGATTTGCGATATCAAGCTAATGTTGATATTTTAATTTTACTTATGAATAGTAGGGTACGGTAGAACAAGTACTGTATTTCATTAAGATAGAACAAATCTGGTAAAGGTAATGTTTTAATGTAGCATACTTAAGGAATGTTATCTCCAGCACCAGTTCATTCCAATATTTGTGCTCTAGGTACTCTTGCCACTTTGTTCGCACTGGCCGAATTAGTAAGCAATATCATTAAAATAATATCCACAAAAAAATTATGGGAGTGAAGGTGGCATCAATATGTAAAATTGGCCACATAAATTTTTATCCACTACTATGGTAGTAAAAATAATGTGGTTTACTTACTAGAATAATTTGCTATTCTTTGAGCATATGAATTAACTACTGCATAAGGAAAAACTCCTAATTCAAGCATACTAGTTTTCCTTCCGTACATAAAATAAGTTTAACTAACCGAGTGTAGGCTAATAATAATGATCTGCAGTGGTGAGCATAGCTAACCGAAAAGTTACCTGAGATAACCGCTAATCCGCTAACTTAGAATGTTAGCTTCGATAACGCTGAATCGCTAAATTGCTAAAGAAATTAGTGGAAGCTAACGATAACAGTTAACAAAAAACACTCAAGCCGCGGTGACCGTCATATGACGGGCGAGAGATAAATGGACTATCCTCCCGTACCCGTCATATGACGGGCGGCATTCTGAGCACATTAGGGGCTCTGAACCCAACACGCGGGCTGCGTGTTGGGAGGACGATAGGCGAGCTCTGACCGCTCGGCACCACCACTGAGCTGATTCTGGGACCACCGCCGCCTCCCTACACACACCCGGCCTCGCGAGATAAGGAAAAAACTGAGGAAATTACCTTATTTAGGGTATTTTCACCTCCGGTTGCGCGATCGCTACAGGATAACCTGTGGTCAACAAGGATGATTCAGGTATCATTGGAAAGCTCTATTATCGCCCTTTCACGGATACATAATTGTATTACGCTCTGGTTCTTGTTTATGCATGAAAAAGAGCATGGAATGAAGCTCGTTTTCGTTTTTGGTAGGTAGTTGATGTTACAAATGGCCCCGTTTTGGGGGTTTAACAGCTAACTTTTATCATATGAATTTAGCACTGGTTTGATTTTTTCTCTCTAAAACCCTTTACCCTTGTCTATCGGGGCCCGACTTAAGTCCGTATCTAAAAACCTGGACTATGTGGCGGGGCCCGACTTTAGTCTGTGTGCAATTTTTGAGCAATAATGGCTCTGAGAGAGAGACGAGCGACGGGAGGAGCGTAGGTTGCCTCATGACCGCTCGGCACGGACCCCGCGCGCCTACTGACGTTTACTCCACACACATCCACCCTCCCTACCTCGCCACACAGGGAATTATATAAGGAAATTACCGTATTTTAGGGTTTTTGCACTCGTCTTGCACGATCGTTGCAAGAGAACGCGTGATCGTAGAAGGATGGTTCTGGCGTCATTGGAAAGCTCAATTTACGCCCTTTCAGGGATATATAATTGTATTACGCTCTGGCTCTTGTTTATGCATGAAAAAGAGCACGGAAACAAGGCCATTTAGGGTAAAAAAAAGAAAAACGCTTGCGCGTAGTGGGAAAAAACTGACGGGCCCGCTCGTAATGTGTTAAACACAGACCTAGAAAGCTAAAACTATAATATGCTGTAGGTTGTAGTTGTAGCTTACTGCTTAGACACAGCTTTCCAAAACATAGGCTAGAAGAATCATAGAATGCCAAGATCAGATGATTAATGAATGTGCATGTGCATCCTGTTGTACATAAATAATTAAATTAACAAATTAAATAAACATTAGCTTACAATCAAATGTATTTGCATACATTAACCCGGCAAGCGCGATAGGCCTCACGGAAGGCTTCCTATAGGGAACGCGATAGGCCTCACGGAAGCAAGACCATAAAAAAAGACTTCCAAAAAAAAAAAGGGCCTATCAAAACAAAGGAATTTGTCTCTAGGTGAGATAATTCCCCTCCAGTACTCATCCATGTAAATCTCACCCACCCCCCTCCCCTCCTTCCCCACCTTATTCCCCCCTCCCTCCCCTCCTCAATTATCACCTATTTTTCCTCTTATTATCATCATTTATCGGTTATTTTTCTCCCGCGATAATGTAGCATAAGTGGGTTGCATAAAAGATCGTTATGTAACACCCAGACACCGGCCCACACCGCCCCGCTCGTCTCAGTTACCTCACAGACAGCGAGAGAGGAGGGTTGCCTGTGGCTCTCTCTCGCCTGAGATTATGACCGGGTGGCCAATATCTTCGTTTTTCACCACCCAAATGCTTTTCCCACTTATTTTAGCACTCTTGAAGGTTCATATATACAGTAAACTTCCGTTAATCCGAAGGGCAGCGGACCGGCTCTCGTTCGGATTAGTGGATTTTTCGGATTATCGGACTTTACCCCTATGAACCTGTGTATGACGAAAACATTGAGACATTAGGCCACCCAAATGACACAATGGTGCACACACACATATCATATGTTCATGAAATCACTTCAAAAGTTTACCATTGTCATTGTAGCCTATTACCTACTTCAAAACATTCAGATTAATGGTCAAAGGAATCTGCTGATATAAACGTCTTCTTCTTCTTCCGTCTACTAGCGAGTTTGTCTTGCTCTTGAAGATCAGATGTGGTTCGGGAAGTAATGCCTTAACAACGGCACTTCCCTGAGAGGTTCTTGTAATTTTCCTTTTGTGATTTTCCTTTTGTGACGTGCTCTGTTATGTTATATTGTATTGAAAGCACCCTTGTCTTGTTGTCTTGAAAGCACCCTTGGGATGCTCCGATCACTGAACTATAAATAGTAGCGTATCGGAACATCCAAAGGTGCGTTTTCAAGCTCAAGACTAATACGTCCAAAGGTGCGTTTTCAAGCTCAAGACTGAATGCGCTTGCAGAAAATGCGGTGCAAGCCAGTAGCGCATCGGAGCGTCCCAAGGATGCGTTCAAGAGCAAAACAAACTCTCTAGCAGACGATGTGGAAGAAGAAGAAGACGAAGGTGTTTACGATTATATCAGTAGCTTCCTTTGACCATTAATCTGAATGTTTTGAAGTAGATAATAGGCTATAATGACAATGGTAAACTTTTAAAGTGAATTCATGAACATATGATATGTGTGTGCTCCATTATGTGTCATTTGAGTGGCCTAATGCCTCAAAAAGGGGACTTTGGGACTTCTTGAAATTCGGACCATCGGGTGAATTCGGATTTGGCCTCAAATTGAAAAATTCGGACTATTGGGAGATTCGAATCATCGGTCGTCGGATTAACGGACTTTTACTGTACATCATATATGTAAAATAAAAGCATACCGAAAACAAATAATGCTCTATATTGTAAATATAACGAATTCTGTCAGAATCCAAGGCTAGAAATGCACAAATAACTACCCTAGCCCCTAGGTCTATTTCGCGCTTGTCAGGTTAATAATTTAATACAAGACTGTTCAGTATTACTACTATATCACAATATTTATGGACACTGTTAATCAAAATTAAATTCAATATATTAGCGAGTAGCTAAAATATAAATATAATGTTTCTCTCATTAGTTATGGACAACAGTGTCAGTATGCAATATCATAAGAACGTAGTTTTTCTGTAGCGAGTTTCTCAAGTCGGAGCTGGGTCAACCTCAGGTGCCGCACATAAACATGTTGTGACGTTCGTGTCATAACATGAGTCATGTCTTGTCTACATGTGAATGTGACATGATATAGCCAGTGTAATACTGACTGTTGTAATGTTGTAATTACATACTCACATAAATATGTGTAATTTTGGGGTTTGCAAACGTTTTTGACCAATAAACTTTTTGGGGTTTTTTACCAGCGAATGCACATTATTGGACTTAGCGGCAGTAAATTTATCGGTCCACTAATGATTTTCAAAGTTAGCTTAAAAGTTAATCAGCTAACGAAATATTTAGCTTCGCTATTAGCTGTTAGCTGATTAGCGGAAACCGTGCCCACCACTGATGATCTGATTTTTTATTTCTCCAATGCGCCAGTTCTTTTGGAGGAGTTCGTTAGCCCTCGGAATGCGTTACACCACAATTAAAATAATTGTGGCGATGTTCATATACAGTATAAGCTGCAACTGTGGTAAATGGCTAAAGGTTGTAATACTGTAATTTGCCCCCAAGCCACTCCCAAGATCGTAACTTTTCTAGAAGAGAAAGGTCTTGAGCTGCCCCTTAAAAGATTCAACTGTTGCATCGATAATGACAATTGATTATACAACCTAAAAGCCACATAGCTCCTAGCCATGTAGCTAACTGTACCTAAACTATCGTACATTTTTATACTAAGATCTAACTCTACTAATTTTTCATGAGTACTGTAGTATATTTATACTTTGTCATACTAATTGGACCATTGTGTACAAATTAGGGGGTGTACCCTAATTCCATAATGCCTATGTTACCTTGAAGAGTGTACAGCCACAGACAAATGTGGTGGCCCACTTTCATAATTTCAAATTCATTTGCCTCTGTTGATTTAATGCAAAAATACTCCTGAACCACACTGAAGAAATCTTGAATATAAAGTAGTCCATGGGCCAGGGTGAAAATTTATCCCATCAGAGAGAGTTTTTATCTGTAATTATAAGCTACAATACAGATCTCGTACTACTTTGGTCCCCCCTAGTACTACGCTCGCTTGTTGCAATGGGGGGGCTTCGGGGCCGGCGACTGAGACTTTATAGGACAGGGTTATTACTCTCTCCCCTCGAGCTTTCGTTGTCAGCTTGGCTAATTTTGCTTGTATTTCCTCTTTCTGTGTTTTCCCCTTAGGTTCTTTTTCTATGTCTACTAGTTGTCCTTCGGGCAACCTATATCATATACCACCCTGTCGGGCCCTCATTGTTGGCCTGGCTTGGTTGTTGGCTCTTGACCTGACTGTCTTTTTGGTTGCGGTGCAGCCGGGCTGACTCAATTCTTTGCCATTGTCCCTGACGCGACACGGCGGCCTCTGCCCTGACTGTGCATCCTCGTGGTGTGCCTTCCCCTCAGTAGTGCATTATTTTTGTATATTGCTGTGATTTTTTCTTCCTTAGTCTTGATCTCTCTCATTCTTCATCCTTGTTCACTTCTTGGTTGGTGCTGCAGTGTAGCAGTTCTTGCCTCATCCTTCGGCCCTGCCCTATAAGAGTTCTGGTGTGGATCTCGTGGTCTTGCTGAACTGACGAAATGGCGAGAAATGTCTATATGTCTGCACCTTCCTCAATTTGACCCCCTCCTACCCTTCCCTATCTATCGCGTTTTGATACATTGTCCATCTTGATCTAATCCTTCGGGGCAGCCCAATGAGAGTTTGTTTTGGAACTCAGTGGTCTGGTTAAACTAATCTATTAAAAAAAAAAAAAAAATACTACTTGGTATAATAACATCGGTCGTTGAGATCCCCCCAAGCCATTTCATAGCCATTTGTTGGGTATTATGCTGAACGGCTGATCTCTGATGATACCTATCCTGTGATTTTGGGAACTGGCCCATGGACTATAAGCTTTGTTTAAGGATAGTTTTTCACTTATAATTATAGAGAGAACTAGAGTCAAAATAACGGAGGTAGGACACAACATTTGACCATGACTGTACAGTAGGGCTGTCTGTATTGTGTAACATTGATTTGAATGCAACAATGTATTTACCTACCTGTCTTATATAAAATTATGTGTATACAATGGAATATATCACTCAGTGTTCAATACAAAATATAGAAAATTAATGTACTGTACATATATTAAAAAATTACAATGTAAGCATGTACTCTTCCATAATTTTTCTTAGTTGCATTTTGTAGTAATTTTCCTAGGAATAATTTATTGCAACTAAGTAAAGTTTAGTGTACTGTACTCCATTTGACGATGATGTGCAATATTCATTAATATTATTTGCCAGTGCTACTAATAACTGTTTTCATTGCAGTGTAAAAGTGTCGCCTGCCTTAATATGGATGAGTGTGTACCGAGTTCATGTCCAGGTAGCCTTCAGTTTAATAATGATTTATAGTATTTACATCACCCACAACTCAGTGCTCTGGTCAAATATTTTTTTAAATAATCATAATAATAATAACAGCACTTTCTCGCCCCCCCCCCCCCCAAAAAAAAAACAGTACAAAAATAAATAAAAAAGGCCCTTTTGCAAAACACTCAACTAAGAGTCACCAAATATCTCTTTTAAGCTTTGGAAATGGATTTTGTAATCAAGGGTTTAACCACTGCAATGCTCCAGGCTCAGGTAGCTGTTATATTTAATATTTGGAACATTTAAATATATTGATAAATACTATACTGTATACAGTATATATATATTATCAGATCTAGGTACAAAAATGTAATTTTGGAAGGGTTTGTGACCAGTGTACGTCTCAAATATTTGTTATTAAAATGAAGGGTGCCTATATAACCAGTCTCATTTTCATATGCTTCATTTCGCTACCTAGAACCTTAGATGAACTAACACCGATATGAATAATCTTATTGTTTATACTGTACTGTGCAAAGGTTAATCAATTGTGGGAGTGTGTGTGTTTTTTGTTTATTATTTTGATACTTATTAGCTATTTTGATTGTTTTTATCATTACTATTAATACACTTACCACATTTGTTTTATTGTTATTATTATATCTATTTTTTCTAACTGTCATGTTAAAGCGATTACTCATCTTGCTACTCCTTCAGGCAAAATCCATGGAACTGAGTGGATATGTTTTATTATTTATTATTAGTTGTTTATATTTAAATTAAATTATTATCCTGTACTGTATGCTACCATTTATATTATCATTAAAGCATTATTGACTGTACAGTTATTTTTGTTTTCATAAACAAAATGCATCTCCAAAGTATTTTCCCAATTAATAACTAACTGTAATATCTCACTTAAGTTTGAGTTTCAAATTACTGCCGAGATTCAATTGCAATCTGCCAATTTTAGCATATATCAGCTTATGGATAACTTGAAATATACATACATACTTATTTAGCAGCCACTGATTATTGTTTAAACTATTTAATTTCACCTGTGCTACTATTATGATTGCAAGGGTTAACATTTTATTAGTCAATAATATAACATGTTGGCTTCCTATGATAAAAATAGATCAATCAGCCATTGCACTCTGTGCTCTGGTTCGTCACTTAACTTGTGTGTATTTCTTCCTCAAGTGTCATACTCTATTGGTTTGTCATTGTTGTTCAAGTCATGTTTACTGTATATACAACACATTTTTTGGTTAAAGAAAAAAAATAGGCCTATGTTGCTTGTATCTGGCTTGTATTTATCCCTTATTAGGATAAGATATAGACAGATTAATTTTGTATATTGTTTATATAGTTCTAAGGCCTACACCTGAGCGATGTTGAATGAGAATACTACAGTTCTGTATAGCACAATTTAGAACACTGTATGGCAAACAATATCTCATGTTTCACAAAACAAAAATAAAATACGGTGTATAAGCAAACAGGCCTCTGAGACTGTATGAGTGGAATGGACAGAACATTTTTATTTGCCCCACAGTGTTGTTCCAGAATGTGCTATATGTGCCCCTTACCCCCAGGGGGTGGGATGGTGCCCCTTACCCCCAGGGGGTGGGATGGTTATGGTTATTTCCCTCCTTCTCTCCCCTCGAGATTTTTTCGTCAGCTTGACTAATTTTGAGTAGTTTTTCCATTTCTCTTTCTATGTTTTTCCCCCTTCTATTCTTATTCTGTCCCATTCGGTTGTCCTCCGGCAGCCTATATCTCATGTCTCCCTGGCCTGGCTAGGTAGTAGACTCCTGACCTGATTTGTCTCTTCGGTTTGCTGATGTGGCCGAGCCGACTTTATTCCATTCGGTATTGCATTTTTTGCATCTCGCTGTGATTTTGTTCTACCTTAGTCCTGATAATTCATTCTTCGCCCTTGATCACTTTTCTTGGTTGGTGCTGCAGTGTAGCAGTTCTTGCCTCATCCTTCGGCCCTGCCCTTTAAGAGCTCTGCTGTGGAGCTCGTGTGGTCCGGCTGAACTGATGAAATGGCGAGAAATGTCTGCGTGTCTTCGCCTTCCTAGATTTGTTCACCTCCTGCCCTTCCCTATCTATCTTGACTTGATTAGTTGTCCATCTTGATCTAATCCTTCAGGCCAGCCCTATGAGAGTTCTTTTATGGAGCTCAGTGGTCTGGTTAACCCTTTCTACCCGGTCTGCATTAGGTAAGGACAGCACGAAAGAAGGGCCACTACCAGGTATGCCTTATCTAAGGCATGAGCTTAATAGCCTAATTAAGCTTGGTCCGAACGCCGTGCGTACGACATATGTCAACAAACCCAAGCGTTCGTCACCGCACCTCCGAAAACAAGAAGGAGAAGACTCCTCAATGTTATTGTTCTGACGTCATGACGAAATTAGTGTCTAAAAAGCCCCCATATTGGCAACATCTCTGCAATATTGGCTCCACTGAAATCGTCATCACAACTGAACCAGTTGACTTACAGAGCTCTACTCAATGCCAAAATACAGATTGAAAACTGCACTACGATTATAGATGAGTGGGAAAGTTCTAGCAGTGAAAATAAACATAAATACGGTAGCCTAGGCCTAGACGTTTTTCGGCCATATCGCCCGGGTAGGGGCGACCGTCATTGGGTAAGACAGCCCGGGGAGGAAGGGTTAAACTAATATAAAAAATAAAAATAAAAAACACAAGTGGCTTTATCTACGGTGGAGGAAAAAAAGAATATGCCCCACGCATCATAGTGCTAGCTGTATAAGGCGACTAATAGGGGGATGGCACTAGACTTGTGGACTAACAGCCATTACTATATAATGAAGCATTGCTTTTGGCGCTGCCTTGGTATGGCACTGCTGACTCGCTGAGGCTGGTAAGGAGCGGACAGGCACCACGGGGGACTCTACTAGTCTTACCTGGGCGCTGTTTTGACGCCACGCCAGAGTCGGCCACAGTGTTCACATGGTGGGGCAGTGTTGTTCTATAGTTCAAGTTGCCTAATGGTGGCCCACTGGCCATGAATGTTCCCTTTCCAGACCTAGATCTGCGCCTTGGAGCCGACCTGGCCGAAGGGATCCAGAGGGTTCAGAGCACAGTGTTTCCCCAGACTGGCACTCTCCGCCTAACAGTATAGGGGCCCGAACCTGGTAGTAGCATTCCAGGATGCTAGCAGCTGCCCTGTCATTAGGTGTATACTACCAGGCCAGCCGTAGTGCCATGTACGCGCACGGGGTACATCCCTGTGGCTGGTTCTGAATCGGGGCCACTGGATAACCCTTGGGTTAAGGTGCTGGGAACGGCCTCCAGGGCAGTCTGGAACTAGTGTCCTTGCGATGGTAGTTTTTCCTTGCAAGCTTCTCTTACCAATTATTATGACTAGGGTGCAGAGTCACTGCTCTGAAGGACACAAAGTCAATACACATGAAAGTTTGAACTTTACTTACAACAATTGGTGTAAGGTTTACTGCCCTAATGCCAGATACCAAGGATACTGGAATCTATGCTTGGCAACTATATGCAGAGTTACACCTCTCTCTCGTATACTCTCTTAGTCATTCTCTAGCTCATCATATTTTCCACATGATCGAACGACCTCAAGAAGTCCCTCTTCACACTCCAGTACATCCACACCACAACACTCGCATACTTCCGCATTTGTCTGTATCTCTCCATGTTACTCCACAAGCACTTCTCAAGTAACTAATTTCCATCCCTCTCACTCCTGATGTCTCACCAACAACGTCCACGCTTCACTCCCAGATGTCAATTTATTAGCGTTTATCGAATATATATATATATATATATATATATATATATATATATATATATATATATTTATGTATATATATACTGTATATATATATATATATATATATATATATATATATATATACTGTATATATTATAAATATATATACCGGTATATATAAATATACCGGTATATATATATATATATATATATATATATATATATATACTGTATATATATATATATATATATTTATATATATGATGCCCTGTACCCGCAACCACAAAACTACCCGAGTTGACGTCTTGGATAGCGTAAAATAGTCGTTGGTGGAGAAGTCTAATAAACCTACCACATGAATCCGCTACCATGAGACTATCACCTGGTTCTTTCAAGGAGAACTAAGGTTCTATTGTACGTACGTGATAGTACTGTGGTTAGCGCGCGAGTTTGGTAGACCTACTGACTAGGGTTTGAAACTGCACCAGGCCCAGAGATTTTCAGGAGGATTAAATTCCCTTCTCACCCAGCATTTCAATATATATATACTGTATATATATTGTGGTAATATAGTAGTAGCACTAACAATTACTGCCTGCTAAAAAAGAGCACTTACACATTACCGAAAGTGACCCATCCTACTTAACCCGGCAACAGCGAGGGGGGGGTATTGAACTAGCTGCCCATGGGCGAGCATATTGGCTCCATTCAGGCCTATAATCGTCATTTTACGATAAATATCGTTATTACTTATTCATATGAGCCTATTTTACCTTCACTATGAAGATAGTAACCTGTAACAACAATAAAACAAGTGAAAATATAATTTTTCTGGTCAAAATCGCGAATATAGATGGACCAGCCCATTCATGAATTATGGAGAAAATTGAGGCAACCCCTCCCTCCACGAGGCCTCAAGCCACACTGAGCCTACTCATTCACACACTCGGTTGTATAACACAGTCGCTAGGCACGTAAGCACATCCTCCACACATTTTGCTAATGTTAGCACAAAAATATACCAACGAATTAGGGAATAACAGGGAAAATAGGTGATAATTGAAGGGGGAAGGAGGGGATGTGGAGGAGTGATATGAGGTATAGGGAAAAAGGAAAAAAACAAAAAACAAATTTTGTTTTTAGTGCTACTGGGGCCGTTTAAATGTTTTTTAGGCCTCCCTCTTAACCCTCTCCGACATATGACGGTATTTTTAGCCTATTGGGGATACTTTAAAGCCTTTGTTACCATCAGGGGTATGTAGAAACCTTTAGTTTAGTTACTTCAACCTCTGCAGTTGTCTTTGAGTTAGCTGTGGGCAGAAAGCTAATTTTGGAGAGGTAATTATAAGAGTGAGAGAACTCTATTTATTATTGCTAATCTGGCAACCTCTGCGTCATATGTGCGTGAAAGGGTTAAGAGCTTTGCCGCCGTCACCCAGTAAAACCTCTTATGAGCTTTGCCGCCGTTTACGGGTTAAAGTACGGTTAATTTGTGTGTGCGTTTCAAAGTTTTATTTGTTTTTAACGACACGATAAGTCTCGCGGAAGGGTCACTATAATGAACGCGATAGGCCTCACGGAAGCAAGACCATAAAATAACCTTCCAAAATGCCCCAGGGGCTCTCAAAACAAAGGAATATGTGATTAGGTGAGATCATTTTCCTCTAGTAGGCTACTTCTTACCACTCATCCTAATGTGTCTCAATGCCCCCTTCCCCCCTCCTCAATTATCTGATATTTTTCTTCATATTTCCCCCATTTATCAGTTATTTTTTGCGCGAATTTTTCTTACGCGGTTACGTAAACACAAGTGTCACTTAGAGACTTTATACAACACTGAAATCTCCCCCGCGGCGGTCAATGTGTTGCGAGATGTTGCTAGGGGAGGATGTCTATCTCAGCCTGCGGCCCCAACATGCGACCGAGTGGCGAAAATATGTTTTTCACCACCCAAATGCTTTTCCCACTGGTTTTATATCCAGGTGGATGGGACTCGTTAGCCTTGGTCGGCAACTCATCTAGGGGAGACAACCTTATACAAATCCGGGTGGATGGGACTCGTCAGCCTTGGTTGGCAACTAGCTGTCTAGGGGAGTAAACCTGATACAAATCCGTACTGCTTACCTAAGGGTAAGGCAGGTTAGTGGATGGATTAGCCGAACACCACTAGAAAAATAGTGCTAACAAGATACACAGATGGCCTCGGAGTTGGATGGATCCTAAATTGAGTGGTCAATCCTGTAAGTCCTTCACTAAACTGACTTGGGTTGTCCCTCTCACAGGGAATATGTCCGCTTGGGGGCATTCTGTGTATGGCCACCCTCGTAATGGGAGTAAGGCGTCCGGCAATAGATAGATAGATAGAAGGTTCATATGTTTATCATGTAAGTAAAATAAATGTAGGCTACATGGAAAATATATAATGCTTTATATCGTAAATATAACAAATTTTGTCAGAATCTAAGGCTAGAAATTCACAAATAATAACCACGTTATCCCCTAAGTATTTTTGTGTCCCGCGGGTTAAGCCAGCACACTGCAAGTCAAGAATAGCGTCAGGACTGGAAACCCTTTTCAAGAACCAGTCCATCGGGAGCCTCTTTTTGAGAACTCCAGTCCCTTGTTGGTTTAAATAAGGTGCTGTCAAAAATGAAGCAACCAAGATCTTGAAGATTCATTTCATAATATTTGGGCCTCGCATGATCAGGCTACTGAAACCCCTACAGTGCCGACTTTCGAGGTTAAGAGCGAATAGCTACGAAATAGTGCGAGGGCTTTGGAAAGGATTAGGAGTACCTGCAATAATGTACGGCTTGGAGGCGGTAGAAACAACAGAGGCAGAAACGAAGAAATTAGAAACGGTACAAAATAAAATCGGGAGGACAGGATTGGGGGCACATAAATACGTAGCACAAGAAGCAATCCGAGGGGAGTTTGGGGTGGAGTACGTTTGAAGAAAGGATAGGGAAAGCGAAAGGGAAGTACAAAGTGAGGCTAGAGGGGATGGAGGAAGATAGGTGGCCAAAGAAGGTATACAGCTGGGCGAGCGAGGAAAGTAAATGGAACAGAGAATGCAAAAGAAGATTGGGGAGGATAAATATAAAACAGGACTGTGTGGGAGGGGAATTTAGAAAACGAAATGGGAGAGAGGAGTGGGTCATACTGGAAAATGGGAGGGGATGTGTCAGAGATAGAGAAAGGGATAAAGGAGGAGGGGAGAAGAAAGTGGAGGGAGGGGGTAGAAAATAAAGCCACGCTGGCATATTACAAAGAGAAGGAAAAACCAGCTAGAGAGCTATTCTATGATGGAGGATGGGGATCGAAACTACTGTTTAAAGCAAGGACAGGATTGCTGGAGACGAATGAGAGAACAAGGAGATGGAATGGAATGGGACCGCACTGCAACCAATGTGAAATGGGAGGAGACCCAATAGTGGAGGACGTAGAGCACATAGTAACGGAATGTACGAGATATAATGAGGAGAGAGACGAGTTGGAGGGATACATGAGGAATAGAGTTGGGGAGAGGGGGTGGGAGGAGATAAAGCGGAGAGACGATAGAGGGGTAGGGGCGCTGTTGGGGTTAACACAGGAGATGGAAACACAAGACATGAAGATGGTGAAGAAGATGCTGGAGAAAATGTGGAGGAAGAGAAATGGGTAGGGTAGGGTTGGGGGGGGGGGGGTAAAACAAAAAATAAATAAATGTCCCTTATACTATCCTTCTACTCTAAACTTTCCCTCCTACTAACGTTTCTGAGCCAGTACCGATTTAAAGGTCAGCCCTGTGGATCTACACGGTCTGCGGGCGGGTTCTAAAGAAGAAGAAGAAGAAGAAGTTGAGAACTAATTGTGGTGTCACATTGAACAGAACAAAAATATAGATAAAATTCTAGCAATGGCTCCGAATCTATTTTAGCATTGATTATTTTTTAATTCTCTAATATTCCTTCATATTTCATGGTTTGTGATATTTAGAATTGGTGCAATCAAGTGTTTTATTAGCCCAACCTAGCAACCTAGCTAACCTGTAACCTAACCTAGTAAAATATTAAAATTAAAATGCCCCAGTTTATAATACCAGAAACCAGTAAGTAATTATATAAATCGATGAATTGAAAATGTTTAATACCCATATCGAGTTGGAACCATCGCTAGAATTATACCAAAATATAGCCTATAGCCTATAATAACTAGGCCTATAGCCTACAACCAAAAGCATAACGTAGCCTATTATGCCACCCACAATCAAATAAATCCTCACAAAATCGAACTTGTTGTTATGCCCTGTTTTTCTACAGGATTAACTTGTGTAATGTGAGTTCTAACTGACTGGGTATATAAGGCTGCATGCACAATACAAGGTATGAGGAATAGAGAACACAAAATAAACACACGGTAACAAGACACACGATCACGTTTATTGAAGATGATTAATAGGAAGCATAAGAAGGTATGAATACTCGTACAAGACAAATGATAGAAATGAACAACTAGCATTAGTGGATCTGGATGGAGCCTAGTCTCCCACTTCCAACGTTCAGGTATACTCTTCTGAACACTGGCTTGGTTCGCAAGTTTATATACTGGAAGACATCAATGTTACTTATAGATTCAATTTCACTAATTAGATTTATTACTGGCAGTTTTGGTGCACAAGTAGTAGTTCACAGACTAGAATTAGACACGCGTATTTTTAGAGCACGGGAATTCTAGTAACCTCAGGGGGGTACTGACCTAAGTTTTATATTATTATAGCAGAAATACGTAGAACACAAATCAGTGGGCGAACGTTAGATATCACGGGTTTTACTTCTATGTAATAATATCTGAATAGGGGTAATTCTAAACTAAACATGCACACCACACTTCATTCCTCCACACCAAAATTAAAAAAACACAAAATGATGAATTTTAGCCCAGCCTCGGAGTCCCCAGGGGGGGGGGACCATAAATGCCCCCTCACCCGACCGACCATCCCCTGACGACCCCACACAATTACCTGGACCTCGGCCTGTTACTCTTTCTATTAATTTCTGCAACATTCGCGGACTTTCCTCTAACTTTCACTCTGTTGAGCACCATCTCTCCTCCTACAAACCTGATCTTCTCTTCCTCACCGAAACCCAGGTGTCTGTAGCAACATCCAGCAACCCCTTCTCTGTATCCTCCTACTTTCTCTCTCCTAGTTTCAAAGTCAAAGGCGGATGTTGTGCATATGTGCACAACAAACTCACTTGCTCTCGTGTTCCCGATTTCGACTCCTCTGAATTCTCAACTTTATGGCTCAAACTTTCCTGTCATTCTCTTACTAAATATTTCTGTGCTGTCTATCTTTCCCCTAACTCTACCAACTTTCCTAAATTCTTTGACTATCTAAACTCTACAGTGGAACACATTCTATCCATTTCTCCTTTCTCAGAAATCTCCATCTTAGGAGATTTCAACGTTCACCACCGCCAATGGCTCTCCTCTCACACTACTGATCCACCTGGTGAACAAGCATACGTCTTTTCTATCCTAAATGACCTAGAGCAGTTAGTTCAGCAACCCACCCGTATCCCGGATCGCATCGGAGATCGGCCCAACATTCTTGACCTGTTTCTAACTTCTAACCCTTCTTCTTATACCGGTACTGTCGATCTTTTCTCTCCTTTGGGCTCCTCCGACCATAAACTTATCTCTGTCACCTGTCCTATCTCTCCAGTACAGCCACCCGATCCTCCTAGCCGGCGGCGCTTGTGGCACTTTGGCGCTGCCGACTGGGAGGCTCTTCGGCAGTACTTCTTTGATTTCCCATGGAATGATTTCTGCTTCCATGGCCGAGGACCCTCGGAGAGTGCTGAACGCATTACCGAGGTAATCCTATCGGGCATGGAAGCATACATTCCATTCTCTTTCTCTCAGACTAATGCTAAAAAATCTTGGTTTACTCACGCCTGTTCTACTGCTGTCCGCAATAAGGAGGAAGCATTCAAACGGTTTCGACGCCTTAAAACTCAAGACTCTCATTCTTCATATGTTTCTGCCCGGAATCAAGCCAAATCTGTTCTTCGACTTGCCAAACACTCTTTCATCAATAATAAATGCACTGAACTATCCAACTCTAGCTCTTCCCAAGCTTTCTGGCATCTAGCCAAAAACCTCTCCAACAATTTCTCTTCCTCGTCTTTCCCTCCCCTTTCCCACTCTGATGGTACAACCATCACTTCTTCCTCTGACAAAGCTAAACTCTTCGCTCAAACTTTTGCTAGAAACTCCACCTTGGATGATTCCGGTGCTATTCCTCCCTCTCCGCCCTCCTCTCTCTTACTTATGCCTAATATCCTAATCTCTTCTAAAGATGTACTTTCTACCCTCTCTGGGCTTAACACTAATAAGGCGTACGGTCCGGACGGTGTTCCTCCTGTTGTTCTCAAAAACTGTGCTTCCGTGCTGACTCCCTGCCTAGGCAAACTCTTTCGTCTCTGTCTATCCTCTAACGTCTTCCCTTCATGCTGGAAGTTTGCTCGCATTCAACCTGTCCCAAAGAAGGGTGATCGCTCTCAACCCTCCAACTATCGTCCAATTGCTCTTATCTCTTGTCTTTCTAAAGTTTTTGAAACTATTCTTGCTTCCAAATTTCTTAAGCATTTCTCTTCTCATAATCTGCTCTCAGATCGCCAGTATGGCTTCCTTAACCCGGGAGCTGCGGGGAGACTCTTAAGAGTTCCCCCGGCGCACTGCGGGGAGACTCTTAAGAGTCAGAGAAAAAAAAAATCAACTTTTGACATCGAAATTTTTTTTTTTTTTTTTTTTTTTTTTTTTTTTTTTTTTTTGGCCCCTGGGCCATGCAAAATCTCAGTCCTCTACCTCCCCTCCTTCCCCACTTTCCTCCTCTCCTTCAGTTATCACCTATTTTCCCTGTTATTCCCTTATTCTGAGGTATATTTTCGTGCTAACATTAGAAATCGATTGGAGGGTGTGGTCATCACTGATAGCAAGCGAGTGCAAGAGAGAGAGAGAGAGTATCGATCGACTGTGTCTCAGTGGCCTTGGGGGAAATTGGCGGGAAAGCAGATTGCCTCACCCATACATTATACAACTCGCGGGCTATATCTCCGATTTTGACCATCCAAACGCTGTTTTCACTCGTTTTATTGTTGTTTCAGGTTAATACCTTTATAATCAACCCATAATAGGCGCATATGGATAAGTATTAATGCTATTAATGGCACAATGAATATTTTAGTGACGGAAACACCTCAAATACGTCAGCACAGGGGGACGTTTCCAATTACCCCCATGCGCACTTCAGAGGTTAAGGGTCGCTCTACTGGTGATCTTCTTTCATATCTTACTAACTCTTGGTCATCCTCCTTTCGGGACTTCGGTGAGACTTTTTCTATTGCACTAGACATATCGAAAGCCTTCGATAGAGTCTGGCATAAATCTTTAATTTCTAAACTACCCTCCTTCGGTTTCTATCCCTCCATCTGTGCCTTTGTCTCTAATTTCCTTTCCGGCCATTCCATAGCTGTGGTTGTGGACGGCCATTGTTCACTTCCTCACCCTATAAACTCCGGTGTTCCTCAGGGCTCTGTCCTATCTCCTATTCTCTTTCTAATTTTTATAAATGATCTCCTTAACTGTACCTTAATTCCCATCCATTCATATGCAGACGACTCAACCTTACACTACTCCATTAGTTTTTCAGAACGCCCCAGCCAGCAATCCCTCAACGACAAACGTAATGAAGCCATAGAACTCTTAAATTCTGATCTAAATACTATTTCCAATTGGGGCAGAGAAAACCTTGTTAACTTTAATGCTTCCAAAACCCAATTTCTCCATCTATCTACCCGTCAGGATCTCCCAGCGGACTATCCCTTATTCTTCAACAATACAAAAATCAACCCTTCATCTTCTCTCAATATTCTTGGTGTCTCTTTTTCTTCTGCTCTCATTTGGAAGGACCATATTACCAGTCTTGCTAAGGCAGCCTCCCAGAAGCTGGGTGTGCTCAACCGCCTTAGGGGGTTCTTTTCCCCTGCACAGCTTCTTGCTCTGTACAGGGGCATAGTGCGCCCTTGTATTGAGTATTGTTCACATGTGTGGGGAGGTTCCTCTCACACCGCTCTCCTAGACAAAGTTGAAAGGAAGGCCTTTCGTATCATTAACTCCCGTCCACTCACCAACTCTCTGCAATCTCTCTCTCTCCGCCGCAATGTTGCATCTCTCTCGCTATTCTATCGCTACTATAATAATCAGTGTTCCTCAGAGCTATCCCAGTACATACCACCTCCTTTACGTAGGGCACGTGGTACCCGTCTTGCAACTCAATCCCACCCCTACTCTGTGCAACTCTCCAACCCAAGAGTGAAACGTTACTCTCAAACTTTCTTCTACTCAACATCTGAGCTCTGGAACTCTCTCCCAGAATCAGTCTTTCCCTCTTCCTATGACTTAAATTGCTTCAAACTCCGTGTGTCCAGGCATTTTGGCTCGAACGTCCCTTGATTTTGGCCCTGTCACTCTTTCAACTATGGGGGAGGCACTCGCTATAGGCAGTTATGCCTTTTGCCTCCCTCAATCACATAGAAAAAAAAAAAAAAAAAATTACGAGAGTTAATGTCGCCTGTTAATTAATGAACACTGATACGCTTAGCACTTCCCAATAGAATGGTTGTATATGAATTATACTGGGGCAAAGATATAGCCACTTCATAGAAAGATTAATAAGTGAGTCTCTAATTAGTACTGTAACACGGTAGTACTAATAAAGTGAATCTTGGGTAGTATTTGGTTGGTCTGGTCCTGGTTATCTTGCGTCCGTGATGTTGGGGGCTAACGACTGGTTCCGCGGCCGTCCAGGGGGTCCATATGTAGGAAGTTCTCAAGACGGATCTCTTGGCGATCGTTGCTGGCTACACGCTTATATCCCCACTGGTGTGTGAAGGTTATAAGGTGCACGTAGATTCCTTGTACGTGGACAGATGCTTCTATCTCAAATCTGCCACGGAGTCTGCCGGCTCTGGAACTCAAATCTCAGGAACAACACAAGGGCAGAGCTAGAGGTCAACTTAGCCACTGGTTGGTGTCTATCTTTCAACTGATTTTACTAGGGGCGGGAGCTGGGTTTATAGGCTCGGTTTTGGACCCTGTAGGCCATAGGGATCTCGAGTCTTATGGAATTATTTGAGCTCTCAATAGATACGGGGACTAGGTAAGGTGGTGATTACTGTTGTGGCACATGGCTATAGGGAGCCTTCATAATGTGATATAACTGAGCCTTAGTAAGAAGTATTATTTTGGCTATACTGGAAGTATTGAGGGGAGGGAGACTGGATCTACTTTGCGAGGAGGACTGGGACAGCTGTGATAGGAGCGTCTCTCTTATATTGCTCAGTCTTCATTCCATGGTATAGCTGAGGTGCTAATTTGATTATCCGAGTATGCAAGAAAGGTGAATGGGTTATTGTGGGTTAATAGAGGTTAGTAAAGGGGTTAGTCATGCATGGTTAGTTCATTGATAGGAAGAATTCCTGTGCTACCTGGCAATGACCCGGAAGTCAAAACAGGGGTCAGGTATACCTCCGCAGGGGTGGGGGTCTCCCTCCTCGGGTGGGTAAAAAAGGTGAGGTGCGCGCCCTCTCTCTGTGATGGTCGTCCGGCGGCTGTGGCTAGGGGCTTGCCATATCACAAGTGTTTGTAATAACCCTCTGTTTATGAGACAGATGTGGGTGTTCGTAATACCAAAACCGAAGGTGCCTTGACTAGCTGGTTTAATCGGTTGGGTTGTTAATTGCATGGTTTGCTGGATGTGGTGGAGACTGGGTTGCTAACTCTGCCACATTTATCTGGAAGTATGGCAATAGAAGTTAGTCACTGGCGAGGCGGCTAGCCTCGCACTGACGATCATTTGGTACAGGGTTGTGAATGGGTTGTGAGGGAATAGATGGCATGCAAAGGGTTAGTAAAGTTCTAATGTTGTTCCGTCCTACTAAGGGAAGGTAGGCTGGATAGGAGTATATATATAAAAGGTTGGAGAATGTTAGCAACGGAAAAATCAAGGATATTCAGGAGGTATGGTGGAGAGGCTATGTCGGAAAGGAGTCGAGGAGCGTGGGGGGTTAATGAGAGGGAGAGGGTTCAGGGGGCTACGTGGAAGTTTGACCCTAAGGTCTCCGGGCGTAGGGGTGGTATTAGACTACAGTTGATATTGGAGTTTGGGGGTTAATGACAGGGAAAGTATGTTAGCCAAATGCTACCGGGGGATGAGCAATACGGGGTGGTATATGAGTCTGGAAAGGATAGAATCATGTGGACTGTGGCTGTGGGGAAGAGGAGGTTAACTGTAGGTGTGTGCTTGACTGTGGATCAAAGTAGGGAAAAACATGGTGTATTATTACTCGTCAATACGATGGTTATGGATACTGTTAATCTGACACTATTTCTTGCTGATCTAGTTGTTCCTGGGAACTGCGTTTTCTATGATATATACACCAAAGAAAACGACAGTTCGTAGGGTTAACTTCGGTATTGTTTCGTGGTGAAAATGCGTCGAGACAATGGTAACAGAGGGTTTTATATACAATCTCTGGTTGGGGTAAGAATTAAAGTTACTGCATGGTGGCTAACATCTTCAGTCATTGCTGGCTAGGTCTTACAGGAACAATGGTTCTATATACACTGGTGTACCCGTGGATATCATAGTTTCTTATCAATTAGGACATGGGGTTTTAACATACTACTTCTCGGATGGAAGAACATACATAGATTTATGGGGGCGGTTGGTCTTCAGAAACTTAGTCTGGCAAGACAAGGTATTTTAAGGGGGTGAACATATTACTTCTCGGATGGAAGAACATACATAGATTTATGGCTGTCTGAACTGGTTGGCATTGGCTCAACCTAGGGACAGGGCATGGGTGTATTAAATGAATGTGTATTCATGTTCATCATCATGTAGGTAGAGTCTGGCGGGTAAGAGGTGTAGGACACGAAGCAAAATAGAGTAGTGTGGACTGTGGATACGAAGGAGGTGATTGGAAGACGTATAACAATTGTGGAAAAGTAAATGGAAGAGATGAACACAATGGCGGATAAAGATAACTAACCTAGGGATTGAATACATAGATTTATGGCTGTCTGAACTGGTTGGCATTGGCTCAACCTAGGGACAGGGCATGGGTGTATTAACTTTAAGGTGTATTTATGTTCATCATCATGTAGGTAGAGGTGTAGGACACGAGGGGTAGTGCATACGCGAGGTGTGGGAAAGGTCAGTGTTTAGAAGGGGTAGGCAGGTGTGGTTTGGAGCTGCTTAACCCTGCGGGCTTCGGCCTGTCTGAACTGGTTGGCTCGGTCACCTGGTCCTTTCGTTCTGTTGGCCTTTCTTTCGGGTGTTTCTGTGTGGTGTTCGCTCGTGGCTTCTGTGGTGGGCTTCTCGTTCTGGGGCATTTTACTTCCCTCTCCTTCATTGTAGGCTCGTCCCCGAGCCTCAAGGGTGAAGTAAAAAGAAGCATAGTCATGGTGGGTCATTTTGAGTGTATTTAGAAGGTCCCACCAAGCAAGAGAGTGAGGGTCAGGTTTCTTTTGCAGGTCAATGTAGACCTGTAGGAATGTGTCCTCTGTGTTGTGGAGGGCGGTTGCCCGGGCTTGATGTGGGCGTTGTAGACGGGCTAAGCGTCCTGTGGACGTTTTTACTTTAACCTTTCGTGTGAATGGTTTGTAGTTTTCCCCCGTGGGGGTAGGGATGGGGGCGACGAAGGGTGTGGATTGGTTCATGGTGGAGGTCATGTATCGAGTGAGGTGTGTGGGACTGACAGGAGGCCTCTTCAGTGTGGTGAATGGGTTACTAACTGAAGGGGAGGGATTAACGCGTGAAAATGGAGCTGGGGGTGAAGGGGGGATATGAGTCTGGGGTTTTTGAGGTTTTCTTGGGTGGTGTTGTAGGCTGGGAAAATATATTGAGGCAATGTGCAATATCGGTTTAGGTAAGGTGCGTGAGGGAGGTGTGTGAGAAAGAGGGGGTGTGTGTGTTGTGTGGCTTGGGTCTTTAGTGTAAGAACGGGGTGTTGTTTTTGTATAACTGTCTTTAAATCTGATGGGTCTGTTGATTATTTTACCTTTGGAGGTCCTGGTGGGAAGGTAGATGTTTGTCGTGGGACTTGAGTCGCTCGACGATGTTTTATATTGAGGGGAAGAACGCTTTACAGGTGGAAGGTATTTAGGGGGGTGAGGTCAGGGGTTATTTGAGAGGTAGATGCGTGTGGAGGTTTTTGTCGAGTGAGGGTGGTAGGCGGAATGGAAGAGGATTTGGTGGGGGTATGTATGGGGGTTGTCTCAGGGGCAACTTTGTGGGGGGATTCAAGTGGGGGTGTGGAGGTCGGGCCCGTCAATTTGGAGGGGCTTTGGTGAGGAGTTAGTTGCGTGTTAGACGTGGTGTGAGAGGAGGGGTTGGTCGTTGGCATAGTGTATATTTAGGGGTTGGTTGGTTGGGGGTTTGATGAGATGAGGAGGTTGGTTGATGTGTGGGTGGGGTCGCAGGGATAGTGGAGGGGAAAGGGGTGGATGCGGGGGGGGGCTAGACGGGGGGGTAGGGAGTGGAGATTTAATTTGGAGGGTTGGGGGTAGGAACGTGTGTGGGGTGTGTTCTTTGGTGGGGTCGGTGATTTGCTGGTGGTGGAAGTAGGCGGTTTTATGGGAGTTTGGTGGGGGGGTAGATCTAGCAGGTCATTCGGGGTGATGAGGTGGGAGTTGAGAGGGGATGAGGTTGAAGAGGAAGGTATGTGTTTTCGTGGGGGGGTGGGGGTTGTTATTTTTGGAATATAGTTAGAGGGTTTATGGTGTTTACTTGTGATTATTCGTCTTCTTTCCCTTTGTGGAGGAGAATTCGACGAAGAAGAAGAGGAGGAGGAGGATAGTGGTCTGGCAGCCCTATGGAACTGGGTTAGCAGGGTGTGTTTTCTGGAGGTTTTAAAAGATTTTAGTCGTGGGCGTATTTTTTAATGATGTAAATATTCCCACTTCCCCTAGTATTGACATTCTCGGTGTAACATTAACTACTAACTTGAGCTGGACACATTATGTTAGAAGCATTGCTAAGAATGCCTCTAAAAAACTGGGACTCCTGTACAGAGTTCGAGAATTCTTCACTGACGAGCAGTTGGCCGTGATATATAAAAGTCATTTGCGTTCTCAGATGGATTACTGTTCACCTCTGTGGGGTGGAAGTGGAGTGGTTGCATTGAGGCAGTTGGACAAAATTCAAAATAAAGCTATTAGATTAATCAATAACCCTGCAATCACACAGGACCTTCCTACATTATCCATACGAAGAAACGTTGCATCCCTTGCATTATTCTACAGATATTTTAGCAATTGTTCCGAGGAACTTGCTTCAATTGTGCCGCCTCTCCACATCTTTCCCCGTAGAACTAGGGCAGCTGAGAGCGCCCATGAATTTACACTTTCTCCTCCACAATGCAGAACTTCTGCTTATCAGAATTAATTTATCCCCAGAGCTACTACTCTTTGGAATTCACTTCCCTCGAATTGCTTTCCACAAACTTACAATCTACAAATGTTTAAATCCAGTTGTTACAAACATTTTATGAATGGAGGATGCCTTTAGGCACATGGACCTTTTTGTTTTATGTGTTTTTCCTTCCTCCGTTCATTGTCTCTTAAAAAAAAAAAAAAAAAAAAAAATTGTAGCGTGAGGTTACTGAGGTAGATTGTGTGGTGCGGTTGGGTGTGTACTTGGTTTTGGGTGGGGGTGGTGGTTTTCTCACTGTGGTGCCTGGTGGAGGTATGTCAGGGCTAGATGGGAGGGTTTCCGTTGTGGTCGGGGTTGTGGGTGGAGGTTTTCGTACTTGGATAAGTTGGGGAGGTACTTGACTATCAGAAGTGAAGGAAGGTGTCATGGTGGAGGAAGGTGTGGTAGTGGGGGCTTGGGGTTTGTGGAGGTTAGTTTGGGGGGTATGTTGAGGAATGATTTGTCGGTTCGGTGCTGGAGGGCTAAGGCCCTTAGGGGTTTGTATGGGAATATTCATAGCCCGAGTGGAAGGGTGAGTAGGGGTGTTTAATTCAGGGTCGGACGTGTGGGGTGGGGTAATGTCTTGTGGTTTTAGAGGTTTAAACGCTCGGACGAATCTAGTTCGGAACGTGCGAGTCACGCCGTGATAATCGATGGTGACTTGATAGGCATTTGGGACTTGTATGATGGTGTAGGGCCCGACATAGCGAGGGCCTAATTTGTTGGTGACAGGGAGGTTGGCTACCATTACGGTGTCGTGGATGGCGAAAGGGTTTTTATCATCGGGGCTATCAGTTTTGGTGTCTTGACAGGTTTGGGCGGTATGGAGGGTGTTTTGCAGATGTTGCAATGGGTCAATTGTGGAGGTGTTGGAGGGGAGGTGAGCGTGATGGTGGAACGGCAGTAACAGGGGGGGCACGCCGTAAACACGTTCATGAGGGGAAATACCGTCTTTTCGGGGACAGGTGTTCATGCCCCATTGTATCATCTTTAGTTGTGATGGCCAGTCTGAGGTGTTAACCTAAGAAGTGCGCATGGGGGTAATTAGAAACGTCCGCCTGTGCTGACGTATTTGAGCTGTTTCCATCACTAAAATATTCATTTTACCATAAATAGTATTAATACTTATCCATACGCGCCTATTATGGGTTGATTATAAAGGTATTAACCTGAAACAACAATAAAACGAGTGTAAAATGCCCCAGAACGAGAAGCCCACCACAGAAGCCACGAACGAACACCACACAGAAACACCCAAAGGAAAGGTCCACAGAACGAAAGGACCAGCTGACCGAGCCAGCCATTTCAGACAGGCCCAAGCCCGCAGGGCTAAGCAGCTCCAGGCTGCACCCATTTACCTTTTCTAAACTGACCATTTTCCACACCTCACGTACACTAACCCCCTCGTGTCCTACACTCCTAACTACAAAGATGATGAACAGGAATATACATTCATATTAAAAACACCCATGCCCTGTCCCGACGTTGAGCCAATGCCAACACATCAGACAGCCATAATTATAACTATGTATGTTCTTACATCCGAGAAGTAGATGTTATATATCTTAGAAGTTAAAAGACCCACGCCTGTCCCTAGACCTTGTATATCATTTCCCATGACTAGTATAGATATATGTAACCCGTGCTCAGTCGCCCCCTTGCATTGTTCCTCTAGTAACTAAGTGTCTCTAATATTAACTGCCACCAGTATTGATACGACATAGCGGCACTGTCCTTGTGTCGTATTGTGCCAAGTACAGATCGACCAGGTTTCATCACCTTATTAGGACGACGACTATAATGTCATCGTTCATTGATGTATGCAATCCTTAGTTTAAGTATTAATATTAACATTCCCTAACATCTTGTCTTGCCAGACTAAGCTTCTGAAGACCCATCGCCCCATAAATCTATGTATTCAATCCTTAGGTTAAGTATTTTTATCCGCCATTGTGTTCACCTTTTTCCATTTACTTTTCCACCATTGTCATACGTCTTCCCCTTGCCTCCTTCGTATCCACAGTCCACACTACGCCAATTTACTTCGTGTCATACACCTCTTACCCCAACCAGAGATTGTATAAGATAACCTGGTTACCAGTATCTGTCATAAGTACCCCGAAACAATAACTAAGTACCCCTACGAACTGCCGCTGTTATTGGTATATTTATATTTCATAGAAAACGCAGTTCCCAGGGCCAACTAATAGTATCCATAACTCCTCGGACTGATCACATAACTCTATCTTTTCCAGACTCATATACCACCCCATAGTTGCATTTCCCCGGTAGCATTTGGCTAACGTATTCTACTGCCTTTTCAAACTTCCATATCAACTGCAGCCTAATGCCACCCCCACGCCCAGAGACCTTAGGGTCAAATTCCCCTATAGCCCCCCTGCACTCCTCCCCTCTCATTATAAGACCCCGCACTTCTCTACTCTTGTCCGACCTAGCCTCTCTCTCATACCTCTTGAAGATCCTTGAATTGTCCGTTGCTAATGCTCTCCAACCTTTTATATATATACTCCTATCCAGCCTACCTTCACTTAGTAGGCCAGAACAACATTAGAACTTTACTAGCCCCTTGCATGCCATCTATTCTCTTACAACCCATTCAAAACCCTGCACCCAATGGTCATCGGTGCGAGGCTAGCCGCCTCGCCAGTAACTAACTTCTATTGCCATACTTCCAGATAAATGTGGCAGAGTTAGCAACCCCGTCTCCACCACATCCAGCAAACCCTACAATTAACAACCAGCCGAGTAAAACCAGCTAGCTGAGGCACCTTCGGTTTTGGTATTAAGGACACCCACATCTGTCTCATACACAGAGGGTTATTACGAACACTGGTGATATGGCAAGCCCCTAGCCACAGCCGCCGGACGACTATCACAGAGAGAGGGCGCCCAGCTCCCCCTTTTTGCCCACCCGAGGAGGGAGACCCCCACCCCGCGGAGGTATACCTGGTCCCTGTTTTGACTTCCGAGTCATTGCCAGGTAGCACAGGAATTCTTCCTATCAATGAACTAACCATGCATGACTAACACCTTTACTAACCTCTATTAACTCACAATAAACCATTTACCTTTCTTGCATGCTCTGATCACTAAATTAGCACCTCAGCTATACCATAGAATGAAGATTGAACAATCTAAGAGAGACGCTCCTATCACAGCTGTCCCCATCCTCCTCGCAAAGTAGATCCAGTCTCTCTCCCCTAAATACTTCCAGTATAGCCAAAATAGTACCTCTTACTAAGGCTCAGTTATATGAAAATATAAAGGCTTCCTATAGCTGTAATGCCCTCGAAAATGTCCCGCACCCACAATAATACTAACCCGAGTTGATGTCAGGTATAGCGTAAAATAGTCGTAGATGGTAAGTCCAATAAACTCATCTCGAGAGACTATCACCGTGGTTCTTAAAAATCGGACTAAGGTTGCTATACTTTTGTACGTCCGAGGTAGTACAGTGGGTTAGCGCGCGGGCCTGGTGGGGATGGTGGTGCGTCACTAACCAGGGTTCGAACCCCACCCAAGGCATCTCAAAACCTGTGAGTTTTTAGGAGGGTAAAATTCCCTTCAGAGGTTCGTACCCCGCGCCAGGTACCAGGAAAGGTTGATCCTAAAGGTAGCCTGGGGATAAATTCCCATTCCTATTTAACCTGGAAAATCCTAGCATTTCATTGGTGGCAGTAAGGGAACGTGACCTGGTAGCTACGTGCTGGAGCACCCGTCACGCGAACCCTATACCAAGAATTGAGATGGCTAAGGTAAAAAGGCTACGATACCCTACGACCTTACGAGGCTAGGGACTAGCCTAACTAAAAAGGAATGTGGTGTAATGCCCTCGAAAATGTCCGGCACCCACAATAATACTAACCCGAGTTGACGTCAGGTATAGCGTAAAATAGTCGTAGATGGTAAGTCCAATAAACTCATCTCGAGAGACTATCACCGTGGTTCTTAAAAATCGGACTAAGGTTGCTATACTTTTGTACGTCCGTGGTAGTACAGTGGGTTAGCGCGGGCCTGGTGGTGATGGTGGTGCGTCACTAACCAGGGTTCGAACCCCACCCAAGGCATCTCAAAACCTGTGGGTTTTTAGGGGGGTTAAATTCCCTTCAGAGGTTCGTACCCCGCGCCAGGTACCAGGAAAGGTTGATCCTAAAGGTAGCCTGGGGATAAATTCCCATTCCTATTTAACCTGGAAAAACCTAGCATTTCATTGGTGTAATGCCCTCGAAAATGTCCCGCACCCACAATAATACTAACCCGAGTTGACGTCAGGTATAGCGTAAAATAGTCGTAGATGGTAAGTCCAATAAACTCATCTCGAGAGACTATCACCTTGGTTCTTAAAAATCGGACTAAGGTTGCTATACTTTTGTACGTCCGTGGTAGTACAGTGGGTTAGCGCGCGGGCCTGGTGGTTATGGTGGTGCGTCACTAACCAGGGTTCGAACCCCACCCAAGGCATCTCAAAACCTGTGGGTTTTTAGGAGGGTTAAATTCCCTTCAGAGGTTCGTACCCCGCGCCAGGTACCAGGAAAGGTTAATCCTAAAGGTAGCCTGGGGATAAATTCCCATTCCTATTTAACCTGGAAAAACCTAGCATTTCATTGGTGGCAGCGATGGGATTGACAGGAAGTCTGTTTAGGGTGGTGAATGGGTTACTAACCGAAAGGGGATTCACGCGTGACAACAGAGCTGGGGATGAAGGGGGAATGTGAGTCTGGGTTTTATTTGGTTTTCTTGGGCGGTGTTGTAGGTTGGGAATATATAGTGAGGCAATGCGCAAGATCGGTTTAGGTAAGGTGGGTGAAGGAGGTGTGTGGGAAGGAGGGGGTGTGTGTGTTGTGTGGCTTGGGTCCTTAGTGTCAGAACGGGGTGTTATTTTTGTATCGCTGTCTTTAAATCTGATGGGTCTGTTGATTATTCTACCTCTGGCGGTCCTGGTGGACAGGTAGATGTTTGTCGTGGGACTTGAGTCGCTCGACGATGTTTTATATGAGGGGAAGCACGTTTTATAGGTAAATGACATGTGGGGGTTTTCCGGGGGTGACTTTGTGGGGGGGGGGGTTCTTAGGGGTTGGTTGGTTGGGGTTCGGTGAGGTAAGGAGGTTGGTCGGTGTGTGGGTGGGGTGGGGGGTATCGAGGAGGGGAAAGGGGCGGATGCGGGGGGGGCTAGACGGGTGGGTAAGGGGTGTAGATTTAAGTTGGAGGGTTGGGGTAGGGGCGTGTGTGGGGTGTGTTGTTTGATGAGGTTGGTGATTTGCTGGGTATTATTAGTCTTCTTTCCCTTTGTGGGGGAGAATTCGACGAAGAAGAAGAAGAGGAGGAGGAGGAGGGTAGTGGTCTGGCAGACCTACGGAATTTGGTTAGTAGGGTGTGTTTCCTGGAGGTTTTAAACGATTTTTGTCGTGGCGTAAGTTGTAGCGTGAGGTTACTGAGGTAGATTGTGTGGTGGGGTTGGGTGTGTACTTGGTTTGGGGTGGGGGTGGTGGTTTTCTCACTGTGGTGCCTGGTGATTTCCCTGCCTGTAATGCTCAATGTGCCCTCCACCAAATTCGTGACTCTGCCAAACCTCGCCCCTCTACTCCTCGCATTTCTGTAAATGAAGAGGAGTTGGGACAAGAGGAAGAAATTGCCCCCCATACCATGACCTCAGACGATACCGAGGAAACCCTGGAAGAGGTAGATACCGACCCCCAGGATTTTTAAAGTATCCCCCGCCCACGATGGGCTCGGCGGGGGACGCCATAACTAGTCGCACTGCCCCCATTTATTACATGGCCAAAATCAAGGACATTCCTGTCCGCTTGCTAATCGACACGGGAGCTGCCAAGTCATGTTTGTTCAAATCTTACTATGAAAAACATCCCCGACGATTTGGCCCTTTGTTAAACACCAAAACAGAACTCATCTCAGCTGCTGATACTTACTTAAATCTCCTAGGAGACACTTTACCCCTATCAGTAACTACTCCTGACCCCCATGCTCGTTGTTATCACACATTTACAGTATTTTCCTCCAACTGTAAACAGTATGATGGTTTCCTTGGACTTGACCTCCTTCAAAAACTCCGGGCCCAGATTGACTGCGGCCAAAGGCTGATCTCATTCAAAAACAAATTCCAGCCCAAAGCCTCTGACAAACCAATCACGCAGAAACCCATTCCCAAAAAGAAAAAACAACCCCCCCCCCTCAACCAACCCTGATTCAGGGTTACCAAGTTGCAGCTAGCACTAAGGTAACTCCTAAAACCTCCCCTTGCCCCGAGATCTCTCAAAACCTCACTCAATTCAGTAAAAAAATGCCCCAACAAACGAAAGAAGACAAGTCCAAGCAACTCCCTCTCGGTAATCCCCTCAATTCTCGTAACTCTGTCCAGAATAAATCCTCCCATGTTTTCAGGACAGACTCTGATATATGTAACCATAATTCTATCCAATGTTTATGTACACATGTTTCCAGAGAAAATGCCGACCGATGTACCCAACAATGTTTCCCCCATGCCCCCAGAAATGTTAACAACCCCAAATCAATACACCAGTCCTACACCAATAACCCATGTTCTACACCTCACTTTTTCCCCACCAACCCTCCGCAGTCCCCCCAGCAAATTCCGTTTTCTAACTCGCTCACCTCGCACCCCTCTGAACCGCCCGCACGCGCCGTTAATCCCCCCCTCACGTGTGCCGACCGAGGGACACAACCATGATCCCACCGCTGCCACCAATGAAATGCTAGGTTTTTCCAGGTTAAATAGGAATGGGAATTTATCCCCAGGCTACCTTTAGGATCAACCTTTCCTGGTACCTGGCGCGGGGTACGAACCTCTGAAGGGAATTTAACCCTCCTAAATACCCACAGGTTTTGAGATGCCTTGGGTGGGGTTCGAACCCTGGTTAGTGACGCACCACCATCACCACCAGGCCCGCGCGCTAACCCACTGTACTACCACGGACGTACAAATGTATAGCAATCTTAGTCCGATTTTTAAGAACCACGGTGATAGTCTCTCGAGATGAGTTTATTGGACTTACCATCTACGACTATTTTACGCTATACCTGACGTCAACTCGGGTTAGTATTATTGTGGGTGCGGGACATTTTCGAGGGCATTACACCCGCTATCACCAATGTTATGCCCTGTTTTTCTACAGGTTTAACTTGGGTAATGTGAGTTCTGAATGACTGGGTATATAAGGCTGCATGCACAATACAAGGTATGAGGAATAGAGAACACAAAATAAACACACGGTAACACGACACAAGTTCACGTTTATTGACGTAGATAAATAAAGAGTATAGAAAGATAGTAATTCTCGCACAAAACAAATAATAGAAGGGAACTGCTAGCATTAGCGGATCTGGATGGAGCCTAGTCTCCCACTTCCAACGTTCAGGTATATTCTTCTGATCACGGGTTTAATTAGCAAGTTTTTATTTTACTGGAAGACCTCAATATATTCGTATAATTCAATGTCACTGATTTGACCTCTTGCTGGCTGGTAGCGTGCCCAAGTAGCAGCTCACAGTTAGGGTTAGACACGCGTATATTGTAGAACACGGAATCTCTAGTAACCTCATGGGGGTACTGATCTAAGTTTTATATTCTTATGGCAGAAATACGTAGAACACAAATCAGTGGGCGAACGTTAGATATCACTAGAGTTTTAATATCTGAATAAGGTAATTACGAGAGTCAAGGTCGCCTGTTAATTAAAGAGCACTGATCGCTTAGTACGTCCCAAATGGAATGGTTAAATATGAATTACACTGGGCAAGGTTTTAGCCACTTTATAGAAAGTTAATAAGTGAGTATCAAGCTAGTACTATAACACTTAGTACTAGCAACATGAATCTTGAATAGTATTGGTAGATCTGGTCCTGGTTATCTTGCTTCCGGTGATGTTGGGGGCTAACAACTGGTTCCTCGGCCGTCCAGATGGTCCAAAATGTAGGAAGTTCTCAAGTCGGATCTCTTGACGATTGTTGCTGGCTACACACTTATATACCCACGAATTTGTGTGAAGGTTATAAGGTGCACGTTAGGACTTGTACATGGACAGATGCTTCTATCAGTCTTCTCTGCCACGGAGTCTGCCGGATCTGGAATCTCACTCCGGAACAACACGAGGGCAGAGCTAGAGATAAAACTGCAGGGTAGTGACCACTGGTTGGTGTCTAGCTTTCAACTGATTTGACTGAGGGCGGGAGCTAGATTTATAGGCTCGGTTCTGGACCCTGTAGACAGTAGGGATCTCGAGTCTTATGGACTTATTTGAGCTCTCAATAGATATGGGGACTAGGTAAGATGGTATTTACTGTTGTGGCACAGGGCTATAGGAAGCCTTTATATTTTCATATAACTGAGCCTTAGTAAGAGGTACTGTTTTGGCTATACTGGAAGTATTTAGGGGAGGGAGACTGGATCTACTTTGCGAGGAGGATGGGGACAGCTGTGATAGGAGCGTCTCTCTTAGAGTGTGCAATCTTCATTCTATGGTATAGCTGAGGTGCTAATTTAGTGATCAGAGCATGCAAGAAAGGTAAATGGTTTATTGTGAGTAAATAGAGGTTAGTAAAGGTGTTAGTCATGCATGGTTAGTTCATTGATAGGAAGAATTCCTGTGCTACCTGGCAATGACTCTGAAGTCAAAACAGGGGCCAGGTATACCTCCGCGGGGGTGGGGGTCTCCCTCCTCGGGTGGGCAAAAAGGGGGAGCTGGGCGCCCTCTCTCTGTGATAGTCGTCCGGCGGCTGTGGCTAGGGGCTTGCCATATCACCAGTGTTCGTAATAACCCTCTGTGTATGAGACAGATGTGGGTGTCCTTAATACCAAAACCGAAGGTGCCTTGGCTAGCTGGTTTTACTCGGCTGGTTGTTAATTGTAGGGTTTGCTGGATGTGGTGGAGACTGGGTTGCTAACTCTGCCACATTTATCTGGAAGTATGGCAATAGAAGTTAGTTACTGGCGAGGCGGCTAGCCTCGCACCGACGACCATTGGGTGCAGGGTTGTGAATGGGTTGTAAGAGAATAGATGGCATGCAAGGGGCTAGTAAAGTTCTAATGTTGTTCTGGCCTGCTAAGTGAAGGTAGGCTGGATAGGAGTATATATATAAAAGGTTGGAGAGCATTAGCAACGGACAATTCAAGGATCTTCAAGAGGTATGAGAGAGAGGCTAGGTCGGACAAGAGTAGAGAAGTGCGGGGTCTTATAATGAGAGGGGGGGGAGTGCAGGGGGGCTATAGGGGAATTTGACCCTAAGGTCTCTGGGCGTGGGGGTGGCATTAGGCTGCAGTTGATATGGAAGTTTGAAAAGGCAGTAGAATACGTTAGCCAAATGCTACCGGGGAATGCAACTAGGGGGTGGTATATGAGTCAGGAAAAGATAGAGTAATGTGATCAGTCCGAGGGGTTATGGATACTATTAGTTGGCCCTGGGAACTGCGTTTTCTATGAGATATAAATATACCAACAACAGCGGCAGTTCGTAGGGGTACTTAGTTATTGTTTCGGGGTACTATTGACAGATACTGGGAACCAGGTTATCTTATACAATCTCTGGTTGGGGTAAGAGGTGTATGACACGAAGTAAATTGGCGTAGTGTGGACTGTGGATACGAAGGAGGCAAGGGGAAGACGTATGATAATTGTGGAACAGTAAATGGAAAAAGGTGAACACAATGGCGGATAAAAATACTTAACCTAAGGATTGAATACATAGATTTATGGGGCGATGGGTCTTCAGAAGCTTAGTCTGGCAAGACAAGATGTTAGGGAATGTTAATATTAATACTTAAACTAAGGATTGCATAGAGACACTTAGTTACTAGAGGAACAATGCAAGGGGGCGACTGAGCACGGGTTACATATATCTATACTCGTCATGGGAAATGATATACAAGGTCTAGGGACAGGCGGGGGTGTTTCAACTTCTAAGATATATAACATCTACTTCTCGGATGTAAGAACATACATAGATATAATTATGGCTGTCTGATGTGTTGGCATTGGCTCAACGTCGGGACAGGGCATGGGTGTTTCTAATATGAATGTATATTCCTGTTCATCATCTTTGTAGTTAGGAGTGTAGGACACGAGGGGGTTAGTGTACGTGAGGTGTGGAAAATGGTCAGTTTAGAAAAGGTAAATGGGTGCGGCCTGGAGCTGTTTAGCCCTGCGGGCTTGGGCCTGTCTGAAATGGCTGGCTCGGTCAGCTGGTCCTTTCGTTCTGTGGACCTTTCTTCCGGGTGTTTCTGTGTGGTGTTCGCTCGTGGCTTCTGTGGTGGGCTTCTTGTTCTGGGGCATTTTACTTCCCTCTCCTTCATTATAGGCTCGTCCTCGAGCCTCAAGGGTGAAGTTAAAAGAAGCATACTGATGGTGGGTCATTTTCAGGGTATTTAGAAAGTTCCACCAAACACGAGTAATGCCCTCGAAAATGTCCCGCACCCACAATAATACTAACCCGAGTTGACGTCAGGTATAGCGTAAAATAGTCGTAGATGGTAAGTCCAATAAACTCATCTCGAGAGACTATCACCGTGGTTCTTAAAAATCGGACTAAGGTTGCTATACTTTTGTACCTCCGTGGTAGTACAGTGGGTTAGCGCGCGGGCCTGGTGGTGATGGTGGTGCGTCACTAACCAGGGTTCGAACCCCACCCAAGGCATCTCAAAACCTGGGGGTTATTAGGGGGGTTAAATTCCCTTCAGAAGTTCGTACCCCGCGCCAGGTACCAGTAAAGGTTGATCCTAAAGGTAGCCTGGGGAAAATTCCCATTCCTATTTAACCTGGAAAAACCTAGCATTTCATTGGTGGCAGTAAGGGAACGTGACCTGGTAGCTACGTGCTGGAGCACCCGTCACGCGAACCCTATACCAAGAATTGAGATGGCTAAGGTAAAAAGGCTACGATACCCTACGACCTTACGAGGCTAGGGACTAGCCTAACTAAAAAGGAATGTGGTGTAATGCCCTCGAAAATGTCCCGCACCCACAATAATACTAACCCGAGTTGACGTCAGGTATACCGTAAAATAGTCGTAGATGGTAAGTCCAATAAACTCATCTCGAGAGACTATCACCGTGGTTCTTAAAAATCGGACTAAGGTTGCTATACTTTTGTACGTCCGTGGTAGTACAGTGGGTTAGCGCGCGGGCCTGGTGGTGATGGTGGTGCGTCACTAACCAGGGTTCGAACCCCACCCAAGGCATCTCAAAACCTGTGGGCTTTTAGGAGGGTTAAATTCCCTTCAGAGATTCGTACCCCGCGCCAGGTACCAGGAAAGGTTGATCCTAAAGGTAGCCTGGGGATAAATTCCCATTCCTATTTAACCTGGAAAAACCTAGCATTTCAATAGCCATGGCCACAACAGTAAATACCATCTTACCTAGTCCCCATATCTATTGAGAGCTCAAATAAGTCCATAAGACTCGAGATCCCTACTGTCTACAGGGTCCAGAACCGAGCCTATAAATCTAGCTCCCGCCCCCAGTCAAATCAGTTGAAAGCTAGACACCAACCAGGGGTCACTACCCTGCAGTTAACTTCTAGCTCTGCCCTTGTGTTGTTCCGGAGTGAGATTCCAGAGCCGGCAGACTCCGTGGCAGATTTGGATAGAAGGACCTGCCCACGTATTTGAGAACTTCACACATATGGGCCCCCTGGACGGCCGCGGAACCAGTCGTTAGCCCCCAACATCATGGACGCAAGATAACCAGGACCCGACCCATCAGATACTACCCAAGATTCCCTTTAGCAGTACTACATATTACTGTGCTGTTTAGAGATTCACTAATTAATATTTCTACGAAGTGGCTATCTCTTTGCCCAGTATTCATATAACCATTCAATTAGGAAGTGCTAAGCGTATCAGTGTTCATTATTTAACAGGCGATACTAACTCTCGTAATCAACCATATGCCCAGATATTATTACCTAGAAGGAAACCCTAGTGATATCTGAAGGTTCGCCCACTGATTTGCGTTCTATGTATTTCTGAGACAAGAATATAAAACTTAGATCAGTACCCCCTGAGGTTACTAGAATTCCCGTGCTCTAAAATACGTGTGTCTAATCTAGTCTGTGAACTACTACTTGTGCACCAGAGCTACCAGTAATAAATCTAACAGTGAATATGATTCTATAAGTAACATTGATGGTCTTCGGTATATACACCTGTTGAATTAAAGCCAGTGATCAGAAGATTAATACCTGAACGTTGGAAGTGGGAGACTAGGCTCCATGCAGATCCACTTATGCTAGTGTTATTCAATTCTATTATATTGTCTTACACCAGTATTCTGCAGTGGTATATCAATAAACGTGATCGTGTAACTTGCTACCATGTGTTTCTTTGTGTTCTCTATTCCTCATATCTTGTATTGTGCATGCAGCCTTATATACCCAGTCAATTAGAACTCACATTACCCAAGTTAAACCTGTAGAAAAACAGGGCATAACAGAGTGAAAACAGCGTTTGGATGGTCAAAATCGGAGATACAGGCCGCGAGTTATATAATGTATGGGTGAGGCAACCTGCTTTCCCGCCAATTTCCCCCAAGGCCACTGAGACACAGTCGATCGATACTCTCTCTCTCTCTCTCTTGCACTCGCTTGCTATCAGAGATGACAATGCCCTGCTTGCAACTCGCTAATGTTAGCACGAAAATATACCTCAGAATAAGGGAATAACAGGGAAAATAGGTGATAACTGAAGGAGGGGAGGAAAGTGGGGAAGGAGGGGAGGTAGAGGAGTGATATTTTGCATGGCTCAGGGGCAAATTTTTTTTTTTTTCAGATGTTTAATTAAAGTTGATTTTTTTTTTCTCTGACTCTTAAGAGTCTTCCCGCAGTCCGCCGGGGGAACTCTTAAGAGTCTTCCCGTAGTTCCCGGGTTAAGAGCAATCATTTTTGTACGTAACTGGTTGTTGATGGTGCGATGGCTGCGTTCGCATATAGGTTGTTTGGTTAGGGTGAATGTATTCTTTGTCCACTAAACTCGGGGGCATTGTCGGATAGAAGAGCAAGGGGAAGGCCGAATATAGGGAACACTTCTGTGGCAAGCAGTGTGGCGACTGTGGTGGCTGTGTGGTCTTTAACTGGGCAGGCTATTAAAAGTTTTGAATATACGTCAACAAATGTGACGATATAGCGGTTGCCAGCGTAAGAAGGAAACGGGCCCATGATGTCGAGGGATAGGACTTGGAATGGTTTGTTGGCAGAAATGGTACAAGCGTTGCACCCATTCTGTCACTCGTTGTGCAATTTTGGAGGGGTTGGGGGTCCAGTTTGTCTGCGAAGATTTTTAACATCTTGTTTTGTCCTAGGTGTATGCCGTTTTCCTCGTGGATGGCAATCATGTAGTCGTGGGCAATGGTGGGGTCTAAGACTATGTGACCGGAGTCTGTGGCAAGTTGATCTCCCCAGCGAGTCAGTTTCCTGAAGATATTTAACGGTATCCAGGGTGGGCTGATTCTTGTTTCCCAAGATTGAATTAGTGAGGGGGCTGAGGGGGAATTATGTTGGTGGATGGGGGTAGATAAAAGCTCAGTGTTTTGTAAGGCGGCTAGGTTGGTGGGGGGGTCTTTTGGTACTGGCAAACGTGACAGGGCCTCTGCATTGGTGTGAAGTTTGCCAGGACGATACTGTATTGTAAAATTGTAGTCCTCTAGTGTCTCCCTCCAACGTACCAAAATGGCTGAGTTGGTTTCGCACTTACGCAACCATTGCAAAGATTGATGGTCGGTTATTATATCGAGTTTTGCGCCCAACACAAATGACCGGAAGTGGCTGAGTGCCCAAATGATCCCTAAGCACTCTCTCCTGGTGGCTGCATAATTCTGTTGTGCTTGGTTGAGGGTGGAGCTGGCATACGCTATCACATGTTCCTCTCCGTCTCTGACTTGAGCTAAAACTGCACCAATGGCGTACAGAGATACGTCGGTATAAAGACGGAAAGGTTTATGGTAATCAGGGAAAGCGACAATAGGGGCTTGGATTAGCTTTTGTTTCAAAGTGTTAAACGCGACGTCTCTTTCAGGTGTCCAGGTGAATGGGGTCTTTGTGGGTGAGTTGGTGGAGGGGTCTGGCTATGGTGGCAAAGTGGGGGACGAAACGTCTGTAGTATGTGGCTAAACCTAGAAAAGAACGTACTCCTTTAACGGTGGTGGGTGGGGGTTGGTTTTGTATGGCTTGAAGTTTCTTTGGGTCTGGTGCAATACCATGTTCAGATATTACGTGGCCGAGGAAATCTACCTTATTTCGGGCAATCTCGCACTTTGAGGGTTTTAATTTCAACCCGGCGGCTCGGATTCTTTGAAGGACTTGTCTCAACCTGAGGAGGTGTTCTTCCCAGGTCGGTGAGTACACAATAATATCGTCTAGATAGGCTAGGCAGGTTTCCCAGGTTAGGCCATGTAATACCGCTTCCATCAAACGGGAGAAATTGGCGGGTCCGTTACAGAGGCCAAAAGGTAGGACGTTAAATTCGTAGTGGTGGCCACCACTAGTGGAAAATGCTGTTTTTTCTTGGTCCTCTGCCTTGATAGGCACTTGCTAATACCCTGCTTGCAAGTCGAGGGTAGTGAACCATCTGGATCCGTATAGGGAGTCAAGGGAATCGTCTATCCTGGGTAATGGCATAGCGTCCTTAATGGTTACGTCATTCAATCTCCTGTAATCGACGCAAAAACGGGTTGACCCATCTTTCTTTTTTACTAGGACAACAGGGGAAGACCAGGGACTAATGGACGGGGTGGCAATACCGGCCTCTAACATCTCTTGGACTTGGCATTCCTCTTCCTGGCGTTGTATGGGATTTTTTCTACGGGATGGTTCTCTTATGGGGGGGCCTGTGGTGTTAATGATGTGTTCTTCTACATCGGTCTGTCCGATTTCAGTGGGTTGTTGGGCAAACACGTCACTGAACTCTAGCAATAGGTCATACATGCTGTGGTTTTGGTGGTCGGATAATGTGTCCGGGAGAGGGGGCAATTGGAGGCTGGTAGGGGTGTCATTAAAATCTATGGGGAGGTCATCAAAAGTTTCGAGGTCTCCTATAATGAGACCTTTTGGTAATGTCAGGGATTCCTCAGAGATATTTGCCACGAGAATGTGGTTGATGCGAGCGGAAATGATGGCGGGTTGTAAGAGGCAACGATTGGGGTTGGTGGACGTGGTAGTGGGGGAAAATATCATGTGAGTTTGGGGTATGGGTCGAAGGTTAACCCATTTTTGATGGCGGGGGGGAATTTGGCATTTATCTTGAACTACAGCTGGGCTAATGATGGTGGGGGATCGACTGGCGAGCAGGTGCTCGGTACGCATAAGGGGGGAAAGGTCACTTTGGTGGGGGTCACGCGTGAGGGGGGGATTAACGGCGCGTGTGTGAGGATCAGCGGGGCGAGGTGTGAGGGATTTAGAAAACGGAATTTGTTGGAGGGGCTGTGGAGGGTTGGTGGGGGAAGAGTGAGGTATAGAAGATGGGTTATTGGTGGAGGACTGATGTACTGATTGGTGGTTGTTAGAAGGACGAATTTGGGGAGTTTTGTCGGTGGCAGTGACGGTTTGTTTGGAGTTTATATGGGATTGGTGGGTTTGTCTGTCATGAGAGGGCGAGTCAAGTGTGGGGTTTTGAAGTTTTCTAGGGGTGTGAATTGTGTGGGGGTGGAAGGGAGCTACTGACGGAAAACTGTCACAAGGGGAATTTGGTTGGTTGTGGAATAGCTGGACATTTCTGGGGGCATGGGGGGAACATGGTTGGGTCCCTAGGTCGTCACGCGTGAGGGGAGGATTAACGGCGCGTGTGGGAGGGTCAGGGTGGTGAGAGGTGAGCGAGTTAGAAAACGGGATTTGTTGGTGGATTGCGGAGGGTTGGTGGGGGAAGAGTTAGGTGTAGAACATGGGTTATTGGTGGAGGACTGATGTATTGATTTGGGGTTGTTAACAGGACGAATTTGGGGAATTTTCTTGGTGGCAGTCACGGTCTGGTTAGAGGTTATCTGGGACTGGTGAGTTTGTTTGTCATGAGAGGGCGAGTCAAGTGTGGGGTTGTGAAGTTTTCTAGGGGTGCGAATTGTGTGGGGGTGGAAGGGAGCTACTGACGGAAAACTGTCACAAGGGGAATTTTGTTGGTTGTGGAATAGCTGAACATTTCTGGGGGCATGGGGAAAACATTGTTGGGTACATAGGTAGGCATTTTCCCTGGAAACACGTGTACATAAATATTTGATAGAATTGTGGTTACATACATCAGAGTCTGTCCTGGAAACATGGGAGGCTTTATCCTGGACAGAGTTACGAGAATTGAGGGGATTACCGAGAGGGAGTTGCTTGGACTTGTCTTCTTTCGTTTGTTGAGGCATTTTTTCAACGAATTGAGTGATATTTTGAGAGAACTCGGGGCAAGGGGAGGGGTTAGAAGTTACCTTAGTGCTAGCTGCAACTTGGTAACCCTGACTCAGAGTTTGTTGAGGGGGAAGGTGTATTTTCTTTTTGTGAATAGGTTTCTGCGTGATTGGTTTGTCAGAGGCTTTGGGTTGGATTTTTTGTTGTTGAATGAGATCAGCCTCTGGCCGCAGTCAACCTGGGCCTGGAGTTTTTGAAGGAGGTCAAGTCCAAGGAAACCATCGTAATGTTTACAGTGGGAGGAAAATACTGTGAACGTGTGATAACAACGAGCATGGGGGGCAGGAGTAGTTACTGACAGGGGCAAAGTGTCTCCTAGGAGATTTAAGTAGGTATCAGCAGCTGAGATTAGTTCTGCTTTGGTGGTTAACAAGGGGCCAAATAGTCGGTGGTGTTGATCATAATAAGACTTGAACAAACATGACTTGGCAGCTCCTGTGTCGATTAACAAGCGGACAGGAATGTCCTTGATTTTGGTCATGTAATAAATGGGGGCAGTGCGGTCAGTTATGGCGTCCCCCGCCGAGGCCATCTTGGGCGGGGGGTACTTTAAAAATCCTGGGAGTCGGTATCTACCTCCTCCAGGGTTTCCTCGGTATCATCTGAGGTCATGATAGGGGCTATTTCTCCGGTGTGCATTTCCTCCATTTCTTGCTCTTGTCCCAACTCCTCTTCATTTACAGAAATGCGAGGAGTAAAGGGGCGAGGTTTGGCAGAGTCACAAATTTGATGGAGGGCACACTGAGCACTACAGGCAGGGAAATCATAGGGGTTGATAATTACTAATGTAGGGTTTTTACTTTGGTAGGTGTTGTAGGTTTTGTTCCGGTTGAAGATTCTGCGTGGCTGGGTAGGTTGGAACCGGGGCCTGGGTTGGGGCTTGCCGGAAGGGTAGGTGGGTCTGTTGTGGAAGGATGAGGATGGGTAGGCATTCTTGGAGTTTTGGTGGTCGGGGTGCTGCTGGTGCGTGGGAAACCTCTTTATTACAGCGATTTGGGTGGGTGCTTCTGTGCGCACGGCCAAAATACGTCGGATCGTGATGAGATCTTTTTGATATCTGACGAAATCGTGCACACGGAAATGATCTTTTACTGCTGAGGGCAATATTGATACAAGGTTGACCAGAATCTGCTGCTCTTGTTGGATTCTGGTCAATGTGGGGAAAGAAACTTTTATATGTTGGGCGATCTTATTCACTGTGGCATCTAGATCGCCTTCGAATTTAGTGTCTTGGATACGGGTGTGGGCCACGAAAACGCCCAACGAAGGCTTAATGGCTTCTATCACTATTGGGCGAAATTCGTCCCATGTGAGAGCAGGGTGCACTTGGTAGGCAACCAGGGAAACGGCTTTTTCCAGGTGCGTTAATGTCACAGCTATCTTTTCTGCGTCCGTGGTATAAACTAGGTCAAGTACGGGTTTCACTATGTCCATGAACGTTTCAATCTCGTAAGTTTCTCCATCATAATGTGGGATGGGAATGTGAGAACGGTGCGCCATGATGTTATCGTGTTCTGGCTGTTCCAAACTTGCAATGTAATGCAACCTTTTATCCGAATCAAGAACCACCGCTGCCGCCAATGTTATGCCCTGTTTTTCTACAGGATTAACTTGGGTAATGTGAGTTCTAACTGACTGGGTATATAAGGCTGCATGCACAATACAAGGTATGAGGAATAGAGAACACAAAATAAACACACGGTAACAAGACAGACGATCACGTTTATTGAAGATGATTAATAGGAAGCATAAGAAGGTATGAATACTCGTACAAGACAAATGATAGAAATGAACAACTAGCATTAGTGGATCTGGATGGAGCCTAGTCTCCCACTTCCAACGTTCAGGTATACTCTTCTGATCACTGGCTTGGTTCGCAAGTTTATATACTGGAAGACATCAATGTTACTTATAGATTCAATTTCACTAATTAGATTTATTACTGGCAGTTCTGGTGCACAAGTAGTAGTTCACAGACTAGAATTAGACACACGTATTTTTAGAGCACGGGAATTCTAGTAACCTCAGGGGGGTACTGACCTAAGTTTGATATTATTATAGCAGAAATACGTAGAACACAAATCAGTGGGCGAACGGTAGATATCACTAGGGTTTTACTTCTATGTAATAATATCTGAATAGGGGTAATTACGAGAGTTAATGTCGCCTGTTAATTAATGAACACTGATACGCTTAGCACTTCCCAATAGAATGGTTGTATATGAATTATACTGGGGCAAAGATATAGCCACTTCATAGAAAGATTAATAAGTGAGTCTCTAATTAGTACTGTAACACGGTAGTACTAATAAAGTGAATCTTGGGTAGTATTTGGTTGGTCTGGTCCTGGTTATCTTGCATCCGTGATGTTGGGGGCTAACGACTGGTTCCGCGGCTGTCCAGGGGGTCCATATGTAGGAAGTTCTCAAGACGGATCTCTTGGCGATCGTTGCTGGCTACACGCTTATATCCCCACTGGTGTGTGAAGGTTATAAGGTGCACGTAGATTCCTTGTACGTGGACAGATGCTTCTATCTCAAATCTGCCACGGAGTCTGCCGGCTCTGGGACTCAAATCTCAGGAACAACACAAGGACAGAGCTAGAGGTCAACTTAAGGGGGCCAGCCACTGGTTGGTGTCTATCTTTCAACTGATTTTACTGGGGGCGGGAGCTGGGTTTATAGGCTCGGTTTTGGACCCTGTAGGCCATAGGGATCTCGAGTCTTATGGAATTATTTGAGCTCTCAATAGATACGGGGACTAGGTAAGGTGGTGATTACTGTTGTGGCACATGGCTATAGGGAGCCTTCATAATGTGATATAACTGAGCCTTAGTAAGAAGTACTATTTTGGCTATACTGGAAGTATTGAGGGGAGGGAGACTGGATCTACTTTGCGAGGAGGACTGGGACAGCTGTGATAGGAGCGTCTCTTATATTTCTCAGTCTTCATTCTATGGTATAGCTGAGGTGCTAATTTGATTATCCGAGTATGCAAGAAAGGTGAATGGGTTATTGGGGGTTAATAGAGGTTAGTAAAGGGGTTAGTCATGCATGGTTAGTTCATTGATAGGAAGAATTCCTGTGCTACCTGGCAATGACCCGGAAGTCAAAACAGGGGTCAGGTATACCTCCGCAGGGGTGGGGGTCTCCCTCCTCGGGTGGGTAAAAAAGGTGAGGTGCGCGCCCTCTCTCTGTGGTGGTCGTCCGGCGGCTGTGGCTAGGGGCTTGCCATATCACAAGTGTTTGTAATAACCCTCTGTTTATGAGACAGATGTGGGTGTTCGTAATACCAAAACCGAAGGTGCCTTGACTAGCTGGTTTAATCGGTTGGGTTGTTAATTGCATGGTTTGCTGGATGTGGTGGAGACTGGGTTGCTAACTCTGCCACATTTATCTGGAAGTATGGCAATAGAAGTTAGTCACTGGCGAGGCGGCTAGCCTCGCACTGACGATCATTTGGTACAGGGTTGTGAATGGGTTGTGAGGGAATAGATGGCATGCAAAGGGTTAGTAAAGTTCTAATGTTGTTCCGTCCTACTAAGGGAAGGTAGGCTGGATAGGAGTATAATTATATAAAAGGTTGGAGAATGTTAGCAACGGAAAAATCAAGGATATTCAGGAGGTATGGTGGAGAGGCTATGTCGGAAAGGAGTCGAGGAGCGTGGGGGGTTAATGAGAGGGAGAGGGTTCAGGGGACTACGTGGAAGTTTGACCCTAAGGTCTCCGGGCGTAGGGTGGCATTAGACTACAGTTGATATTGGAGTTTGGGGGTTAATGACAGGGAAAGTATGTTAGCCAAATGCTACCGGGGGATGAGCAATACGGGGTGGTATATGAGTCTGGAAAGGATAGAATCATGTGGACTGTGGGCTGTGGGGAAGAGGAGGTTAACTGTAGGTGTGTGCTTGACTGTGGATCAAAGTAGGGAAAAACATGGTGTATTATTACTCGTCAATACGATGGTTAATATACTGTTAATCTGACACTATTTCTTGCTGATCTAGTTGTTCCTGGGAACTGCGTTTTCTATGATATATACACCAAAGAAAACGACAGTTCGTAGGGTTAGCTTCGGTATTGTTTCGTGGTGAAAATGCGTCGAGACAATGGTAACAGAGGGTTTTATATACAATCTCTGGTTGGGGTAAGAATTAAAGTTACTGCATGGTGGCTAACATCTTCAGTCATTGCTGGCTAGGTCTTACAGGAACAATGGTTCTATATACACTGGTGTACCCGTGGGTATCATAGTTTCTTATCAATTAGGACATGGGGTTTTAACATACTACTTCTCGGATGGAAGAACATACATAGATTTATGGGGGCGGTTGGTCTTCAGAAACTTAGTCTGGCAAGACAAGGTATTTTAAGGGGGTGAACATATTACTTCTCGGATGGAAGAACATACATAGATTTATGGATGTCTGAACTGGTTGGCATTGGCTCAACCTAGGGACAGGGCATGGGTGTATTAAATGAATGTGTATTCATGTTAATCATCATGTAGGTAGAGTCTGGCGGGTAAGAGGTGTAGGACACGAAGCAAAATAGAGTAGTGTGGACTGTGGATACGAAGGAGGTGATTGGAAGACGTATAACAATTGTGGAAAAGTAAATGGAAGAGATGAACACAATGGCGGATAAAGATAACTAACCTAAGGATTGAATACATAGATTTATGGCTGTCTGAACTGGTTGGCATTGGCTCAACCTAGGGACAGGGCATGGGTGTATTAACTTTAAGGTGTATTTATGTTCATCATCATGTAGGTAGAGGTGTAGGACACGAGGGGTAGTGTATACGCGAGGTGTGGGAAAGGTCAGTGTTTAGAAGGGGTAGGCAGGTGTGGTTTGGAACTGCTTAACCCTGCGGGCTTCGGCCTGTCTGAACTGGTTGGCTCGGTCACCTGGTCCTTTCGTTCTGTTGGCCTTTCTTTCGGGTGTTTCTGTGTGGTGTTCGCTCGTGGCTTCTGTGGTGGGCTTCTCGTTCTGGGGCATTTTACTTGTGTATAGACTTTCGTCGTTAATTGCTTATTTGAACTTTCATTTGGGATTTTGTCCAGTGAAATTTATTCTATGATAGGTAGCCTACCTAACACGGGAAATAATTAATGTTATGATTTTGTCTAGTGAAATGTAGGCTATTCCATAATAGGTAGCCTAAGACAGGGGAAATAGTGAATTTTAGTATTTTGATAAGAATATGGAATGTCGATCCAGCATAGCCTACAATACGTTGCTATATAGTAGGCTACAGTTAAGCCGGTAGCCTATCACACGAGCGCTTTTTCCCTCAACATTTATCCTGAACACTGGTCTGGCAGCTTATGAGGTCAACATAGCCTATAGCCTAATATATGTGTTACCTAAATTCATCTACCATTAGTTTAGTTTCCGATACCAGTGTTAAATATTCTAGAAATATTACCAGAAAAATTTTGATCATCGAATGTGGACTATAAAATCTCTCGTGTGATACCGGCTTTAGTTACCTTTTTGTTTTTAAATTTCCCGCTCGTATCTCCGTCATTCACAGTCGAAATTAATACCTAACACTACGAACTACAAGTGAAATTACGATTAGAAGTATAGGCCTATATATTGTGAGAATCGTAAACTTAAGTTGAATACTTTATAACATTTGATTCGAAACACATGGTTCAAGAATAATAATTAATCACAAAGCTTCGGAATTTCTGATTCTAAACTTCAAAAGTTTACCTCAGTTAAGATGACATTACGAATTTACGATCGGAGGTGGGTGCGTGAGTGGTGTGTTCGGACAAGCATACTGTGTACTATAATCTAGTGCCGTTGCCGTTTTTGTGTTTAAGTCCTATATTCGAGTAGGACCTAGTATCAATCCACCCACTGCTTCTCGACATAAGCTAATTGAAATTGTTAGCATGATGGCCGAGCGGGGTTCAGAGCTAGGATTCCAGTCACGGTGGTTGAATGACTCCACTTCATTGCTTTGATGTAGAAGTCACGAAGTCGCTGCAATGCATTCCTGCTTGTCTTCCACGCCGTTTCAAGGACAAAGGTAGGTCAATTTGGTAAGAGTTGTGTTAGCCTAGTGGGCGTACCATCCGCTTTATTTACATAGGCCTAGGCTAGTTGAAGATGGGGGTTTAGGAAGCAAAATTCTGGGTAAATTATCTAGGTCAATATTTACGAGTCACACCACAGCTGGGATCTCATTTCGGTCAATATACAGGAGGCGCTACAATATAGGTAGCAAAATTATAATGGTAGTTTTGGGTTCCTATCATCATATGCTTCATTTCTATATACTTTTTATCCCCGGGAAAAAAAAAAAAAATCTTGGGTTTTTTTATTTTTTTCTTGGATTTTTTTTTTTTTTTTTATTAACCTAGGCCTAACCAAAAAACCTAACCTAACCTAACCTAAATGTATTTGGGGGCTATTAGGGGTCAATATACAGGAGGCGCTACAATACAGGTAGCAAAATTATAATGGTAGTTTTGGGTTCCTATCATCATATGCTTCATTTCTATATACTTTTTATCCCCGGGAAAAAAAAAAAAATCTTGGGATTTTTCATTTATTTTCTTGGGATTTTTTGTTTTGGTCATTAACCTAACCAAAAAACCTAACCTAACAGCCCCCAAATACATTTAGGTTAGGTTAGGTTAGGTTTTTTGGTTAGGTTAATACAAAAAATAAAAACAAAATCCAAGAAAAACATAAAAAACCCAAGATATTTTGTTTTTTTCCCGGGGATAAAAAGTATATAGAAATGAAGCATATGATGATAGGAACCCAAAACTACCATTATAATTTTGCTGCCTATATTGTAGCGCCTCCTGTATATTGACCCTCATTTCTAATGGTAGTTTTGGGTTCCTATCATTCTATGCTTCATTGCTATATACTTTTTATCCACCGGATTTTTTTTTTCTTGTCTCAGTTTTTTTTTTTTTTTTAACCTAACCAAAAAACCTGACCTAACCTAACCTAAATGTATTTGGGGGCTATTAGGTTAGGTTAGGTTAGGACCGTTAGGTTTGGTTAGGTTAATGCTAAAAAAAAAAAAAAAAATCCGGTGGATAAAAAGTATAGGCCTAGGCCTAGGCCTATAGCAATGAAGCATAGACTGATAGGAACCCAAAACTACCATTAGAAATGAGATCCCAGCTGTGGTGTGACTCGTAAATATTGACCAATTTCTATAATTGCAGCTAGGCTTAGGCCTATACGAGCTAGCCTAAACAAATTATTATTGTATTTATGAGGAAGGTAAGACGAGGTACCGGTAACTTGGCAAGTGATGTGGTATAGCCTAGGCCTAGGTGGCAATATGCGGAAATGGATTAGCCTATAGTCTAAGGGCATTCCGCCTCCTCTGACAAAAGTCTTGTCAATCTAGATGTGACACGGATATTACAATATTTGGTACGATTTTAGTTACTGGACACCTATTTGACAGAGCCCCCCCTCAACCCTGTCCTGTATCCCACGGCCTATAGGCTAACGCAAGTTTTTATAAAAAAAATTACCCAACAACTGGTTAGCGTCTCGGACTTCCACCCAGAAGGCCCGGGTTCGCGCCCACGCTCGGCGCATTAAAGATTTGGTAAATTTCTATAATTGCACCAATATGAGTTTTAATTATAAAACTTTACTTTTCTGCTATGTTTGCATGTGATTTGTGTGTTTTGAATCTTTATTTCTTGAGGAAATGCTTCATTATAGAGATACACCCCATTCCCCAAAGTCTATCAGTCTAGATGTGATACGGCCCCCGATAGTGGGGAGGGCTATGAAGTACCGGGAAAATGTGGGGTTAAAGACGAAATTAAATATAAGTTGGCTCGGGTTATCTACTTTTTCAACTTAGGAAAAATAGTGGGGAGGGCTATGAAGATCAGGGAAATTGCGGGGTAAAAGGCGTAAATAAAGGGGTAATATTGGAAGAACTCTGAAAATACAATATTTAAAAGTAACAAACCCTGAAAATGGAAAAACCCGAGCCAAGTTTTGACCAAACTTGGCTCGGGTTTTTCAATTTTTCAGAGTCCAAAATCACAGTAGGCCTAACCTCATTTCGAAAGTTGGCTCGGGTTTTTGTGTTTTTCAACGTGGATAAAGTCAGGAAGAATGTGGTTAATATTAGCCTAGCCTAGCCTCGCCTCGCCTCGCCTCGCCTCGCCTCGCCTAGCCTAGCCTAACCTAACCTAACCTAACCTAACCTAACTTAGTATTATGGGGTTAACATTAACTTAACTTAACTTAACCTAACCTAACCTAACCTAACCTAACCTAACCTAACCTAGTATTATGGGTGGGGGCTGCTGCCCCCACACCCCCGCTAAATCCATGAAATCCGAGCCAAGTTTTGTCATTAACCTAACCAAATAACCTAACCTAACCTAAGAAAAAAAATCTTTAGACTGATCCGGTAAATAAAAATACCATTAGACTAATCTAACAACCTAACCTAGTAGGCTATAATATGAATTATGGTACTAACCTTATGAAGCTGATGATTGTGGTTGAGGATCATCAATATCGTCCTCGTCTTCATCCAGGGGAATTGGTGAAATGTGAAGGTTTTTACTTGCAAGTTTATGTGAAAATATGGGTCTAACCCAGATATTTATAAATCCCAAAACTTTCCAGGCTTCCAAGTGGCAGTTATGAAGGAATGTGCCATTCCTATCACTCGCAGAGAACTCACAACCTTTGCGACGTTTTGTTTTATTTACATAAAATGTACGAGTGCACCTCCATATAAATTGATCTGAGCGGTACTTGCATTCCCGGTCACAGTTTGCACATAACACACGTGTAGGTAGTACACCGTGGGAGCGTAATATACGTAAGCTCGCGTTACTGCCACAGTGAATTTCATCTATCACATCAAAAAAAATCATCAAAACACCCGGTACACTGAGTTGCTGCCATGCTTAGACTGAGGGCTACCTGCTAGTTGGAGGGGTTGGATGGTGTGCGAAAAAATAAATAAAAGAAGGTGATTGGTTGAACCTAATGACGTATACATGACAAGTAAATCGCTCATTGGCAAAAACAATAAAGGCATACATGTTTCACTGTGATTGGCCGATTACAGACAATTAATTTTAAACTGACCGCCAGATGGCATCAGCTAGGAGCTCACTTTTCAACACCCACTCGTAGAGTCAACAACAATAAACTGAAACAAGGTATGCCCAACCGTAGATTTTCGTAAGGGGTCAGAGGGGGGCGAAATGCCCTTATAATCTATTTCCGCATATTGCCACCTATACCCCATCACTTACCTAGTCGTACCTTCCTGTTAACTACAATAATAATTTGTTTAGCTTGTATAGGTGCAATTATAGACCAATACCAAAGATTTTTCACAAGCACTGAGTCGTTACCATCTCTCATGAGCAAAGGGATGGGGTAGTAGTACAGAACCCCAATGGAAATACGCCTAATCGGCCTTATTGAGCTATCCTTAGCTAGCTTAGCATGCGCTAGCTTTAAGAACTATTATTATTATTATTATTATTATAAGCCTATAAGCTTAGCCATTTTAAGTCGACCGCCAAGGCGGGACCCGGAAGTCACTCCGAGCGTAAAGTAAACAAAGCGACGCTACTTCCACGAACGCAACCGAGTTGTCTTTATATTTCGTCTCATATTATCATTATTAAAGTGTCCCCATTGCCTTTTTAGTGTTTCGTACACCAGAAAAGGGTGTAGCTTGGTGTTGGATGCGTGGAAACCGAAAAAAAATATGTAAATAAATCGTTGGCGGTACCTGTCAAATAGGTGTCCAGTAACTAAAATCGTACCCAATATTTCAGAGAGACATTAGCCGAACCGGGATGGATGTACAGTAGTTACCGGGTGTACCACTACCGACATACAACACAAATCATCTATAGCCTAAATACTTATAATAAAATAAATAGGCCTACTTATCAATCTATAATACTAGGTTAGGTTAGGTTAGGTTGTTTGGTTAGGGTAATGTATTCTTGTATCCAAAGGCAGTCAAAATAGACGGGAACATGATGGCGAGACTGAGACAGGCGGTACACCCGGTAACTACATTCTTGCCGCCTAACCTAACAACCTTACCTAACCTATCCTAGTTCTAGGCTTACCCCCGCTGGTTGGGTAATGCGGTAGAAATCCAGTTGGGGTGGAGTGAGTAACCGTAGATTTTCGGATAAATCTACAGTTATACTAGGCTACCCCTATTTTGTCGCTATTCTGTTGGTACTAATATGTTAATAGGCCTATTAGTAGTAGCCTAGTAGGCCTAGTAGCCTATGGTTTGATGATGTGCGGAAATGTATATTTGACTGGAAATAGAAACATTGAAGGGTACTTATTACTGAAACTACCACGAATTATGGGATAGATGTAGAGTTCGGGCGCACGGTCGTCATGTTTACATAGGGTGATCGCTGCGGTTAACTTCACGTCTGTTTTGACCGATTTTTTTTCGGTTATTTGCCCCCTTCTGGCAATATAATATATATGATGATGACAATATCTCATGGGGGGTGAGGGGGGCAAAGCCCCCCCTCAACATATTATTGTATCCAAAGGCATTCAAATTAGACGGGAACATGATTGCAAAGGTCCGACGCCTCCCCCGTCATGTTTACATTTGTCGATCGCCGTGGTTAAGTTCGCATCTATTTTGTCGGCGATTTTTTCGGTATTTTGCACCCTGCTGGCAATATAGGCCTATATGATTATGACAATATGTCATGGGGGGGTGAGGGGGGGGCAACGCCCCCCTAAACATATTATTGTATCCAAAGGCAGTCAAAATAGATGGGAACATGATGGCAAAGGTCCGACGCCACTATGCATAGTGTTACTGTTGTAAACAAGGCTGGCGGTAGCCGCGGTACACCCGCACTTAACATTCTTGCCCTAATTATTTCTCTATATGTGAAGGCTATTATAGAATAAGGATGTTGCAAAGATCATATTAAAATGTGTTTCAACCTCCGGAGATACATTTTATGATGTTCACTATATAAAGTAGGCCTACTGTAAAAAATAAAAATAAAATCTCGGAAAAACTAAATAAGATGGTCACCAAATATTTTCCCATGGATTTTTTTATTTTTCCCTGTTAGTTTTCATCAATATATAGTGTTTGGAAATAATTACAACCCTCGGCGAAACCGTTTTCCCCATTATACAACGATCTTAACCCTCCTCTAGCGGGTGCTCTGTGGCCGTTTTGGGCCTTTCTGAGCCGTTCTGACTGCTATATCAACCATCAGTATGAAAGGAACTGTATTGCGCCGAAAACTAGGTGGAAATCGCTACACAATGACGCCACATACAGCTACGTAGCACTCGTGGAGCACTGACAGTGTTACCTCGAAGATGGAAGTTTAGCTGATTTTGCTACCTTGCTCACTTTTAGCGAACTATTGGTTACACTGTCATCCTCATGCGCGGTGGGGGAACTGGAGTTAGTGTGGGCCGGGAGGCCACAGATGTCGGACGTATGGATCATTACTATCCCACCTATGGCTAATTTAGATAAGTGGACTGTATATTTGATATTGAATAAATATTAACCATATAGAAATATAATTACCTTTTGATGAACTCAGCTGGTGATTGGAGGATGGCGGAAAATAGGCTAGATAACTGGAAGTGGTTAGTAAACAAAGTATGAAAAGAGGCTACAATAGGCTAGGATAGGCTAGATATTTACGTTAAGTTGTGCTAATTAACAAAGATGATGATGTAGTGACTATATGGAATATGAGATGAAAAGTGAAGCGAAAACACCTGGTGAATTAACTAGAAGAAAGAAAGCTTAGCGTGTGTAGCTGGGACGGAGGTTGGTTGGAGAGTGCGCGAGCGCGTTATGTTCGTCTCTGTCGTGACATACCGCGCACGCGCATAACATATGGAAAATGTATCCCATCTTCTTTACAATGAGATACTTATAAACAATCTTAAATAATACACACATATATATATATGGGAATTATAATCCTACAATACTTTCCCATATACTATTATAGAATAATATATTCTACCCAATCCTGGAACGTTCGACCAAGGTTATGGAAGCGTTCAACTTAAGACTACGGAAAGATACGTAACGCTACATCAACCCAGATTACGTAACATCGAGACTGTTCATACTAGTTTGAGTACACTAAGTATGGACATATTCCCACCAACAGAAAATATACAAAATTTACATGATTAGATTTGCCCGGAGGCAATCTTATCCCGCCAAGCTTGGGAGGATATCTGGGCTGCCTGTCGACGTGGGCGTTCGCCAGACGCGTCAACAGGCTGCGCCGAAGTAGAAGCCAGAGAGGGGACTTCAATGGATAACTGATCCGAGGGGGTGTCCTTGCGATCGAGGTCACCCTCAAGAGGATATAGTCGGACTGTTGGCCGTGTGATTACTCCAGTCCTGGTGCGAACCTTTGCTACCCGAACCTCGCCATCACGACCTGGTAATAACTCCTCTATCCGACCCAATTTCCAAAATGCGCGCGGGCCCTCCTCATGGATGGTTACCACGTCCCCTACCCTAGGCCAATGACCTTTTAATGGTGTTAGTTTATTCCTTTGCGCTTCCCTTAACCCTTCCTACCCGGGCTGTCTCAGCCAATGACGGTCGCCCCTACCCGGGCGATATGGCCGAAAAACGTCTAGGCCTAGGCTACCGTATTTATGTTTATTTTCACTGCTAGAGCTTTCCCACTCATCTATAATCGTAGTGCGGTTTTCAATCTGTATTTTGGCATTGAGTAGAGCTCTGTAAGTTAACTGGTTCAGTTGTGATGATGATTTCAGTGGAGCCAATATTGCAGAGATGTTGCCAATATGGGGGCTTTTAAGACACTAATTTCGTCATGACGTCAGAACAATAACATTGAGGAGTCTTCTCCTTCTTGTTTTCGGAGGTGCGGTGACGAACGCTTGGGTTTGTTGACATACGTCGTACGCACAGCGTTCGGACCAAGCTTAATTAGGCTATTAAGCTCATGCCTTAGATAAGGCATACCGGGTATTGGCCCTTCTTTCGTGCTGTCATTACCTAAGGCAGACCGGGTAGGAAGGGTTAAAGTCAACAGATATTCTGTTGACCAGCGATGCCAAATATCTCGCGATAATTTACGAATATATTTGTAGCGGGCCGATATCACTTCCTTACTTATGTAGTCTGGATCTTCCATAGTATCCTCGTCATGCTCTTCTGGAAGATCCCGCAGTCTGTATCCACGTACCAGTACTGAGGGTGTGATTGGGGTAAGGTCTTCCAAATCACCAGAAGCATAGTATAGAGGGCGATCATTTACGGTGGCTTCAATCCAAGAGAATGGTGTTGAGTTCCTCAATCGAGATGAGAGCTCTACCCAACACCTTTTTCAGACCCGCCTTCACGATGCCTATGGCTCTCTCCCATATGGCGCCAAACCAAGGCGCTCTGGCGGGAATGAAACGCCATTCGCATTTTACATCCGCTAGGCAGGTCTGAATCTTAGGATTGTTGCTCACTTCTTTGAGATATGTAGATGCCCCTATGAAAGTCTTTGCATTGTCACTCAGCATGATACGTGGATATCCCTGTCTACTGCAGAATCTTCGGAAGGCATGTAGGAAGCTATCACAAGTGAGGTTGGTGACCAGTTCCAGGTGAATTGCCCTGGTAACAGCACAAGTGAAAAGTATCATGTACACCTTAAGATTGGGTGAATCTTTCACAGGGATTGCTCCACTGTAGTCAACCCCGGTAACTTTGTAAGGGTCACCTGGGGTAGTTCGCAGGTTTGGTAAGGGAGGAATTCCGACGGGATCATAATGTGTTCCCTGTACTCTTCTACACTTTAAGCATTTGCGAAGGACTTTCTTGACCACCTGCCTGATTCTAGGCACCCACCATCGTTGTCTTACATAGGTGACTATATGACCAACCCCATAATGACAACAGAGTCGGTGACACCTATCGATGATAAGATGGGTGAAGGGATGATTGGGGGGCAGTAGTATTGGATACTTACTTGCCTCAGAGAGGGCTGCCAATCGTAATCTGCCTCCGCAATGTATCAAGTCCCCCTTCAAGTTTAAGCCCAATTGGTTGATCAGGTTATTCCTAGACTTTGTTCCCTTAACCAGTAATTTATATTCCTGCGTATATATTTCTTGTTGACAGAGGTTATGTAATAATTGATCTGCAATTCTGATCTCCTTCACATTGAGGTAAGCACTACCTGTGGACGGTGTGCCTTTAATTTTTGCTTTTACATTTTCTACAAATCGTATCACCCATGCTGTAACACGTAACTTTTCATAGCTGCTGAATCTATCCCACTCCATAACCGTGTGTCTTCGTCAGGCACCGAGTCAATTACCGGTGCCACAATAGCAGTGTGTTGCTCGCTCAAATCTATATTTTCTGGCCATTCGTTGGGATCATTAAGCCAGCATGGGCCATTCCACCACAACGCAGAAGATTTGAGAAATTTAGCAGATACACCACGAGTAATGCAATCACTTGGATTCTCTTTGGTAGACACATACTGGAACTGTGCGGTCGGGAGCAGGTTACGAATTTCGTCGACACGGTTGGTGACGTACACTGGTAGCTTCTTACGGCTATGTAACCAGTAGAGCGTAATTTGGCTGTCACTCCATACAACAATCTCTGAGACATTTAGCAAATTTTTAAAGGTTTCCTCTACAAAGTGAACGAGTCTAGCAGCCAACAGAACTGCAGTCAGCTCTAATTTTGGGATGGAAAGGGATTTGATCGGGGCGATTTTCGCCTTCGCTATGACGAGACGGCTGCCACTTGTGTCAACAAAGTATATGGCGGTGCCGTACGCGACCTTGCTAGCGTCTGAGAAGGCATGAATGGAAACAGGATGGTCCATGACAACTCTCCGAGGAAAATTAAAACCCTTACAGAGACGAAGATCCGAAATAATGTCATCCCACTCCTGAACCAGATCGCCAGTCAAAACTTCATCCCATCCTAATTTTATCCTCCATAATTGCTGAAGGAATAATCTCGATTTGATCGACCGGTAGAACTATCCCCAAGGGGTCAAAAAGTTTAGCTGTCATACTCAAGCAAATTCGTTTTGTAATCTGCGAATATTGCGCGTACTGAACGCCGAATGAGAGGGTATCGGTGTCCGTATTCCAAAACAACCCTAGCACTCTAACCTGTTCCTGCTGTACAGCCGCCACACCATCCCGTTGCAGTACAGTCCGCAAAACAGAATTATTAGTCGCCCATTCACGCAAATGTAGATGGGCGTCATTCATAATCTCTCGGACTACAGCGTAGGTATCAACCAGGAAATCTTCTTCATTTCCTGTACCCAGTAAATTGTCTATACAACCCTGACCGAATCTGATGAATAATCTGCAGATCTGCACTGACATAAGACAAATGTTTTCAAAATGGTGGCGTTTAAAAGGAATTGGGAACAAGTCGCTCCAAATAAAACTGCCCGGAACCGGTAACAAATTAGGGGAGAATTCAGTTGCCTCGGATACTTGGGCCACATAAATCGCGTATAGTCCTGGTCGTCTTCATGGAGTCTTAACATGAGAAATGCCTTCTCAATATCAGACACCCAGGCATACTTACCGAGTCGAAACCGAAGCAAAACCTGCGCCAAATCTGGCACCAGTGAGGGTCCAGTGTACAGGCAGTCATTAAGACTAGGATGACGTTCACTCATCTTGGCGGAACAGTCGAAGACAATACGCACTGGCGTAGTTTTGCTCTCCTTGACTACACCATGATGAGCCAAGTAATGCCCGGTATCCGATTTATCAAAAGGCACCTCTTCGATAAAACCCCGGGACACCTGTTCCTTTATGACTTTTGAGTATTCCTCGCAAAAGTCAGGCTCCTTGAGGAATCTTTTCTGAAGTCCCCGAAGACGGCCTATGGCCAAGCCCTTGTTAGATGGCAGCTGATCCTTGGAATTGTTCCAGGGCAGTCTCACTTTATACTGTTGGCTGTCGGGATCGTAGGTAACGGTATCCTCGTACGACGATAGTGCTTGACGCTCAACCAGTGAATATTCCTTAGGGGTTATCCCGATATGATCTAATTCCCACAAAACATTTAAGTCATTTTTGCATGGTGGAATATTGCCAGTGGATATGTATTCGTCCATTGGTGTTACTGCTACTTTCAATACAGTAATTACTTCTGTGCTGGAGCTTGTAGGCTGTGTCACATATGAACCACTGATGGCGTACCCGTACTTGGTAGGAAGCAGAATTAGGCTACCTGACCTTTTATACCCAGGTCGCACTATATCGTAGTAATGATCCGCTCCGATGAGCAGCTCCAGCTGATCTGTGTCCGTTGCGTGAGGATCGGCTAATTTTATGCCTTTACTTTGTAAACTAACCAGTTTAGACTTTAGGTCAATTTCACCTTTATGGTCTGGCAATTCATCAACCACTATTGCGTCTAGATGATGAAATTTACCTCTGTGTTTGTATTGCAGTGCCACAACTTTATATTCCCTAGAGGCCTGTTTCCCGGTAAATCCGTGAAGACATAACTCCTCAGTTCCTTTAGAAATGTAGGAAAGGGAGGATAGAACAGAAGACTTGACAAAGGTCCTCTGAGAACATTGGTCAAGTAGCGATCTGATTTTAACACAATTATTATCCTTACCCTTTACCGGCAGCTGTACGGTGGGCAAGATTACTGTATTTTTACCTGTGGCAACGGACATTGTAGTTGAAAGAGCAGCAGTATGCTCTCTCTTGGTGTTATCCTCCGCTGGTCTACTTTCTTTCCCTTGTTTTTGTGTACACAGGGAATGAAAGTGTTTGCCCTTACAAAACTTGCAGCTTCTTATGTTAGGATTAGTACAACCCGAATGGCCATGGTCTTTTGACAAGCACCCAGTGCAGAGACGTAGTTGACGGGCTCTTTTAACTTTAAGAGGCCCTGTCTTATACTTCATACACTTGTACCATAAATGATTGGTGCCACTACACAGAACACAGTTGAATTTCCTGTACTCACTCTGGGCGGTAAATGTTGCCGTAGCCATGGGTGTACCCCCTACTCTGTCTTGACCCGCCATATTGTACACTTCAGCCTGGAGGCAATGAGTGAATTTCTTATAATCCAGGCTCGAGTCTCCCATTTCCCGTTTTATGGTTTCTTTTAGTGGTGATGGTAACTTATTGACAAGAGTCACCACACAAAATTCCTCCAGACAAATACCATGGCTAATGATTGACCTCATCACACTCTCTGTATTGGCATAGAAGTCCTTCAGGTCAGCTGTTTGGTGTTTGGGTGACACTAATTGATTGAATTTGGTAACATAAGCTGCCTTGATTCGATCTGGATGCCCATATGTCTCTTGCAGGAGCTCAATTGCTGGGGCATAGCTTGCACTTTCGATTATGAATCCTTCGACTAGCTTATGTGCATCACCCTGAAGTTGACCCTTTAGATAGGTGAAGCGTTGTATATCTGTTAGGTCGGGATTGTCATGGATGGTACACTTGAACATCTCCCAAAATCCCGACCACATGGTGGCATCACCTTCAAATTTTGAGAGAGTAAGATGGGGTAATTTGACTGCGGATTTCTTTGGCTCTTTCCTGACCTCCTTCTTGACCTCTGTATTCAGGATCCCCTTCAGTGTGGCAACGATTACTTGTATGCCCTCCATATATAGGGTATCCTCTCTGATCACCTCGATATACTCGGCGTCCTCGCAAGTGTCGGCCAGGTCCTCCTGTGTGACCTCATACTTGTCAAGTTGCTTTTGAATACTGAGCAACCTGGCCTCCACCTCCACTCTAGACGCCGAATCAAGGAATTCGTCAATATCAGAGGTCAAGACCGTCAAAGAGCCCTTAAGTCCAGCCCGACGCTTTTGTACACTTTTAGCCATGATTATAGAGGAAGGAATTCTAATTACATTAAATCAAATTAATAATGCCAGACCAAACAAGTTGCGGCTAACAATACAGTACTCCGAGAAATCAAATTAAATCGTGAGCCGAAAATAAAACACCCTCACAAAAATGCGGAATAAGAATTGTGCGCTATGTAGACAAGCAATCTGGAGCTTTTCAATTTAACTCCTTACGTAATAGTTATGAAATTACGCCATAAGTTAAGAAAAGTCGGGAGGGAAATTTAGTACAATACAGTATAGGCCAAAAGTCTCCAGATGTCAAAAAGAGCAGTACCGTTTAAAGTTATAATAAAGTAAAAAAAGAGTGTGAGCCTATAGGGTAATTGAAACAGGCTAAACTCACTGGGTACCGCTAATTCTATATTATTAATTTAATAAATGTGAAAATTGTACACAAGAAAAATTCATCTCAAGAAGTCACAAGGAAAAAAAGGTTTGAGTTGGATTAACACACACTCAGCCTATCAGCTATCATAGTACCCCGCCTCCAGGGCACACGACGAGAGAATAATTTAGAATGACATGTGAATTTATAAAGAAGTTATTGGACAGTATAAATTTGATATAGAATTGAATAACCTTACCTTTTGAAATTATTATACAATACAGTATGGATGATTTTAATCTTAGTGCCAATCAAGTGTTATATAATTTGGGCCTAAAGGTTTTACAATCAAAATTTAATTAATATACTGTACCGATTTGAAGGCTTACTATTCCAGGCTATACTGATTGTGTTGATCAACTCTAACGTCATGGTGGGCAAACATCTCGTCGTATGACCTGGCAACCATGGCAAATTCGTCTTGCATAAAGCACCGACGACAGGTGGCCAAGATCTCCGAATAGAGACGCTTTGATGCCTCGTGCGTGAGGTGTACCCCGTCGGGACTGAAGTCAGCCTCAGAGGTATTCATCGACTGATGGCGCTCCCGGGTGAAGGGGATATGGCGCTTTAGCCATCGGTTAACCGCATTTCTTATGCGATTATACTCGTCCGTAGAGACCCCTCGTGGAGCCTGTCGCTTCTCTACCCCAATCACCCGGACTTCTCCTCCCGAGAGCCGCACCACCTCCTCAGCTAGGACCTCAATCCCCTCCGCAATCCCCGTCGGACTGACCCCGCTCCTTATTTCGTTTCCTCCTATCACCAAGAAGGTCAAGTCGGGCTTCAGCTCTAAAAACTGACCCCAGGCTACTGTTGATCTCAAGGTGCTGACGCGGGCACCTGGGGCGGCCAGAGGAGCCACGGAAAAGAAAGGCCTGTGGACGGCTTGGTCCACGTACAAATCCCCGACGTAGGAGTGGCCCAAAATTGCCACCTTCCTAATTGGGCCTGGGTACGCAGGCCTATCAACCACCGCAGGATAATCTTCCCCTACCCCACCACCCGCGGCACCATGACGCCAAAAGCCCTGGGCCATGAGGGATAGACGCAAATACGGCACAAAAAAATATATAACCACGTAGGCTAGGCCACCACCAACACAAAAGGGGTGGGGTGGGGTGGGGGGGGGTGGGGGGCAAACTAGTGAAAGGTCGAAGGACCAATTATATGGCTAATTTAGATAAGTGGACTGTATATTTGATATTGAATAAATATTAACCATATAGAAATATAATTACCTTTTGATGAACTCAGCTGGTGATTGGAGGATGGCGGAAAATAGGCTAGATAACTGGAAGTGGTTAGTAAACAAAGTATGAAAAGAGGCTACAATAGGCTAGGATAGGCTAGATATTTACGTTAAGTTGTGCTAATTAACAAAGATGATGATGTAGTGACTATATGGAATATGAGATGAAAAGTGAAGCGAAAACACCTGGTGAATTAACTAGAAGAAAGAAAGCTTAGCGTGTGTAGCTGGGACGGAGGTTGGTTGGAGAGTGCGCGAGCGCGTTATGTTCGTCTCTGTCGTGACATACCGCGCACGCGCATAACATATGGAAAATGTATCCCATCTTCTTTACAATGAGATACTTATAAACAATCTTAAATAATACACACATATATATATGGGAATTATAATCCTACAATACTTTCCCATATACTATTATAGAATAATATATTCTACCCAATCCTGGAACGTTCGACCAAGGTTATGGAAGCGTTCAACTTAAGACTACGGAAAGATACGTAACGCTACATCAACCCAGATTACGTAACATCGAGACTGTTCATACTAGTTTGAGTACACTAAGTATGGACACCACCCATTTTCACTCGATTTCCACCCTTTTTTCACCCGTTTTTTGCCAGTTTTTTCAACTCGACTTAAGTGGTGAGCCGCTTTTTAAGGGTTAAGACAGGCCGCCCGATAGTGGGGAGGGCTATGAAGTACAGGGAAAATGAGGGGTTAAATGCGTAAAACGGCGATTAAAACGTATTTCAGCAAAACTTTGCTCGGGTTTTAAGGTATTTCTAAGGGTCAATATTTACGAGTCGCACCACAGCTCGGATATCATTTCTAATGGTAGTTTTGGGTTCCTATCATTCTATGCTTCATTTCTATATACTTTTTATCCACGGGATTGTTTTTTTTCTTGGCTTAATTTTTTTTTTTAGCATTAACCTAACCAAAAAACCTAACCTAACCTGACCTAACCTAATAGCCCCCAAATACATTTAGGTTAGGTTAGGTTAGGTTTTATGGTTAGGTTAATGCCAAAAAAAAATAAAAAATAAAAAAAATAAAAACAAACAAAAAACAAGAAACAAAAAATATTTCCCCGTAGATAAAAAAGTATATAGAAATGAAGCATAGAATGATAGGAACCCCAAACTACCATTAGAAATGAGATCCGAGCTGTGGTGCGACTCGTAAATATAGACCTTTCGAAGGCCTAAAACCCAATATTTCGAAAACCCGAGCCAAGTTTTGGCCAAAGCTGGCTCGGATTTTTGGAGTTTGTAGACAACAAAATGACAGTAACCTCATTTAGAAATTTGGCTCAGGTTTCCCGAAATTGCAAAGCCATAAAACCCGAATTTTAGAAAACCCGAGCCAAGCTTTTGGCAAAACTTGGCTCGGATTTTGGGAATTTTAAGAGTAAACAAATTACAGTAACCTAATTTAGAATTTTGGATCATGTTTCCCTAAATTGCAAACCCCAAAAAGCATAATTTTGGAAAACCCAAGCCAATTTTTAGCAAAACTTGGATCGTATTTTGAGAATCGAAAAAGACTAACTAAATGTCTGAAATCGGCTCATGATTTCCCTAATTGCAAAGCCATATAACCAGATTTATCGAAAACGTAGCACTTATTTAAATCATAAATATCCAGTAACATAGACCTAGTACATTGGATACAAAGCTAATCCACACCTAACGCCTACAATGTGTCCGTAGTACCTAGTAGGCCTACGTGGGATACAACATGGCGGTTGGGCCGGCGCCCATTTAGTAGCTTACCGGTATTCGGCCGTATCGGTATCTGTAAATATGAATGCGAGTCACTTCGAGCGAATTCCTGATCGAGCGGATGCACAATCTAACCTAATTAACCTAACCTAACCTAACCTAACCTAACTTAACAACTTAACCTAATCTAAATGCGCCTCCGCTCGAATATGAATTCGCTCGAAGTGTCCAGATACCGTAAATACTACCGCAACTACGAATCTTGTTTCTGAGACCTAGTATATTAACCTAACCAAACAACCCAACCTATCGACAGAGATGGGCAGGTGGAGTAGACTAAAAAGCTGGTGGACAGACCTCGGGAGACAGGTGAAAATAGTGTGTGTACGAATCGGTGCCGTCTATAGGAAGGTATTGACAACCATGTTACGACAAAATTCCATTTTAGTACCATATATTTTTATTAGGTTTTGCCGAGGCTTAAAACACATTTCCATATTATGTTTAGAGCATATAAAATCCATATTTGTTTTCAAATATTACAAAATAATTGGTGACCAACTTATTTAGTTATACTAAAATCTCCCTAGCCTATAACTCTCTATTGACGGCAGTGAAACTCTTAGTTAGCCCCTTACTGTTAAAATAGATGCTGATTTCAATAAATCATTGGGGGTGAGGGGGGCCAAAGCCCCCCCTCAACCCATCCTGTATCCAAAGGCAAAACAAATTGTATATTTAGGCTGCTCTGAAAATGAATTACATCTGAGTGTTTTAAGATCGTTGGATAATGGGAGAAATAACGTTTTCCGGGGATTGTAACTGATTTCAACTACTGTATAATGATGAAAACTACCTAAAACCATGGGAAAATTAGTGTTAGTTTCGATAAAGCTGCAGTTATACAGTAAACCCTCGCTAACTCGGACTAATTGGGGGGGGAGACCACTTCTGAGAAGGCCAATTTTCCGAGATGTCCGACTTAAGAGAGGGAAAATTCCGAATTAGAAGAGGAAAGGGCAAGAATGTAGTTACCGGGTGTACCGCCCGTCTTGTTTACGCTACGCGGACGCTCACCATCATGTTCCCGTCTATTTTGACTGCCTTTGGATACAAAAATACATTACCCTAACCAAACAACCTAACCTAACCTAACCTAGTATTATAGATTTAGAAGTATTTATTTTATTATAAGTATTTATAGATGATTTATGTTGTATGTCGGTAGTGGTACACCCGATAACTACATCCATCCCGAGGAAAGTCCGCGTCAGAGAAAATTGATAATTTATTTTTTTATTTTTTTTTTACAAGTGAAATTAATTATATTAATGACAAATACGAACCTTATGTTTTCAGGGACAGTACAGTACATAGTAATTAATATTAACACAATAATTAAAAAGCACAGGCTTCAATTCATCCTAAAATCACTTAAAACCGAATGAGAGAGCATTGTAAACCGGACACAAAACCCATCCAACTCGGAAATTTCCGAGATATACAGGGATATTTCCGAGAGGCCGATGCCATTCCGAGAAGTGCGGGTTTCCGATTAAAAAGAGTCCGAGTTATGGGGGTTTACTGTACTACCCCTATTTTGTTGCTATTCTGTTGGTACTAATGGGTTAATATTATTAGTAGCAGACTTACAGTAGTATGGTTTGATGATGCGCGGAAATTTATATTTGACTTGAAATAGATACATTGAAGTACTGTATTACAAACCTTCGCGAACCCATAAACAGGGAACGTGAGCTGGGTTTAGACCGTTGCGCACCCATAAACAGGGAACGTGAGCTGGGTTTAGACCGGTCGCGAGACAGGTTAGTTTTCGGTTAGGTTGGGTTAATGTTAAAAATACTAAAATGCGACGGTCCTCGGTATTAAACAACACTGTTTATCAAATAAAAAATAAAAAACAACAAATTACCTGAAAAACTCTTATCTGGTTGGTGATAAATGTTTATCAAAATAAGTTTTTTCCAGTTTCCGCATCTGCTGAACCATCCAAAAACGCGCTTAAAGGCGTGTTTTGAAGGGGGAAGGTGGTGGGGGGTAGTGGGGGAGGGGTAGTATAACTGTAGATTTACCGTAGTTTCGGTTATATTTTCCAACGGGGTACTTATTACCGAAACTACCACTAATTATTTCTCAATATTTGAAGTCTATTATAGAATAAGGATGTTGCAAAGATCATATTAAAATGTGTTTCAACCTCCGGAGATACACTTTATGTGCACTATATAAAGTACTGTAAAAACAAAAAACTCTCGGTATGATTAGGAGTAGTGGGCGTACACATTATTTCCATTATGTGTATTGTAATTCCATATTTAAACCCACTATCTTGTAGTTTGAAAGATCGTTTACACCTTGATATACATGTACAATTAAGTATGTGGCAGAATATGTATAAGTGTACATATACCTGTAAATACAGTTCTCCTTTACCACTCTTCTCTTTGCCAACATTTAAACAAATCCCAGAGTCGATATACGCTTCAAGTCGCTGTGCAGACATCCGAACACAGGGTTTATCGTGACTTCATCTAGAATATACGGTAAGTGTTAGTATGCGAATAATATCTATAGTCACGGTTTGCGCATTTGAGTGATTATTATTGATGTTCTTTTGGATAATCTTCAAGGACACTACATCCGCCCTATTAGAAACAATTTATTAGGGAAAATAGGGACCAATAGACTCGCCATATTTTTCTCATTATAGTCCGCATGGAGGAATTTCGTTATCGACACTTGAAAAAATCCGATTACACCGAAAAATAACACCAAAATAATAAGTCCCGACCGTAAATAAAGCATTACGCACAATGAAACCTTCGACATGACTCCTTCTTGTTTTGGAAGATGCGGTGGGTGCGATTCACCCAATAAATGGCGTGAGCGTTACTCGCAAAAACAAAATACCGGCAACCTGTTTTTGCCCCTTTTACAGATCTACATATATATGAGGATGACAATAAATCGAGGGGGGGGGGCGTATCGTGTATCCAATTTAACCCACAATTTCCCTTACCTACTGTAAAAGAACGATTCACCCAATAAATGGCGCAATTTGACGCTGTATCTTCAGATTGATAGATAATGGGTAAGTTTATGCAAATCCTCCACTCAAACCATGCAAAACAACTATGAAACACCATATTCCTTGAAGAAAAAACAATAGTCTTGTTGAACGTTACCTTCTTTTGTTTGCCAATCCTGCTCATCATATTGTCATTTATTATTGTTTTGGTCAGTTCAACTGGTGGTCATTTTGAACGAGTGTGGAATGGATACTGTCTTACGATTCGCGAAGTTATTGTATTTTCTGAGGACATCAACTCATCACAACATTTGGTAAAGGTTAGTAGCTCTTAGATATAGGTTAGTACCTGTAAGATATACGGGTTCAATGTTATTTTAATACCACAAATTTTATTGATATATTTGAAGATAAATATTGAATCTATATGCTCTAAAGATCATAAGAAAATTTGTTTTAACCTTCGGCAAAACCTAATAAAAAAGTATGGTACTAACATTTATTTTTCGTAACAAGGTTGTCAATACGGTACTTCCAGTTATCGATAGCTCTAAAGATCATATGAAAATGTGTTAAACCCTCGGCAAAACCTAATATAAAAGTATGGTACTAAAATTTAATTTTCGTAACAAGGTTGTCAATACGGTACTTTCCCGTTATCAATGTACAATCAAAGCTGAACATTGCAGAGTAAACACCGTAGACTTCATCGACTTTCACCTTCGTATAATCGACAGCCAATTTTTGTTTTTTTTTATTTACTAAGGGGTACTCAACCAGCGGGGGTGTGGGGGCGGCAGCCCCCACCCATAATACTAGGTTAGGTTAGGTTAGGCTAATGTCTTTTCAAATCACTATCGGGGGCCGTGTCTCAACATCGATCGATAGGCCTTATGGGGAAAATAGGTTTTCCCGAGATTTCTAATTAATTACAAACACTATATATTGATGCAAATGAACAATTTTGTTTATAAAAAACACTCGGAAAATTCGTGGTATTAAAATAAAAAAAATCCGATATACGTTAGTAGCTGTTTGGTAAAGCTTACTAGCTGGCATGGAAGGGCTAGTTTTGGATAATATTTACGAGCCGCATCACAGCTCCGTTATTGCGAATCTCTCACTGCCACTCGTTGCTGGAGTATTCATAATACTGTGTTTTTTGCACTGTTACCCAACCAGAGGGGGTGTGGGGGCACTGGGGGTGGCAGCCCCCACCTATAATACTAGGATAGGTTAGGTAAGGTTGTTAGGTTAGGCTAATGTCTAAAGTTGACTCTATTTTTATAACATAGGCTAGGTCTCGAAAATGCACAAACCCACAAACCCATGCAAGGGCTAGTTTTGTATCCCACGTACTGGGTACTATGAACCCGCAGTAGCTGGCATGCAAGAGCTAGTTTTGTATCCCACGTACTGGGTACTATGAACCCGCAGTAGCTGGTATGCAAGAGCTAGTTTTGTATCCCACGTACTGGGTACAGTACTAGTAACTAGCAACTCGCAGTAGCGGGCATGCAAGGGCTAGTTTTGTATCCCACGTACTGGGTACTATGAACCCGCAGTAGCTGGCATGCAATGGCTAGTTTTGTAACTCACGTACTAGGTCTAGGTTAGGTTAGGTTGGGTTGTTTGGTTAGGTTAATATACTAGGTCTCAGAAACAAGATTCGTAGTAGCGGTAGTAAAGTTCAAATAGGCTAGCGGTCGCACCACTATTGACAGCACACATAGTAATGGATGCACTATTTTGAGTTTTCACTAGCATTTCCCATTAATTTTCTTTGTTACAAGTGGGTTTTGCCTTCACATTATTGTTTGCCTCAACAATATCAAACTCGGTAGGTGATCAGGGTTATTTAAATACGCCTGCCACTCATAGTAGGCGTGATGTCACGATACTCATTCTTTTCAGCCAATCACAGACGCTTTCTCGACTGTGACTGTGTTCAGGTACACACGACCACCACCCTTGGCCACCACAGGTTTTTCTAACCATAGAGTTTTTCAACCCCTCTCTTTCCCTGATATATTTCATGCCCTCCCCACCTATCGGGGTAAATATTTTAATATTGTTTAGGCAAACAACATAATGTGAAGTTAAAAGACACTTGTAACAAAGAATAATAATGGAAAACACTAGTGAAAACTCGAAATAGTGTGCCCGTATGTGTCCTGTCAATAGTGGTACGCCCACTACTTCTATTCTTACCAAACTCTCCCTATAATTCTCCCTATTGACAGCAGTGAAACTGTTAAGCCCCCTACTGTTAAAATAGATGCTGATTTCAATGGCATGGGGGGGGGGGCTTTGCCCCCCCTCATCCCCCATGAATAATTGAAATCAGCATCTATTTTAACAGTAAGGGGTTTAATAAGAGTAACACTGACATCAATAGGGAGTTTTTTTGTTTTTACAGTACTTTATGTAGTGCACATAAAATGTATCTCCGGAGGTTGAAACACATTTTAATATGATCTTTGCAACATCCTTATTCTATAATAGCCTTCAAATATTGAGAAATAATTAGTGGTAGTTTCGGTTATAAGTACCAACCTCCTTCTCCTTCTTGTTTTGTAGGGTGCGGCAAAAGCGCGATTCACCCAATAAATTGCGCAAACGTGGCAACCTGTTATTGCCCCTTTACAGATCAATATATATATGAGGACAATAAATCAAGGTAGGGTGAGGGGGGGCAGTGCCCCCCCCTCAACCCATCATGTAACCAATTTACCCCACAATTTCCTTTACCTACTGTAAAAATGAGATTCACCCAATAAATGGCTCGATTTGACACCGTATCTTCAGATTGATGGATAATGGGTAAGTTAATGCAAATCCTCCACTCAAACCATGAAAAACTACTATGAAATACTATATTCCTTGAAGAAAAAAACAAAAAAACATGGTAAATAAGGCCGATGTATTCTTGTTGAACTTTACCACGGCGGTAAAACTCTTATTACTTACTGGCAAAATAAAATAGATGCTGATTTAAATAAGTCATGGGAAAGGGGGGGGGGGGGCCTCTCAATTCTCTCCTGTATCCAAAGGCAATTTTTTTTTTTTTTTTTTTACTCTGAAAATGACAGGGAAGCCGGTTTATATGATCTGTGCCCTATGAATATTCTTTCCTCTCACTTAAACAGTAGGCTACCATAGCGCGGTTGGGAATATGAAGATGATTAATATCCAGTACCGTATTCGAGAATGGATAATAAGTCGTAGGCGTGTGCATAAACCTCAATCCTCTCCTGTATCCAAAGGCAATTTTTTTTTTTTTTACTCTGAAAATGACAGGGAAGCCGGTTTATATGATCTGTGCCCTATGAATATTCTTTCCTCTCACTTAAACAGTAGGCTACCATAGCGCAGTTGGGAATATGAAGATGATTAGAATAATATCCAGTACCGTATTCGAGAATGGATAATAAGTCATAGGCGTGTGCATAAACCTTTAACCGTCTTGGTGGTATAATGGTAAGTGTTTAGTCTACAAATCTGTACCGGTATGTGGTAACTCCGGTTCGAATCCCGGTGGATCACATATATGCTTTCATTAATTTAATTGGAGGTGTTTGGTGTGGTGAAATTAATAATATATAGAATACATCCGAGTGTTTTAAGATAGTTGGATAATGGGGAAAAAAATCCGCTACTGTTATTGTATAATGATGAAAACTACCTAAAACCAAAAAGAAAAACCATTGGAAAATTAGTGGTAGTTTTGGTAATATTTTCCCTTTAGCTTTAGCTTTAGCTTGGGGACCCGCAGAGGGCTACACAAGGGCAGCATGATATGCGGGGGTTGTACGAGACGGTGGAGAGGATGGATGTAGGTCTCTCGCCTCTGTCTGCCTTAGATTACGACTGGTGCTAAAATGTAAGTTTTTCACCAGCCAAATGCCAATTGCTATTATCCCTTCATTTATTGCTCTTCAATGTTCATATTAACCCGTACAGCCCCAGCGACGCGCCTGGCGCGTCGGCGATGTATGTAACGCACATCCCAGAGACGCGCCTGGCGCGTCACCCTAATTGCGCCGACCGTAACCTCAGGTGTAGCCACTCAAGAGGGCTCAGATTTGTATGGGAACTGTGTACGTATCCCACGCAACCGTGCCGATGGTTGAAAACTCTCAAAGTCCACGTGCGTGCACGTGAGCGCGCAATAACCTGTTTTTTGGGGATAATTGCCTTCAATTTTTTACTCTTGTAAAATCCGTTTTCGGGGGCTCTGTAGGTCCATTCTTTAAGCTTTTTGAGCGGTTTTTCGTGGTTTTTTCTTCATTCCTAACCCATTCGCTATTGTTTCTGGAATAAAACCATTTTTTGAAAACCGGCCGGGTTCTGGTGAACAAACATTACAAAACTAGCCGGGGCTGGACGGGTTAAAAGTAAAATAGGCGCATATGGAGAAGTAATTATGTTATACAGTAAACCCTCGCTATCTCGGACCTCTAATTGTCGGAAACCCGTACTAGCCGGATCGGTGACGGCCTCCCGGACACGTACTTCCATATTTCGGACATTTCCGTCATCGTTCCGACCGTGTCCGACAGACGAATGTCGTGTCGGATGACGCGCTCACGTCACCGGACAATAAGGGTGAATATCCGACAAACAGAAGGGACGTCAGACGCCATCTACATCCGGGGCCCAAGCGTCGGAGCTAGGAGTGTCGGTCCCCACCAAGCTCTGTTGTGTTACACATGGATGCGTGCATTTATCAAGTTCGCCATGCCTCCCAAGGATAAGCCTAAGCGTAAGGTGACCTCTATATCACTCGAAACTAAGCTTCAGATGTTGAAGGACCTGGACAGTGAGGACATTGAGGTGGAGAAGGACAATGAGGTGGAGAAGGACAATGAGGTGGAGAAGGACAGTGAGGTGGAGAAGGACAGTGAGGTGGAGAAGGACATTGAGGTGGAGAAGAACAGTGAGGTGGAGAAGGACAGTGAGAAGGGGAGTGAGGTGGTCAAGGATAGTGAGGTGGAGGTGGGGGTGAAAATGGGATGCTGCAGTAATTAATGCAGTGTTGGGGAGGAGGGAGAGGGGAGGGGGGGACATCAAGACTACAGACAAGAGCAATGAAGGGGTAAGTGTAATGTAGCCTACTGTACAATACATATTGTAAAACTAAAATATACTGTACATGTACTGTACTGTGTTTTCTATTACAGGTTATAGGGTTCGAATAGGATTGTCTTCGTTTTCTAGGTTGATGCGGACTTCTCTCTTGAGGTCGGATTTTTTCTGTAGTCCGATTTCCTTGTTGCCTCGGACCAGACATGGGCATGATTACATAAAATGATTAGGATTTGATTTTGATTATTACCCTGAATATTTTTTTGATTATGATTTGATTAGGATTAGCCAATTAATTTTTTTCCTGATTATGATTGGATTACGATTATTCTTTATTTTTATTTTTGATTATGATTAGATTTTTCAAAAAAAATATGATTATGATTAGATTATGATTTTAATCATGTTAAATTGTGATTATTTGTGAAGTTTAGGATTACGACAGTGATTATGATAATTACAGTACAGGAGAGCAGTGGAAAGACGACTAGGTGGGTTCGACCTGGAAGTTATGGAGGAAGTGGAGGAGATGAGCAAGGTGTTTAAGGATGAGATCTGTGCAGCATGTGAGGAGGTGTGTGGAGTGAGGAGAAGAGGGAGGGGAGTGAAAGGTACAGCATGGTGGACAGAAGAGGTAAGAATAGCTGTAGAAGAAAAGAAGAAAGCATATAGAGAGTGGTTGGGTAGTAGAGGGAATGAAGATTCCGAGAGACAGAAACGAGCGAGGTACGTGGAGAGTAAGAGGGTGGTGAAGAGAGTAGTGAAGGAAAGTAAGAGAAGAGTAGATGAGGAATTTGGAAGGAATCTGAGTGTAAAATGGAGGGAGAGTAAGAAACTGTTCTGGAAAGAAGTCAAGAAAGTTAGGGAAGGTAGCAAGGGAAACAGTAAGGGTGTGAAAGATAAGAATGGGAGAATGCTAGCCGAGAAGCAAGAGAGAGTCGAAAGATGGAGGGAGTACTTCAGTGAGTTGCTAAATGAAAGGAATGAAGAGCCAGCAAACATAGCTGGATATGGTATGGGAGGGAGAAGAAGAGAAATAGTGGAGGAGGAGGGGATCAGGAGGTCAGAAGTGTGGGAAGCCATGAAAAGAGTGAAGTTGGGGAAAGCACCAGGAACAGATGGAGTGTGTGGGGAAATGTTGAGGTATGGTGGTGAGATAGTGATAGAATGGGTATGGAAAATGTGCAAACTAGCATGGGAGAAGGGGAGTGCACCCGATGACTGGAAGACTGGCATAATAGTCCCCCTATATAAGGGCAAAGGGGAAAGAGGAGTGTGTGGTAACCACCGAGGAATATGTCTTCTAAGCGTAGTAGGGAAGGTATACAGTTGGGTAGTGATTGAGAGAGTGAGAGTGAGAACGGAGAAATGGATAGGCGACGAGCAGGGAGGTTTTAGGAAGGGAAGAGGATGTGTAGATCAGATTTTTACCCTGAATTGTGTTGTGGAGAAGTATCTGGAGAAGAAACAAAAGGTGTATGTTGCCTTTATGGACTTGGAGAAGGCCTATGACAGAGTGGATAGAGAAGGTTTGTGGAAAGTTCTTAGAATATACGGAGTAGAGGGCAAGTTGCTGAAAGCAGTGAAGAGCATGTATGAGGGTGCAAAGGCGGCAGTACGTGTGGAGAGTGAGCAGAGCGAGTTCTTTGACCTGAATGTTGGTTTGAAACAGGGGTGTGTGATGTCCCCGTGGTTGTTTACTGTATATATGGATGGAGTTATGAAAGAAATACTATCAAGAGCAGTGGATGTTGGTGTATCGCTGAAAAGGGAGGGAATTGAGTGGAAGCTACCTATACTGCTATTTGCGGATGATACAGTTCTGATGAGTGATAATGAATGGGAGTTGCAGGGTCTGGTAAATGAGTTTGGAACAGTGTGCGAAAAACGGAATTTGAAGGTAAATACGGGGAAGAGCAAGGTTATGGTCTTCGAAAGGGGTGAAGTCACAGAGTGTGAGGTGAAGCTGAACGGTCAGGCTATGGAGATCGTCAACTCTTTTAAGTATCTGGGCAGTGTGTTGAGTAAAGATGGGACTATGGATGAAGAGGTGCGGGAGAGGGTACAACAGGGGAAGAGGGTTGTAGGAACGCTAAAAGCAGTAACAAGAAATAGGGTGGTCAGTATGGAAGTGAAGAAGTCCTTGCATGACAGTGTGGTAATCCCGACACTGACTTACGGAAGCGAAGCGTGGACGTTGGTTGAGAGACTCAGACCAAGAGTGAGAGCAGTGGAAATGAATTACTTAAGGAGTGCGTGCGGAGTTACATGGAGGGATAGACAGACTAATGAGGAAGTAAGAAGGAGGTGTGGTGTGGAGGTAGATGTGCTGGAAAGTGTGAAAAGGAACAACTTGAGATGGTTCGGCCATATGGAACGTATGGAAAGCGAGAGAATGACTAAGAGGGTGTACGAGAGCGAGGTGGAGGGACAGAGGGGGAGAGGTAGACCGAATATGAGGTGGAAGGATGGAGTGAGGAAGTACATGAACGAAGGCGGTGCTGGTTGGGGGGAGGGGCGTCGACTGACTGGGGACAGAGGTGCATGGGGGCGGTTCGTTCGTGGCCACCCCTTCGGGGATCACGGCGTCAGGCAATAGATAGATAGATTATGATAATTCTCGATAACTTTAAAGGTACCGGTACTAAGTTTTTCAGAAAGTACTTTGTGGCCAACACAATACTATAGAGTCCTCCATAACTGCTTTTCCAGCTTTCTTCTTATTAAAATAATGACCATTATGAATCAATATTCACCTCGTGTAATAAATGATACAATCTGTGAACTTGTAAAGTTTTACTGATTTTGGAAACACACTGTACGGCACTTCCAAAAAAGTCAGATCCTGTATTTGTGCATTAAACCAACAATTGTAATACTCTGAAGATACTTTTGCTTGTGAATTAAAAGAAAATAATATACTCTCTAGATACTTTTGCTTGTGAATTAAAAGAAAATAATAATACTGCTTAGTAGCTTTAAAAAACATAACTATATGATGGAATCAGCTTGTGAATAAAAAAATAAAAAAAAACACTGCTTGCAAAAACATACTGGAATGATGAACTCACATAAAACAAATTAAATAAATTAATTTAAACTAAATTTTGTTCAATTTCCTCACTGACAGAGAAGTTATAAAATTTGAACTCACAGCTGAATATGATTATTGCATTTAATAAACATTAGCTCCTCAAAGCGAACATCAGTCACTACAGCGCTCAGGGCGAAAGACTTCTAGCAATGGAGAAAAGTCTCTCAACTGGTGATGAAGATGCTGGGATGCACAGATAGCGGAGGGCAAATGTTGTGAGATCTGGGAATGCCACTTGATTCTTTTGCCAGAAGAGAATGGGATCAGTTTCGTCCTCTTCTGTAGGCTGACTCAGATAGGATTCAATTTGTGAGTATGATCGAATTGATGATGACGATGATGAGGACACTGAAGGGCTGTTTGCTGAGGCCATAAATCTGAATAACTTGCATCTCTTTTTTGGGTACGGGTGTAGTGGCAGGTGCATCATTGGTCTCGCTAGAATCATTGACAGTAATTTCATCTACTTTTGAGGTCAGAAGTGCTTTCATCATTACAACTTCGTCTGCTGAACACCAGTCCATCTTGAAACTTGGATCTAGAACTTCCCAGCTGAAAAAATCTCCATGTCTTCATAGATGCTCAATTTCTGTCGATAGAGTTCATGAGAGTGGTAACCATCTTTGACTTGTATACTAGTGATAGCTGTTGAAGTTCAGTCTTCAGTCCACGAATACATGGGATAACTTTACTTGCAGTCACAATATTCTCCCCTTCACATTCTAGGGTAGCTACCTCAAAAGGTGTTAGTATGTCAGTGATTTCTTTGATCTGATTAACCCTCCTGGCCCGGGCAGGCTCTCAAAATGACAGTGTGGGCTACCCGGGCGATCTGGCCGAAAAACTTCTAGGCCTAGGCTACCGTATTTTTGTTTAGTTTAACTGCTAGAAATTTCCCACGCATCTATAAATGTAGTGCGGTTTCCAATCTGTAGACTGGCGTTGAGTAGAGCTCTCTATGTCAACTGGTTCAGTTGTGATGACGATTTCAGTGGAGAGCACTTGCAGGCGATGTTAGCAATATGACGATCTTTTCACTACTGAAACAACGACATACAATAACAAACGAGTCTTCTCTTTCTTGTTTTCGGAGGTGCGGTGACGTAACGATCGGCTTTGTTTACATGCGTCGGACGCACAGCATTCAGACCAAGCTGAATAGGCTTGAAAGCTTACAGATTTTTAAATGACAACCGGGCTCCTGCCTTTCATTCGTGGTGTCATTTTAAAATGACAACCGGGCCAGAAGGGTTAAGCTCCTATTTGTTCAACTTTCCTGGGTAGTTCAGCTGATCAAGCTTGACTGGGGCAATATTGAGGAGAGAACGAAGCATTTTGTTTGTGCTGTTCCATCTTGTAGAGTTCTTGGCTTGGGGTCTGCATTCACCTTCAAGGATGTCCGAAGCGAGAGCAGAATAGCGAATGTGAGATACGAGACGAGAGGCTTTTCCAATGACTCCTGAGACAGGTCCAGTTTCCTCCAGGCCATCTTTCACAGCATTTTGTAAGTTGTGAAGAAAACAGCGGACATGCTCTGGCAAGAGGTGTAGGATCTTCTCGTTATTTCCAAGTGTAACGGGGGGGGGGGATCTCTCTTTCTTCACTTCCCTTCTTCTGCTGCGGACAAGAGAGAGAGGGAGGGAGAGAAAAAGATAGATTAAGCTGCGAAGGTGGAAAATAGGTACTCAAGGATAGAAAGGAAGAGATGACGACAAACCCGTTATTGCATTCTAATTAACGAGAGGACAACCCTGTTTGGTTGACCCACATCCAACATCCTTCGAGGAAGGGGAAAGGCTGCAACTCAGACACGATGATAAGACCAAAGAACCACAAAAACCCCACTGAGACCTAGCATATTCTCTACTTTCTAGACATCACATAAGGATGTTTTTGGGAACGGTAATTCATTCGAATTATTTGATCGCCCACCTTCAGGTGAACTGGCCGTCCCCATGGTTTTCTTATTCTTTATGCAATCGTGACTCATGCTCATTATTCAGGTACATTAGGACAGTAGGATAAATCGGAGGCTAGCAAATACCAATCAAGAACTTCACCTTCAATGTTGGCTGACAAGACTTTAACTCTCGGTTAGGCTACTGGTACTACTCTTAGACCAATTTAATACTGACGGCTCCGATTTACCATCCTGACAACACATTTAGATCCAAATAGGTACGGGAGGATAGATACAAACATATTGCAGTAATCTTAAGCTTGATATTAATACAGTATAAGGAACATTTTGCCGTTTACAACTCTTAATAATGGTACCGTATCTAATTATCTCTATACCCTTAACCTGGGACCAATCCATTACCGTACTGGGACAGTCTCTTAACCTAGGAGTAGGACTCGAATGTTGCTGTCTGTATCCACCCCATTCCTCTCAGTATTATACATCCCAATTCCGCTAGATACCGGTATCGGCCAGGCTTGCCTGTAGGTTTCTTCGGCCTACCGTATCCTGGGGTATAGGGGGTAATCATACGTCTTCCTGCGGTCCTTGAACCCTCGTACAGTACACGAGTTCAGCTGCTTCAGCATCCTGCACTCAGCCAATGGGAGGGGTGAATCTCCGATTCTCCGCCATCAGCAATTCAGCATCACATAGACTCCGTTCCAAACTGGTTCCCTGGTAAGTCGAATACGTTCTTAACCCACGGTTGACATATAGCTAACCCTTAATAATGGGGTTAATCAATATCCTAATTATGGTACACAGTAATACTAACACAAATACATATAAAAAATATAGGCTAATATAAACATATAAAAATACATGGATTACTATTAACGTATAAAAATACAGTAGATGAGCTAATATAAGTACAGAAATACAATGACAGATCAAATTATGACATTACAGTACTGTACCGAAATAATCTCTTAAGGCATCCAAAGATCCTCTCATTAAGTACAGGTACATATGTTACTCAGCAGTACTCTACACACAATTGGGAATACATAATTACACAGCATATCTATGGAGTCAAATCAATACAATAATGGCATAAATCAAAGGTAATTGTCATGGTCAAACTTAACAGGTTGGACTGCTCAATGCGGAGGGTGCTATACAAGGCTCAAACAAAGCTAAACGTTATTTCTACTGTAACTCGAGTAACTTATCCCCTGAAATCAGCTGCCCAGAATCTCACTACAGCGTTCCATCCCTTGCAAGGCAACTCTGTTCATTAGACCATGTCAAACATAATATATCAAAGCAATTAATATTCATAATACAGTACACTCTAAATGCACAATAATTAATAATAGCCTACTGTACTTCCAATTAGGTGAAAGTTAGGTAGCCTAATTAAAAATGTAAAATCATATAACCTACCATAATAATTCAGCAAGTACCCATACCTAAACGGCCTTTTCACAAGTTAACTTTAAGTAACAATAGGTAAGAACAAATAATCATCTGAAATAAACCCGACCCAATGGGTGTCCGAAATTTAACAGTACTGGGGTTGGGGAAATAAGGACCTCTAAATCAAGATAACTAGTAACTCTTTACACTATAACCCAGTAAAAACATTTAAAATGAACAATAACCAGGCCTAGGAGACGTTAGTTATAAATACTTATCTGAATAGGCCTAACTTTGGAACGTCGGAGACACGAAAGGTAAACAAAACTCAAGGATACTATCTCAAACGAATGTCCTTTCCTGATTTACACGTTAAAATACAATCATAGTTACCAAAATGCATGGTTTTATAAACTCAAAGTAATGAACAAGTTCTAAACATACAATACAACGGCTACATTAGTAATTTACTCAACTTGGTCGTCTCTCCGAAATGCGAGATGGTCTAAATCCTAAAATGGCGGTCAATGCTTCAAAAGCATTTTAATCAACTTCATTGTCCTCAATTCTACTCTTAACTGGTGTTCTCGCACTACCTCAGGATTATGTAAAACGGTGAAAGACAAACTAGCAAATTAGACTAGCCTAAGTTTGGTCGGGAATTATGGAAAAACACTAGAATTGGAAGGCCATCATATGGCGTCCCTCCGACTGAAATTATTACACACAAAGTTAATTTGACGTTAATTTGGAATAACAAAGTCTAAAATATCAGAAACACTTAGCAAAGGTGCACAAACTAAGTTTTACTGAACACAATGATAATGGGGGAATTTGTATGGTTGTAGGCACTTGGCAGGTGAGGGGTGCCTGTCGACCAACCCGATGGTAGGCTCGAGTTCACGAATTTGTCAATCACAGTAATACCTCCTACATTACACACCTAGTACTTACTTAACTGAATAAGCAATACCTTATAACACTATAAACCTTAATTACGAACCTCTGAATGGAGGGAAAGGAAGCCTAAGTCCGGAGAAGAAGCGGGGAATGATGACAGAGACTGGGGGTTATGTAGGTGTGTCTCTCGTAGGCCTGGTGTCACGACAGTGAGGGGCCGAGGGCCAGTGCCAGGGATCCCGCCAAACAAGGGGAGGGTGACCACAAAGGGTGGCGTCGCTTGGGTAGGAATTGGCGGTCTTTTTACACAAGGGGGCATTACTCTAAATTCGAAAAGGAAGGATTTTTACAGGGAATAACAAAAGGGGTGAAAAGGATAAATTAGGCTTAAAAGTATTTTAGATAGATTTGAGAATATTAGTTCTCCTTCTGATCTAGGCTAATTCCCTCTTTACATAGACAAGGGTTACTTAACCCTTCTTAAATGATACATTTCCCTTAAATATAGGGAAGAGTGAATGAAGGGGAAAAAGTCTTACAGTTAAGTCAAACCTTACAACATATACCAAAAGGGAAAGTACAATTTCTTCCCGTTACACAAGTACCTCAAGGGTATCCTCTTCATCTTCACTTTCACTGTCGAAATTATGTGCAGCATCTTGATTATCAGAGCCAGGAAGTGTTACAAAAGCTTTCAGCATATTACTGGCACTGTCTGTTACAATGGTGAGGATCTTATTTTCAAGGTTAAAGCTTGAAGTGATTTCAGTGAATGTAGCATGAATTTTCTCTGCAGTGTGAGACCCTTTAAATCTTCTGCAGGCTAACATTGCAGACTGGAGCTTGAAGTTTTCAATAAAATGGCATGTAATTCCGATGTACGATCGCATTTGTCTGTTTGTCCACAGGTCCACTGTCACGCACACATTTGCAACTGAATGCAATTAGCTAAGGAGACATTCCTGTAAACTGTGACTTTGGGAAGGTAGAAGCTTGGTACTAAGTTCCTTGCGACTTGGAATACTATAAGAGGGCTGGGCCTTGTTGAGTAGGGCCTGAAAGTCTGGGTCTTCAACTCTAGAAAGAGGCTGAAGGGAGCCGGCAATGCGGTTGACAACTAACCGATTCATCTCCTTTTGGCGAGGGTCAGAGTTATTCCATTTTCGTTTGGAACAGACTATACCAAAGTCTGTAATTGAAGCATTTCCTGTTCCAGATGAAGATGCTGACGTTGTGATGCTGACTAACTTGACTTCCGGATGATGTTTCTGTAAACAGACCATATATCAATATTATATAAGTACAGTATTATTAAATCTACCATATATTATGTAAATTTACACTCAACCCTCCGTTATCACAGGTTTGGTTATAGGATTTCATTGCTACAGAAAATTGAAAATGTAAATTGAACAATGTAATGAATGACTTGGGGTAGTTGGATCAGCAGAAGAATCAGGGTGCTTAGGTCCAAAATACCATTACTAGTAGACATCTTGGGATCCTGAATTACGGTACTGTTATTTTTGAGCTTATCTCATTCTCAGCATCATAGACTAACTAGTCAAAACAAGATCTAACAAGTATGGACTCCAAAATATTCACCAGTCAAGATAGAGATGCCAACTTTACTATTTAACCCGTACAGCCCCAGCGACGCGTCTGACGCGTCGGCGATGTATGTAACGCACAGCCCCAGAGACGCGTCTGGCGCATCACCCTAATTGCGCCGACCGTAACCTCAGGTGTAGCCACTCAAGAGGGCTCAGATTTGTATGGGAACTGTGTACGTATCCCACGCAACCGTGCCGATGGTTGAAAACTCTCAAAGTCCACGTGTGTGCGCGTGAGCGCGCAATAACCTGTTTTTTTTGGGTAATTGCCTTCAATTTTTTACTCTTGTAAAATACGTTTTCGGGGGCTCTGTAGGACCATTCTTTAAGCTTTTTGAGCAGTTTTTCGTGGTTTTTCCTTCATTCCTAACCCATTCGCTATTGTTTCTGGAATAAAACCATTTTTTGAAAACCGGCCGGGTTCTGGTGAACAAACATTACAAAACTAGCCGGGGCTCCACGGGTTAAGTGGTATTTAGGAAATTACTCTAGTGTACTGTGACATTAAAAATTAGTAAGTTGAATTACTTAACCTCTGAAGTGCGCATGGGGGTAATTAGACACCTCTCCCTGTGCGCATGTATTTGAGGTGTTTCCGTCACTAAAATATTCATTGTACCATTAATAGCATTAATACTTATCCATATGCGCCTATTATGGGTTGATTATAAAGGTATTAACCTGAAACAACAATAAAACTAGTGAAAACAGCGTTTGGATGGTCAAAATCGGAGATATAGCCCGCGAGTTGTATAATGTATGGGTGAGGCAAGCTGCTTTCCCGCCAATTTCCCCCAAGGCCACTGAGACACAGTCGATCGATACTCTCTCTCTCTTGCATTCGCTTGCTATCAGTGATGACCACACCCTGCAACCGGATTTCTAATGTTAGCACGAAAATATACCTCAGACTAAGGGAATAACAGGGAAAATAGGTGATAACTGAAGGAGAGGAGGAAAGTGGGGAAGGAGGGGAGGTAGAGGACTGAGATTTTGCATGGCCCAGGGGCCAAATGTTTTTTTTTTTTTTTTTTTTTCGATGTCAAAAGTTGATTTTTTTTTTTCTCTGACTGTTAAGAGTCTCCCCGCAGTCCGCAGGGGGAACTCTTAAGAGTCTCCCCGCAGTTCCCGGGTTAAGAGTCTCCCCGCAGTCCGCCGGGGGAACTCTTAAGAGTCTCCCCGTAGTTCCCGGGTTAAAGGTATATTTAAAGCCTAAAGATTCTAAATGCTGAATTATCGTATTGCGACCACACAATTATGGAATTTGCACCAACATTATCGTACACACTAATATATATATATATATATATATATATATATATATATATATATACTGTATATACACTGTATATATATATATATATAAAGGGAATGTTGTTAAGCATTTATTAATTTAATTCGTAATGCCCAAAATAAATTCAACATAAAGATAATAAATAACAATGTAATACTGGTTTACAGGTCTACCATTAATACTTTAATAAAAATGAATAAGTTATTTTTAAGAAACGCTTACAAAACTTTATTTAGTTGGCTAGGCCTATTGTTCTAAATAATTATGAACTATTCTTTCTAATCCTCGGTTGTCTCAGATGTGTTATATAGTTCCCTTTCCAATTCTGATTATTTCCTTACTCCCTTTATTAATTTATTAATACGTGTATGAAACAATGTGATTATCTAAAAGATTTATTTGGATGTTCAGTAATTCCCTGAACTATCTCCCAATTTATGTTGCATCTCGGTTTAATTCATATAATAATAGTGTTTTTGTTGAAATCGTAAAATTATCGTACAAAACGTACGATAATGAGAAACACTATCGTACATCGTACCAGGGGTAAAATTCTCGTACATGTACGATAATTATCGTACGTATGGCAACACTGTGTAACTGAGGTCGCTGGTGAGATGCCAGCTTCATAACAGGCTGACATGTATGCACATGTAGAGTGGTGCCATGCCTAGTAAGCATGCTGGAACATGAATCTGATGTGTATGGAGCAAGTGGCTAGTGTATCAAGAATAAACTATAAGAGAATGAATTTGCTACAAGGGAATCAATAAATAATCACAATAATCATATTTTAATCATTGATTATTGTTTGGACATTTTTGATTATGATTTGATTATGATTTTAACAATTCTATAAATTTTGATTAGATTAGATTATGATTATATAACTTTTCACAAAAGTGAATATGATTTGATTACGAATACATAATCACATCCATGGATTATGATTTTTTGATTAATAATCATAATCATGCCCATGTCTGCCTCGGACATACATTGGTTAGGTCGGATTTTATCCTCTGTTAGGTCGGACACAAGTCGGACTCCGGACATCTCGGATTTTCGGACATTTCAGACTGGGTCTTCCCCCAATTAGTCAGAGATAGCGAGGGTTTACTTATGGTAAATGTGACAATTTTCGTCAGAATTAGAGCCAATACCTTCGCATGGCGGGCATTTTGAACTCCCATAGCACGCGCTTCTCGAGTTAGCAAAGTGATCTATGTAGTGTGTCTGTAATCACGTCTGATCCATCTTGCCGCTATATGTTGTATGGCTTCTAATTTATTGATGTGAGTGTGTCGATCCCAGACGGTGTCGCAGTATTTAATGTGTGGTCGAACTAGTGTTTTAAAAGCTAAATTTGTTATGTCTGCATTGCACCTCCTTAGGTTCCTGCGCAGGAACCCCAGGGCTTTGTTGGCTTTTGCCCTGACGCTACTCACATGTGTGCTCCACCTCATGTCTGCTGAGAGGTGGACTCCCAAATACTTATGTGATTAGACGATAGACTGTATCAATACTATCAAGGTTGGTATTATGGAGTTTAGGCGATAGGCAAAGGGGACAGGTTTGTTGGAGCGGGTAAAACATATTTGGTGGCATTTGTCTGGTCTGAAGATCATCTGCCACTTGGCTTCCCAGTCTTCAAGGACAGTCAAATTGTCTCAAAGTCGAAGGCAATTGTCTCTATCAACTATTGGTCGGTATACTAAACTATCGTCTGCAAAAAGTCTAGTACCGGGTAGTAGAAGTTAATGATGATGGAAGGTCATTGATGTATGAGAGAAAGAGAAGGGGACCAAGGACAGTGCCTTGGGGTATCCCCGAAGTTACAGGAACAGAAGATGAGTGGGAGCCATCGAGAACAACGCATTGTTCTCGATTGGTTAGGAAAGTCTTAATCCAGTGAATAAATGGTCCTGTTACCTGTCCTATCTCTCCAGTACGGCCACCCGATCCTCCCAGCCGGCGGCACTTGTGGCACTTTGGCGCTGCCGACTGGGAGGCTCTTCGGCAGTACTTCTTTGATTTTCCATGGAATGACTTCTGCTTCCGTGGCAGAGAACACTCGGAGAGTGCTGAACGCATTACCGAGGTAATCCTCTCTGGCATGAAAGCGTACATTCCATTTTCTTTCTCTCAGTCTAATGCAAAAAAATCTTGGTTTATACTGCTGTCCTCAACAAGGAGGAAGCATTCAAACGGTCCCGACGCCTCAAAACTCAAGAATCTCATTCTTCCTATGTTTCTGCTCGGAATCAAGCCAAATCTGTTCTTCGGCTTGCCAAGCACTCTTTCACCAATAATAAATGCACTAAACTACCCAACTTTAGCTTTTCCCAAGCTTTCTGGCATCTAGCCAAAAACTTCTCCAACAATTTTTCTTCCTCGTCTTTCCCTTACCTTTTCCACTCTGATAGCACAACCATCACTTCTTCCTCTGACAAAGCTGAACTCTTCGCTCAAACTTTTGCTAGAAACTCCACCTTGAATGATTCCGGTGCTATTCCTCCTTCTCCACCCTCCTCTCTCCTAATTATGCCTAATATCTTAATCTCTTCTAAATAATTATGTACTTTCTACCCTCTCTGGGCTTAACCCCTTCTGTACCGCAACGTCTATTTAACTATATTCAAGCTTAATTTAGACAGATTTATTCAGTTTCAAAAGGGCCTCCAGCAATTAACAAGCTTCGAACTATCTCACTTGACCCTTTTGACTACCACAGATCCTTCTTAAACTGCACAAAATCCTCTAAAAATAGCTAGAATAAAGTTAAAAACACGTCGCCGATACAGAAGGGGTTAATACTAAGAAGGCGTATAGTCTGGACGGTGTTCCTCCTGTTGTACTAAAAAACTGTGTTTCCGTGCTGACTCCCTGCCTAGGCAAACTCTTTCGTCTCTGTCTCTCCTCTAACGTCTTCCCTTCATGCTGGAAGTTTGCTCTCATTCAACCTGTCCCAAAGAAGAGTGACCGCTATCAACCCTCCAACTATCGTCCAATTGCTATCATCTCTTGTATCTCTAAAGTTTTTGAAACTATTCTTGGTTCCAAATTTCTTAAGCATTTCTCTTCTCATACCGGTAATCTGCTCTCAGATTGTCAGTATGGCTTCCTTAATCCGGCAGCTGCGGGGAGACTCTTAAGAGGTTTTACTGAGCAACTGTGGGGAAACCCTTAAGATCCTAGGCCTAAAAAAAAACATTTAAAACACCCCAGTGGCACTTATAAAAAAAAAAAATGGTGTTTAAGTGAGATAATTCCCCTCCACAACTCCAATCACTCTTTCACACGAGTCAAAGTCCCCTCTTCCCCCCCCCCCCTTCAATTATCACCTAATTTCCCTGTTATTCCCTTATTCATTGGTATATTTTCGTGTCACCATCTCCAGGCCAGTTCCATGCTGTTGTCATGTGACTAGCGAGTGTGTTGCGTAAGGGAGAGACTGCGAGAGTGTGAGTCAGTAAGGCTTCAGCCCTCGAGAGGAGAGGGTGTACGGCCGGCTGGCTCACAATTGATGAATGAACCGCTCGGTAATAATTCGCGATTTTGACCATCCAAACAATATTCCCACTTGTTTTATTATTGTTACAGGTTACTATCTTCATCTATCTATCTATTGCCGGATGCCTTACTCCCCTTACGAGGGTGGCCATACACAGAATGCCCCAAGCGGACCTATTCCCTGTGAGAGGGACAACCTGAGCCAGTTTAGTGAAGGACTTACAGGATTGACCACTCAATTTAGGATCCGTCCAACTCCGAGGCCCTCTGTGTATCTTGTTAGCACTATTTTTCTACAGTAGTGTTCGGCTAATCCATCCACTAACCTGCCTTACCCTTAGGTAAGCAGTACGGATTTGTATCAGGTTTACTCCCCTAGACAGGTTGCCAACCAAGGCTGACGAGTCCCATCCACCCGGATTTGTATAAGGTTGTCTCCCCTAGATGAGTTGCTGACCAAGGCTAACTAGTCCCATCCACCCATATTAAACGTAAAATAGGCGCATATGGACAGGGTTGCCAAATCAGGTCCACTAGATAGTAAATAAATGCCGAAAATCGCTAGAAAAATGGCACAATCTCTACCATATCGCTCGTAAATGGCTCAAATCTGCAGAATATCGCTAGAATTCATGTCGCTAGATGTAAAAAATGGCCTCTAGATCGAAGTTCACACCTAGATCTAGCGGGAAAGTAGCTAAATTGGCAACACTACATATGGATAAGTATTAATTATATTTATGGTAAATTAACGATTTTAGTGAGGAATTAATCAGAAGACCTACGCACAGGGGTATGGTGTATACTACAGGGGCTGTGCAGCTTAGAGGTTAAGGGTTGCTCTACTGGTGAGCTTCTTTCATATCTTACTAACTCTTGGTCATCCTCCTTTCGGGACTTCGGTGAGACTTTTTCTATTGACATATCGAAGGCCTTCGATAGAGTCTGGCACAAATCTTTAACTTCTAAACTACTCTCCTTCGGTTTCTATCCTTCCATCTGTTCCTTTGTCTCTAATTTCCTTTCCAGCTGTTCCATAGCTGCGGTTGTGGACGGCCATCGCTCATTTCCTCATCCTATCAACTCCGGTGCTCCTCAGGGCTCTGTCCTATCTCCCATTCTCTTTCTAATTTTCATAGATGATCTTCTCAACTGTACCTCCAGTCCCATCCATTCATACGCAGATGACTCTACCTTACACTACTCAATTAGTTTTCCAGAATGCCCCAGCCAGAAATCCCTCAAAGACAAACGTAATGAAGCCATAGAACACAGTCTTATCTTCTGATCTTACTACTATTTCCAATTAGAGCAAAGAAAACCTTGTTGCCTTTAATGCTTCCCAGAGGACTATCCCTTATCCTTCAACAATACAAAAATCAATCCTTCATCTTCTCTCAATATTCTTGGTGTCTCTTTTTCTTCTGCTCTCATTTGGAAGGACTATATTACCAGTCTTGCTAAGGTAGCCTCCCAGAAGCTGGGTGTGCTCAACTGCCTCAAGGGGTTCTTTACCCCTGCACAGTTTCTTGCTCTGTACAGGGGCACATTGCGTTTTTGTATTGAGTATTGTTCACATGTGTGGGGAGGATCCTCTCACACCGCATTTCTAGACAAAGTACAAAGGAAAGCTTTTCATATCACTAATTCCCACCCACTCACCAACTCTCTGCAAACTCTCTCTCTTTGCCGCAATGTTGCATCTCTCGCTTTTCTATCGCTACTACAATAATCAGTGCTCCTCAGAGCTCTCCCAGTGTATACCGGTACCACCTCCTCTACGTAGGGTATGCAACACAATCCCATTCCTACTCACACACAAACTCTCCACCCAAGAGTGAAACTTTACTCTGTCTTTCTTCTATTTAACAGCCGAGCTCTGGAACTCTCCCAGAATCAATCTTTCCCTCCCCCTATGACTTAAATTGTTTCAAACTCCGTGTGTCCAGGCATTTTGGCTCGAACGTCCCTTGATTTTGGCCCTGTCACTCGTTCATCTATGGGGGAGGCACTTGCTACAGGCAGTTCTGCCTTTTGTCTCCCTCTCTCACATAGGAAAAAAAAAAAAAAAAAAAATGTAAATTTTAATATTCTCCCGTAGAAATGTTATGTAACCTACCGTACCGTGTTACATTGATATACGGTACTGTATAAGCGTACGGTACCGGTATTAAGAAAGCTTGGGCTGAAAATATTCGGTGATAGCGGCTCGAGTGTTTTCTTAAAAATTACCACTACAATTCTTGATAATGGACCTACTGTATATTCTGTTCCAAATAGGTTCCGGTAGGCCAGAAATCGTGAAGTCTAACCTATAACAAAGATAAAAACGCGAGAGCAAATGACCTGTAAATTTCCACACTTAAAAAGAGCATAGCTCGTCCAATATTTTGACTGGTATCACCAGAATCGTTATTGTCAATGTACACTATACCCCTATGTAAAATATCAGGTGGCTGGGTTCTATATATATATATAGATCTATGCAATTTTGTGTTTTGGGGGGGTGAATTTCGTGACGTCACAGCGTTATAGTGACGTCAGCGTGGTACCGTGAGTACCTATACAGTAAAAGTCCGTTAATCTGACGACCGATGATTCGAATCTCCCAATAGTCCGAATTTTTCAATTTGAGGCCAAATCCGAATTCACCCGATGGTCCGAATTTCAAGAAGTCCCAAGTCCCCTTTTTGAGGCATTAGGCCACTCAAATGACACATAATGGAGCACACACATATCATATGTTCATGAATTCACTTTAAAAGTTTACCATTGTCATTGTAGCCTATTACCTACTTCAAAACATTCAGATTAATGGTCAAAGGAAGCTACTGATATAAACGTAAACACCTTCTTCTTCTTCTTCCACATCGTCTGCTAGAGAGTTTGTTTTGCTCTTGAACGCATCCTTGGGACGCTCCGATGCGCTACTGGCTTGCACCGCATTTTCTGCAAGCGCATTCAGTCTTGAGCTTGAAAACGCACCTTTGGACGTATTAGTCTTGAGCTTGAAAACGCACCTTTGGACGTTCCGATACGCTACTATTTATAGTTCAGTGATCGGAGCGTCCCAAGGGTGCTTTCAAGACAACAAGACAAGGGTGCTTTCAATACAATATAATATAACAGAGCACGTCACAAAAGGAAAATCACAAAAGGAAAATTACAAGAACCTCTCAGGGAAGTGCCGTTGTTAAGGCATTACTTCCCGAACCACATCTGATCTTCAAGAGCAAGACAAACTCGCTAGTAGACGGAAGAAGAAGAAGACGTTTATATCAGCAGATTCCTTTGACCATTAATCTGAATGTTTTGAAGTAGGTAATAGGCTACAATGACAATGGTAAACTTTTGAAGTGATTTCATGAACATATGATATGTGTGTGTGCACCATTGTGTCATTTGGGTGGCCTAATGTCTCAATGTTTTCGTCATACACAGGTTCATAGGGGTAAAGTCCGATAATCCGAAAAATCCACTAATCCGAACGAGGGCCGGTCCCCTGCCCTTCGGATTAACGGAAGTTTACTGTATTTTCATAATACCACCCTCAGCCAAACTAATTTTCCTGGTCTAGTTGTGTAGGTGCCAGTTTCTATAATATGTTTCCCAATAATAGCCCCATGGAAAACGAAGGGATGTCTTACCTACCACATAAAGATGCATATATTAGTAAATGAAAGTAGAGAACATTGGAAATAACCTAAATAATCCATATAGCCGGAAAAAATACAATTGTATTTGGGAATCGGCTTATCTGTTAATGGGGGTCGGCCAGGTATTACTATCCCAGCCACGCCTTTGTATCGGCTTCCTCTCCTTTAGGGAAAGCCACACAAAAAAGCAGGAAGAAATATATCTTTAATTTTTTTTAGAAGAAGATCCTTTCATTTGGAAACCCATTACACCATCGGACAGTATACTAGGACCAATAGAAAAGAAAGGAAGATGGCTGTGATGAAGATTGTAATGCCCTCGAAAATGTACTACCCGAGTTGACGTCAGGTATAGTGTAAAATAGTCGTGGATGGTAAGTCCAATAAACTCATCACGTGAATCTCACCACGAGACTATCACCTGGTTCTTAAAAATCGGACTAAGGTTGCTATACTTTTAGTACGTCCGTGGTAGTACAGTGGGTTAGCGCGCGGGCCTGGTGGTGATGGTTAGGTCACTAACCAGGGTTCGAACCCCACCCAAGGCATCTCAAAACCTGTGGGTTTTTAGGAGGGTTAAACTCCCTTCAGAGGTTCGTGCACCGCGCCAGGTACCAGGAAAGGTTGATCCTAAAGTGGGCCTGGGGATATTTTAGGACAGAAAAACTCCCTTAACACCTAGCATTTCATTTTCTTGGGCGGTGTTGTAGGTTTTGTTCCGGTTGAAGATTCTGCGTGGCTGGGTAGGTTGGAACCGGGGTCTACTGGGTTGGGGCTTGTCGGAAGGGTCTACAGGTGGGTCTGTTGTGGAAGGATGAGGCTGGTTAGGCATTCTTGGAGTTTTGGTGGTCGGGGTGCTGCGGGTGCGTGGGAAACCTCTTGATTACAGCGATTTGGGTGGGTGCTTCTGTGCGCACGGCCAAAATACGTCGGATCGTGATGAGATCTTTTTGGTATCCGACGAAATCCTGCACACGGAAATGGTCTTTTACTGCTGAGGGCAATATAGATACAAGGTTGACCAGAATCTGCTGCTCTTGTTGGATTCTGGTCAATGTGGGGAAAGAAACTTTTATGTGTTGGGCAATCTTATTCACTGTGGCATTTAGATCGCCTTCGAATTTAGTGTCTTGGATACGGGTGTGGGCCACGAAAACGCCCAACGAAGGCTTAATGGCTTCTATCACTATTGGGCGAAATTCGGCCCAGGTGAGAGCAGGGTGCACTTGATAGGCAACCAGGGAAACGGCTTTTCCCAGGTGCGTTAATGTCACGGCTATTTTTTCTGCATCCGTGGTATAAACTAGGTCAAGTACGGGTTTCACTATATCCATGAACGTTTCGATCTCGTAAGTTTCTCCATCATAATGTGGGATGGAAATGTGAGAATGGTGCCCCATGATGTTATCGTGTTCTGGCTGTTCCAAACTTGCAATGAAATGCTAGGTGTTAAGGGAGTTTTTCTGTCCTGAAATATCCCCAGGCCCACTTTAGGATCAACCTTTCCTGGTACCTGGCGCGGGGCACGAACCTCTGAAGGGAGTGTAACCCTCCTAAAAACCCACAGGTTTTGAGATGCCTTGGGTGGGGTTCGAACCCTGGTTAGTGACCTAACCATCACCACCAGGCCCGCGCGCTAACCCACTGTACTACCACGGACGTACTAAAAGTATAGCAACCTTAGTCCGATTTTTAAGAACCAGGTGATAGTCTCGTGGTGAGATTCACGTGATGAGTTTATTGGACTTACCATCCACGACTATTTTACACTATGCCTGACGTCAACTCGGGTAGTACATTATTGGGGTTGCGGGACATTTTCAAGTACTAAGCGTATCAGTGTTTATTAACCTGACAAGCGCGATATAGACCTAGGTGCTAGGGTAGTTATTTGTGCATTTCTAGCCCTGGATTCTGACAGAATTAGTTATATTTACAATATAAAGCATTATTTGTTTTCGGTAAGCTTTTATTTTGCATATATGATGTATATATGAACCTTCAAGAGTGCTAAAATAAGTGGGAAAAGCATTTGGGTGGTGAAAAACGAAGATATTGGCCACCCGGTCATAATCTCAGGCGAGAGAGAGCCACAGGCAACCCTCCCCTCTCGCTGTCTGGGAGTCAACTGAGACGAGCGGGGCGGTGTGTGCCGGTGTCTGGGTGTTGCATAACAATCTTTTATGCAACCCACTTGTGCTACATTATCGCGGGAGAGAAAATAACCGATAAATGATGATAATAAGAGGAAAAATAGGTGATAATTGAGGAGGGGGGGGAGGGGGGAATAAGGTGGGGAAGGAGGGGAGGGGGAGGGGTGAGAAACACATGGATGAGTACTAGAGGGAATTATCTCACCTAGAGACAAAATCCTTTGTTCTGATAGGCCCTTTTTTTTTTGGGAAGGCTTTTTTTATGGTCTTGCTTCCGTGAGGCCTATCGCGTTCCCTATAGGAAGCCTTCCGTGAGGCCTATCGCGCTTGCCGGGTTAATTAACAGGCGACATTAACTCTCGTAATTACCCTTATCCAGATATTAAAACCCTAGTGATATCTAACGTTCGCCCACTGATTTGTGTTCTACGTATTTCTGCCATAAGAATATAAAACTTAGATCAGTACCCCCCTGAGGTTACTAGAATTCCCGTGTTCTATAACATACGCGTGTCTCATTCTAACTGTGAGCTACTACTTGTGCACCAGACCTGCCAGTGATAAATCTAATTAGTGAAATTGAATCCATAAGTAACATTGAGGTCTTCCAGTTCTGACATACGGAGCCCTGTATGTTAATTTAAGAGTTAGAATTAGAGTTGAAGGAGCCAAACTACCCAAACGGTGAAGCAGACTAGCGAGCGAACGAGCGAGTGGGTAAACCAGCTCGCCCGCATACCTGCAAACAAGCCTTCACACCTGCGTGCGTCATAGGGGACCCTGCAAACTACCTCGATGACCGATGCTATGACGTATGATCGACGCCAGGAGCTGTGAGTGGACCAGGCACCTGTTATGCGACTCGAGGAGCTATGATTGGATCAGGCACCACCCCCCGCCTCCTGATTCGTTCCTACACCATCATTGTTTGGTATATAAGACCCGAGTTGTGGGCATTCAAATCAGTCTCATTTGGAGTTGGGGAAGGTGAACTTGCAGCTGGAGGAAGACGGGGTGAAGTATTATAATGGGATTGTGACTGTCAGTCAGATTATATAAATGTGTGTTAAGTGTGTTCGGTGTAAACACTTACGTTATGTTGGTTAGTGAGATATGTGATTGGGAATTAACGTGAACGCTACTATTATGTGTTTAACTATTTGATTGCGAATTAACGTTAACGCTACTATTATGTGTTTAACTATTTGATTGCGAATTGACGTTAACGCTACTATTATGTGCTTAACTATTTTAGTTGACTAACTTGTGGACTAAAGCAACTCTTTAAGTAATTGGGTTATGATGAAAGTAATACTATTGTTTTATATTAATACTTAGGAGTTCTTTCATTTTCTTTGAATTAAGCTTACATTGCTTAACGGTGCTTAGTACGGTGATGCTATTGTCTCATATTAGTAATATCGCCTTAGACTAACATGGCTGTGTTAATATTACTTCTAGTGATTTCCTAAGCTGAAGAAAATTCTTTTGCTTCAAAATATTATATTTTGCTTTTCATATTATTTGAGTGAGACCTGAATCGAATCTATGAAGCGATCCTGTAACTTTATTTACTCATAATCAAACCTCAATGTTACGTGGTTAAGAAATACATTTAACTAATTATTAAATATATATCTAACTTTTATGTGACTTTGATATTAATCCTGATGATAATAATAATATAATACTATTAACGTAAGACAAGAACCAAGAATAATTACATTAAATATAAATAAAAGGACATATAAGAAAACTATCTATTCATTTCAAAAAGGGTAAGAGACAGAAATATTCTTACTTTAATGTTTATCTTTCAAGACATTTTATAGAATTAATAGTCCTTCTTTAGATATACTTCTTCGGTTCAGAACCATAGCCTACTAAGCTTCGGTTAAATAATAATTCTTTATAAATACTACATGACTTTAATTAGTTTCAGTATTTTTCATAATTAAAGAGTATCAGTCAAATAAAGGATACTAAGTCCTAAGATCCAAAAGGAAAGGAAGCAACAACAGGAAATTATTTTATTAGATTTTACTTTTGTTTTGCCTTCAGCTGACTGATACCTTAATATATATATCTGTGCTATCTAGATTCATCAAGTTAACCACTTGAGGATCAAGATACGTAACACAGTATATACACTTGCGAACCAAACCAGTGATCAGAAGAGTATACCTGAACGTTGGAAGTGGGAGACTAGGCTCCATCCAGATCCACTAATGCTAGCGGTTCATTTCTATCATTTGTCTTGTACGAGTATTCCTATTTTCCTATGCTCCCTATTCATCTACTTAAATAAACGTGATCGTGTGTCTTTTTACCGTGTGTTTATTTTGTGTTCTCTATTCCTCATACCTTGTATTGTGCATGCAGCCTTATATACCCAGTCAGAGCCCACATTACCCAAGTTAATCCTGTAGAAAAACAGGGCATAACAAAGATCGATGCCGGGTGAGGACGATCGAGTTTCGTCAATGAAGGGAAGGGGAGGGGAGGGGAGGCTCTGGGGAGGCCCAGTTGGGAAACAGCTGATCGATCGATAATAGCCGAGTACAATTTTAATTTAATAAATGAATGAACTGTGCATACAACTATTTTTACATACCTGAATATTCTTACTATATATTGTAAGTACATACACGATAAATTAGGTCAAACAGAGAGATCAGGAGTTTATTTAAAAGTTATCTTACCGTACGAAAATATAAGAGACGAAGCGAAAAATGGTGAAACAAACTGACGGTCGTAGGTATGGTAACACACTCAGATCTAGTTGCCAACTAACACCAGACTTTTGCCTTGCTCGAATATATTATATACGTTAATTCTCGGTCATTTCGTGACATATTCCATCAAGACTGCGTTCACAGATGCATTCTGATATTGTGTAAGCACCAATTACTATTATGTGTAAATAAAGCGGTAAATTAGGAAAAATACTTCGTATTGAAGGTATTGAGGGATAAGCCTTTACTCGATATTTTTTTACACGAGTTTCCCCATAACTAATATAGAAAACGATTGTTGGCGCTATTATAGTAAACGTTTTCTTCTTTTATATGTATTAAGGAACTGTAGGCTACAAGCAATAACGTATTATGATAGGCTATAAATACGAATGCCGGTCTTCTGTGGAGTCAAAATGGCATCTTTGTGGTAACCTGTGTTGGGGATTCTACAATATACACTTACCTCTTTTATAATTTACAAAGGGCTAGTCGTCTGACCAAATAGTAGTGCCAATTTAGCATACTTATCGCTAGTTCTAGATGTATTTATTTCGATATAGTAGCATTTTCTTGCATCTAGTGATATGAATTGTAGTTATATTTTAGGATAAGTGATAATAATCGACATTAGAGAGATCGTGGTATTATACTAGCGATTGTTGCCATAATTGTATTATCTAGCGACCTTCTAGCATCTTTTGAGAACGAATCTAGCGCTATTTTGTTTTTCGTTTTGGTAACTAACCGGTTATTTTCTTCTCTTGGATATTTATTATCAACTGTCAAAGGCTGTAGGTGGGTACAATTGACAAGGGTGGAGGTAAATCTGAAGCCATACATAGAATATAAGCTAATTTAGCGAGGATTGGAGCTGGAATGAGTGTAGCATTAGTAGGTCTGTTAAACAAATCCAGGCTAACTTGTGAACCACTGTGAACTGGTCTTAATTTCGGCTGTGTTTTCAAAGGTGGCCCTTCATCCCCCTCAAAATAGAAATATCTAATGTGATTTTGTTTTCTATTTTAGGTTAAAAATTATAAAAAAGCAAAGAACATGTGCATTATATGTCATATTAACATGCTTTGAAGAGTGACAAAAACAGGATGAGATTTTTGGCGAGCTATGCCCTTTAACCCCTTATTGGCGGCGCTCGACTTAAGTCGTGCACCAATTTGCAGCAAGTTAGGAGCATAATTAAGGCTTTTAAAGGGTTAAAATCGAGTGCAAATGGCCGGGAGCGCAGCGGGCCAGACAGCCGACTCCCAGGGCTTACCGCCGCCCATTAACTCATGTTCCCTGTGTTCTCGAGAGGCCGGCAGTGTAGCCAGTAGTGAGCATAGCTGGGAAAAATATACCGATATATGCTAAACTCCCATGTTCATGGCACTACTGCAAGAGTGCTACGTAGCTCGTTCTGGTCTCATTTTGAAGCTTTTAGCGCCTAGTTTTTGCTAAATATTTTTGTTTTCATGCAGATGCTTGATTTATCATGCAGGAGGGCCTGAATATGCCCAAATGAGCCCAAAACACCCCGCTAGACAAGGGTTAATACCTGGCTAACCCTTCCCAAATGGTAGAAATATTACCTCGATTACTCAAGTCGTTTGTGAGGTATAGATGTTTATGTTAGAGAGTTTTGGCCCACTTAAATGGAACTGGGTATAGTACCGTATAAGACTGTTCGTTATATTTTAGAATCATGTTTAATTTAGAATTTCGTAGTAACCTAATACAGTACCGGTACGGTACGGTATCAGGTAGATCTAATTAGGCTAGTTTCAGACATTCTAATTGTAATGCCCTCGAAAATGTCCCGCACCCACAATAATACTAACCCGAGTTGACGTCAGGTATAGCGTAAAATAGTCGTAGATGGTAAGTCCAATAAACTCATCTCGAGAGACTATCACCGTGGTTCTTAAAAATCGGACTAAGGTTGCTATACTTTTGTACGTCCGTGGTAGTACAGTGGGTTAGCGCGCGGGCCTGGTGGTGATGGTGGTGCGTCACTAACCAGGGTTCGAACCCCACCCAAGGCATCTCAAAACCTGTGGGTTTTTAGGGGGGTTAAATTCCCTTCAGAGGTTCGTACCCCGCGCCAGGTACCAGGAAAGGTTGATCCTAAAAGGTAGCCTGGGGATAATTCCCATTCCTATTTAACCCTGGTAATACCTAGCATTTCACTAATATGTTACAGAGTTACAGACATCACCCAAAAATATCTCCCGTTGATCAAAAACTGAATATGAAAAACATTAATTTATTTGGCTCATTAGGTGCAGTATATATATAAATTGTTGTTCGTCCGCCTCATCAATATGCTAATGAGGACGGCCAGGCAGAAAACATCCCCTCAACCGAATTTTATAATATTGTTGAAAGTAAGAAACCTTGTAAGTTGTGTTTTGATGTCCAGATAAATAACATGTTGACGAAACTGCAGGTCTGGTTAGGCATATATATTTTTCTTATAATTCAGTGGTAGGTGTGTGTGTTGACTAAACTTATATTTGTAGGCCTACAGTATTTATTTTGCTCAGTAGTGTTTGTTTGTGTGTGTATGTAACCGAAAGGTCCTTCATAAAATATATATAATTGTCTGGGGGTAGAATGAAATAGATAAACCGATTTTAAAGCTTGGGTAAATTGGTGTACCCTACTTTCATTAAGATAGTTTACACTTTGACTCTTAGAGATTTCCAAAGTTGAGAATTTTCAAATTAATCGTCACTCTAGAGTCTAGATGTAGCTTTGTTATTATGCAAAGTTCATTGTGCTGATAACTGAATTATTTTAAATAATTTTTTCCCGACTCTCACACATTACAAGTTCTGAAACAAAGATGCAACAAGTATTGACCGTAGGCCTATAATATTATAAAATATTTAAATAATTCTCTATTGATTTTAATAAGTACTTTTACAAGGTATCGTACTGTATTTATATATTTCAATTCTTATTTGTACCTGGGTAGCCTAGGTTACCGTACTCTATAGCTATCGTAAGTTAATTAAGGCATGGCGAGATACATACCGTACGGTAAACCTAATAGCCTATCCATGCTTTCATAGGCATAGCTTAGGTCTATAACTTGCTTATAATGCCATAACTAGCCTATATTCAGGGAAGTCAGTTTTATATGAGTTATAATCTTCCATAGCTGCGGTTGTAGACGGCCATCGCTCGCTTCCTCATCCTATCAACTCCGGTGTTCTTCAGGGCTGTGTCCTATCTCCCATTCTCTTTCTAATTTTCATAAGACAGCCTCCCAGAAGCTGGGTGTGCTCAACTGCCTCAAGAGGTTCGTTACCCCTGCACAGCTTCTTGCTCTGTACAGGGGCACAGTGCGTCCTTGTATTGAATATTGTTCACATGTGTAGGGAGGATCCTCTCACACCGCACTCCTAGACAAAGTAGAAACGAAAGCCTATTGTATCATGAACTCCCGCCCACTCACCAAATCTCAGCAATCTCTCTCTCTCGCTATTCTATTGCTACTATAATAATCAATGATCCTCAGAGCTTTCCCAGTGTATACCACCTCCTCTATGTAGGGTACGTAGTACCCATCTTGCAACACAATCCCACCCCTACTCTGTGCAACTCTCTAACCCAAGAGTGAAATGTTATTCTGTCTTTCTTCTATTCAACAACTGTTGAGCTCTGGAACTCTCTCCCAGAATCAGTGTTTCCCTCTTCCTATGACTTAAATTGCTTCAAACTCCGTGTGTCCAGGCATTTTGGCTCGAACGTCCCTTGATTTTGGCCTTGTCACTCTTTCAACTCTGGGGGAGGCACTCGATACAGGCAGTTCTGCCTTTTGTCTCCCTCACTCACATAGGAAAACAAATGCATGATTTTTTCGGCAATTTTGATCTGCAACTTTATTTTGGCAACGTTTTGTGACTATTCTGCATAAAAGTATCAGTAACTAGATTGAAGATGGATTAATTATAGGTGATAGCACTGATAGGATATTTATAAATATATAATATATTTAAGATGCTGCGAGATCAAATTGCACGAAGAAAGTTGCAGGAAAAGGCTCTTGTAAATCCGTTATTAAAAGGTTCTTCCGGCCAAATTCCTATGCCGGTGTACTATGACAAGGTACCCCGTAGGCTATATTCAGTACATTTGGTTGTTACTCCATCACAGCGTTAAGTGAACATGGTACCATAGTGTTTGTCATAAACATGGTTCATTGCACAATGCTGATCATTGTGCTTGGTTGACGGGTAATGAA